>JAJLZI010000004.1:0-335786 GCA_030572135.1 Intestinozyma alai | reverse complement strand
GTCAGAAACTCAAATTTTTCTCGGTTTATCACTTCACATTTATAGTAACAATGACAACAGATAATCAGCACACATATAAGAGGTTGTTTGGGATATACTTCCACCACCTTCCTTTTGTAATGCTCACCAAGACGGAATCGGTATTATTGCACATCTTTGTGTTGTTATTTTCGGTATTTATAGCCTATGGGGTGTATTCGTATTTACCGGCCACGGTGATATTTTCCTCGTCAAGAGCATACTACTATCTCTTCGGGGTGAATTCTACATTTTTGACTCCGGGCTTAGAGGAATAAGAGGGTGGCGGTAAATGTGGGTGAGAAAGGGAGGTGACAATTCTAGGTGGTAAATTTTTGTCGTGAGAACAGAGTAGCTTATTTCCCTATTAATAATAGCAAAATCCATGTCTTGAGTGGCAGGGGTGTGGATAAAATAGTGTGTGAGCAGTTTATTTTCCAGTCGATTGGCGTGCGGTTCCCGTGCACGGATATACTGTTTTGTATTCGCCCCAACGCCGTTTCTGGTATGACTGGTATCGCCATGTAACTTCTTTAATTTGGTTAGTGGTTTTATATAGTATTTAGGAATTATACGGGCATGTGTTTATGGTTGTGGGACAAGGTTGGACAAGTAGATGGAAATGGGCTTTGGTGGCAAAGCTTTATTACATACAAGTATTTTTGAGCCAGGCATATGGGGGGAGGTGAACTAATGGAGTATATCTGATCGTATATCACACATTAAGGACGTGACAAGGTGTCTTGCAACTCTTTCCAGCACCACCCCATCTCTCAGCACCTTCCTCCACCTCCTCCTGATACAGTGCCATATTCATAGCGAAAAAAAAATTCGCAGTAATTTCTCGCCTTGGTTCCACAGCCAAACCATAGCTGCAACACTTCCTCCTATAAACCCCTCGGAAATGCGTGATTTCTCGAAACCTAACGCTCCATTCAAGCCCCCGAGACCAGTGGCCAAGTCTGCTGGCTCAGGGACCATTCAGGAATCAAATACCTCCCATTCTACTGCTGCTACGCGTCACATTCTCACAAAGACGCGCCAACTACTGGAAAAACCCATACTAGCCAAAGCTAATAGACCAGTAAAACACACGGTAAACATCACCCCCCAGCCACTAAAACGACAAAAATCAACCCCAGAGCCTTCTGGACCACCATCAGAGAAGTACTTGGTGCAGTGGCGTAAAAGAACTACAAAAAAGAACAAAACCTGGGACGGCGACGGCTATGCGGTGGTGGGCACCCCAGTTAACCAGGCCCTTGATGGTATTGTCATAACCTTGAAAACCACCGACGGCAAGGTGTTAAGCAATAAAACGTTCACCACCATCCCTAAACTAGATGACGTCATAACCATAGGCTCATACGAGTTGGAAATTGATGAGAAAGTGTCTTCGGAAAACCAGTGCACTTCTCCGGATAAACCTGAGGAAGCACCCAAGCCAAAGATTGTTGTTTCCAGCTTCAAGAAGGTTGCACCGCGTAACTACACCCTGCAACCGGAATCACATACCCGTTCGGCACTTTATCTGGTGGATGACCCCCATTGTATCCCTCTTCCTGCTCCTCCTAATACGGACAACTTTGTAAACGTGTGTATAGACCCCCACCTAGGTGCAAAATTGCGCCCACACCAAATTGACGGAGTCAGGTTCCTCTATGAGTGTTTGCTTGGGTTCCGTGACTTTAAAGGCCATGGGTGTTTGTTGGCGGACGAAATGGGGTTGGGTAAGACGTTGATGACCATTACCACTATCTGGACGCTATTAAAACAAAACCCCTACGTAGACCAGAAAAAGCCCATAGTCAATAAAGTGCTTATTGTGTGTCCAGTTACGCTAATTAATAACTGGCGAGCTGAGTTCAAGAAATGGCTCGGAGTAAATAATGCCAATGTTCTAACGTTAACTACCAGCACCAACGAAAAGCACGATATAGTAAGCTTTGGCCGGTTCAATATCTACCAAGTATTGATTATTAACTACGAGAAAGTAACGGCCCATTTCGAGGAACTCTCGACAATACCGTTTGATCTCCTTGTGTGCGATGAAGGACATAGACTAAAGAATAGCAGCAACAAAGTATTGAACCACTTGATAAAGTTGAATATCGACAAGAAAATCGTGCTCAGTGGGACCCCGATCCAGAACCAGCTTGACGAATTTCACACGTTGGTGTCCTTTCTTAACCCAGGGGTGTTGCCGGATATAAAGGTGTTCCAGAGACAATATATAACGCCAATTTTGCAATCGCGGGATGTCAACTGCTTTAGCCACGATGTAAAGAAAAGAGGTGAGGAGCTATCGAGTAGGTTGATCCAATTGACGAGTAAATTTGTGTTACGGCGGACCCAGGAGATATTGTCCAACTACTTAACAACCAAGACCGATATTCTCTTGTTTGTTCCTCCGACAGAGGCCCAGTTGCGGTTGTTTGGGGCAATAAGAACCAAATTGGCCGGTATAGCTGGTGATCTGGGGGAGCTTAGTAGTGCCAATTCGTTAGCACTAATTAACTTGTACAAAAAGGTGTGCAATTCGCCATCGCTATTGCACGATGACGGTTTCTTTAATTCGAAAATCAGAACCAGTAAGGACGAGTTGGCGTTGCCTGCATCGTCAGGAAAGGTGAATATCTTGGTGCCGATGTTGTTGGAAATGACCAGGCTCAATGAGAAAATTGTGCTTATTTCCAACTACACCAAGACCTTGGACCTTCTCGAGCTGATACTCCGCAAATTGAATATGACGTTCTTGAGGTTGGACGGGTCCACGGCCAACAATATGCGTAATAAGCTCGTCAATCAGTTTAACAAGTCGCCCAAGATTAACGTGTTTTTGCTTTCGTCAAAGTCGGGCGGAGTTGGCATCAACCTAGTCGGGGCGTCGAGGTTGGTGCTTTTCGATAACGACTGGAACCCCTCCCACGACATTCAGTCGATGTCGAGAATCCACCGTGATGGCCAGCAGAAGCCGTGTTTTATATATAGGATCTTCACTACTGGCTGCATTGACGAAAAGATATTCCAAAGACAATTGGTGAAGAATAAGCTCAGTCTGAAGTTCTTGGATAACGATAGTCTGGCGAAATCAGATGGGTTTGACTACCAGGACTTGAAGAATTTGTTTGAAGTGGACATCAACACCAGTTCCAACACACACGATTTGCTAGAATGCGGGTGTAATGGTGACGGGGCCCATACAAACCAAGAGTTGGACAACGAGGACGGTGCTGAGGAAGAAAGCGAAGATCCTGGCTCTACCCAGGCTTGGATGTCGGCTAGAGAATTGCAAAAGAATATTGATGACAACGGCAACTTGTCAACCAAGAGGAATATACGGGTGGCATTGACTGACTACCGCCACTACGATCCCACGCGGTTCAAGGAGTTGGGTTTCGATCCTGTTTTGAACAAGATAGCCAATAACGCTTCCTTTGGTGATAAGGGGACGTTTCCGGTTACTTTCATCATGCTGAGAATTACTAATCAGCAGGATACCGATAACCACAATGACACTTCTGATAAGGAAATGTAAAACTAGTGTCTATAGAATATAACCCCATACTATATACCTGTCCTTTTAAGTCGTGCCTCAGCGGCTCTCGCCCTCTGTTCCCGCATTATTCTCATCTTTTGTTGGTCACTAAGACCACTTAGATCGTTAATTGGTGCAGCAGGACTACCAACACGACCAGACGAAGATGCCAATTTGGGTTTGCGCAACTCTAGTTCAGTCTTCTTGGCGAGTTCTTCCTGAATCAACCTCTGTTTCTCGGCCCGGATTAGGTTGTTTTTCTCTAGCTCCTCCTGGTCAAAGTCTTCCTTCGACTTTGCTGGTCCAACTTTGGCTTTGTTCCAGTCGCAGTGATCTTCGCCAAGTTTATGGCGCACAATCTGGAACGCCTTTCTGGTATCAGGATCACTCGTGATCTCGGCTGGTGTTCTTCCCGAGGCATTCACAGCGAGGGGATTGGCCTTGAGGTTGACCACTAGTATCTGGACTATATGGTCCAAGCCTTGGTTGGCAGCGAAATGCAATAGGGTTGGAGTTTGTAAGTATTTTGCTGCTGGCTCCAAATGATAGCTATCAACGTCAATACCATTTTGCTTAATAAAGGATATCAACCGCGGAGCCTTTTGTTTCTTTAACAACTTGACCAAATCGGCACTGACTTCCTCGGCCTGGATTTGTTCACTAGACGTTTCGATTTTCGGAGTACCTGTTCTGTTCTCCGGAGTGACTTCTTTGGTGCTCTTGACCGGAGCCGCTTTAGGAATATCGACAACTTTCAAGTAGGAAAGCTCCACCCAAGCCCGCTTCAATTCCGAGGTGGTGGCTCGTTTAGTCGTGAATGGGAAACTCCTAATTCTAGAGTCATGATTCTGAAGAACAGCCCCTTCATAACCCACCAAGATCTTCTTGTTAGCCGCACCATTGGCTCTAATAAAGATGGAATGACAGCTAGCCAAGTGACCTTTCCATTCCTGTAACAATTCTCGAACCTCATTAATTAAAGCCTGTTCATTGTACCTTCTGATACTTGACCCAGCCGAATTTGCTTTGCCACGAGCATTATCGCTGGCACTTTGTGAGCCACCTTGTTTTCTCCTGGTGGTGTACCTGTGGAACGTCTTTGATACCACAATGTCTACTGCCTGGACCTGGAGCGACTCCTTAGCATTGGGTGCATTGCCACGGGTATTTTTCGGAGTGTGTGATACAATAGCACCAGCAAAATGGCCTCCCCCAATCATAAAAAGCGCCGATTTTGCACCCATAAGGTCGGAAAATGTCCTGAGAGTGTCTAGAGGTGTCGTGGTATCAGTGCCAATAAGCTGGTTCTCATTAAAGAGTGATTTGTATATGCCAAAAGCCTTGTGGTTCGGTATAAGTGGAGATTTCAATAGGATAAATGCTGATTTGGTATTCAAATAACTCACAGTGGAATCGGGTTCATCGTTATTGTTCGACACGGCCAATTTATTCATTAAACTACGCAATCGTTCTTCACGCACCCGTTCGCCATCCTGACCTTCTTTGCCGTCGTCGTCGTCGTCGTCGTCGCTGGTATCATAGTCGGATCCGGATAAACTTTCTACCGAGGCCCGTTCCAAAAGCTCGTCAAATTCGTCCTCAGTCACCAGAGGCAAGTTCTGAAGCGACCGCTTGAGATTGTACCGATACAAATCCGATTTGTAGTAATCAGGGTCCTCAAAAACCGCAGCTGGTTTGGCAATGGAATTGGATTGGTGTTCTGGTGTGGGTGATTTGGATGGAGCAGCTTCCACGGCAATATTCTCGAGGGTTTTCGAATCAAAGTATAGTAACTCTAGGGAACCCACCACCCGAGGAGACAAGCTGTATACATACAACTCATCGGGTGTTACAACTGTGTCTAACATGCTTGCTGTGAACCCATGGATGGCTGGAGGGGGGAGGCATGAGTCACAGAAGAGGATTTTATAGTGAAAGATTTTCGGGGGTGTGGGTCACGTGACCGAGTATTTCCGGTTGACACGGGAAATCTGGTAACATACTTAGAAAGGTGGTTTACATGGATTAACATGACAAGGCACATTGGCAAATGTACATGGAAAATGACTCTCTGATACAGCTATATACATAATAAAAAACACCACCCCCTTTACTGTGAGCCATACTTGTGGCACTCCTTCAAAAAGTGTTCAATAATCTCCGGTTTCATAAACGGATGGGTTCCATGGCCGAAATTAATTATGTAGTTTTGTTTCCCACCGCCAAATCCGGATATCATCTGCTCCACCTTTTCGGAAATTGTCTCCTTGGACCCGTACATAACTCCCGGGTCGATATTCCCTTGTAAAGTAACTCTTCTCCCGTTAACCACGCGAACCGCATCCTCGGGCTTGTACAACCAGTCAAGCGACACCGTATCGTACCCGGACTCACATAATTCGTCCAACGCATACCAAGCACCCTTGGCAAATACCGTCAATGGGATGTGGTCGTGCACGCCCAATTCCCTTAATCTATGGGGGAGTTTTTCGGCGATCTGGCGTAAGTAGGGTAACGAGAATTGGCGGAAATCGTCGGGGCCAAGTTCCCCCGCCCACGAATCAAATATCTGTAACATTTGTGCCCCAGCGACTACCTGTAACGCCAAAAACTCTACACATGCGTCACAGGTGGCTTGTAAGAGTTTATGCGTAGCCTCTGGATACTTGAAAATCCATTCTTTGGCGTACCTAAACATCTTTGACCCTTGCCCTTCGGTCATATACACTAGCAAGGTCCAGGGAGCGCCAACAAATCCCAAAAGCGGAACTCGGCCATTTAGTTTTTTCCTGGTTAAGCTGATTGCCCTGAATGCCCATCCCAATTGGGACTGGATATTCGGGGTCAAGTCTACTCTCTCTAAATCCTCGGGTGTCCTTAATGGCGCCTTAAATACCGGACCTTTTCCTTCCACCATATCAATGTCAAACCCCATTGCTTGGGGAATGACCAAGATATCACTGAATATGATAGCTGCGTCTATTAACCCATCAAAGTGGTCTACTGGCTGGATAGTGATGGCCGATGCGATTTCCGGGTCTCGGCAGCATTCGAAAAAGTCTCTGTCGCCCTTGACTACGTGGTATTCCGGCAAGTAGCGGCCAGCTTGTCTCTATTGGTTGGTTGTTAGTTGGTGTCCTGACGGTGTATTACAGAGGGATATTTTTCTACAAGGTGCATCACCGACAATAGGCAAGTAAGCAAGCAAAAAAAAAAGAAAAAAAGGGCAGAATCAACTGCCACCAGTAATACATACCATGATCCAGATTGGTGGTCTTTCGACCTTTTCTCCTCTGGCAGCCCGGAGAATCAAGTCGTTCTTCAACGGAGCAAACTCTGACATATTCTAGAAGTGTAGTTCTGGCACTGGGTCTACAAGATGAACATGAAGTTATACTTTATTGGTGGTATTGGTATTGACAAAAAAGATTTTTCTTCCATTTGTGTCGCTGCGACATTCTTTTTTTTTTTCTTTCAGGGCCTTCAGTGGGTTTATCATGTGACTTTTGTGAGTTTATGTGGAGACATGCCACAATGGTTAATGTGTTCCAAACAAAGGAGGTGTAGGAGAATGTGCATGTGTAGGTAGGGGGTAGGGGTAGGGATAGGGGGCTGGTGAAAATTATGGAGATGTTAATAGTCACTGCAGCTGTATCCATCACCTGAAATAGAATGGAGAACCTACACTAGATACACGACTTTCTTAGCCATTCATCCCAGCAAGGGTCCACCTATACACTCAACCATACCAGTTGATTTTGAACAACCGAGAAATGGCAATAAAAGACCAACCCTCGCTTGAGTAAATCTCCTAGACAACACCCAAACCTCTCCCCCCGACTCTTCGTGTAGCATTAACGAGAATGTCGCAAATGTCGCAAATGTCGCAAATCCCCCTCCCCCCACTAAACATCACGCAAATGTCGCAAACCCATCACCAAAAAAACCCATGTCGTTTAGTCCACCAAAACAAACCCACTTAACCCATCGCAGTATATACAAACCGTCAACTATATTTAAGCCATTCAAGTCTGCTGTTACTCCAATAACCACTGTTTCTTCCCACCGCTTCAACAATCTGACCCCTTGCCCGTTTTCCCGCAATAAATCTCGGCCATGTCGCTAAACGCCGAGGAAACAGGGACACCAGCAATCCCACAGTCCAATCACCCGCCATCCCTCGATGCCCAACCACCACCGAAAACCACCACCGCAACCACCACCAACGAGCCACACGTCATAATCCGATTTGTTAGAGCCGCCTTTGGTTATAGAAAAACCTCATTGACCCTCTTTGTAGTAGTGACGGTATTTGTAACTGTCTTGTTATCGTATATTGATAATAACCTCGACTTGAGTGTCAGTTTACCCACCAATGCTCTCGAATTGAAACTGCTCCAAGGCGCCTGGCTAGACCTACAGACCATGGCCGCTGACCGCCACCCCTATGGATCACGTGCTAATGACCACGTGCATGACTATTTGCAATCGCGTATTCTCACTCTAATCAAACAAAAGCCGTATGCTGAGTACGACGACGACTTACATGGTAATAACAAAATCTTGTACGATTCGTCGCCGGCCGAGTACCAGCCCAGCACGGTTTCCTACTATGAAAGCAATAACTTGGTGGTGAGAATCAACGGGACTAATCCCGACCTTCCAGCACTACTTTTGAGTGCACACTACGATACGGTTCCGTCTTCTTTTGGAGTAACCGATGATGGTATGGGTATAGCCAGTTTGTTAGGGGTATTATTATACTTTACCGATAAGTCCGTGGCCCAGCCTGAACGTACCATTATCTTCAACTTGAACAACGACGAAGAGTTTGGTCTCTATGGGGCCACGGCGTTTTTATCCCACCCGTGGAGCAAGCAGGTCAAGTACTTTTTGAATCTTGAAGGTACCGGTGCCGGTGGGAAAGCGGTTTTGTTCCGGGGTACCGATTACGGCATGGTGAAGCAGTTTGGGAATGTGCGCTACCCTTACGCCACGTCTATATTCCAGCAAGGGTTTAACAACCACTTGATCCACAGTGAAACCGATTACAAAGTATATAAAGAGGATGGTGGACTTCGCGGTCTAGACTTGGCATTCTACAAACCCAGAGATATCTACCATACCGGAAGAGACAACATTAAAAACATCGGTATTAAATCGTTGTGGCACATGTTGTCGAATTCCCTCGATTTTACGAAATTTATGGTTTCTCAAAGACTCGATATTGATGATAACGATGGGGTTGGTGCTGATTTGGATTTCGCGTCGTATACGAGTTTCTTTAACTATTTCTTTTCCATCCCGGCATCTACACTAGTGGTTATCAATGTGTGTTTACTCTCAGTACTCCCTCTTGTAACTCTTCCGGTATTGTTTATCATCTTCAAGTATAGGAAGAACTGGGATCTTTCAATGGTTAATTTGGCAAAGTTTCCTGTATCTGCGCTTGTGGCTGGGGTTGTGTTGCATCTTTTGGTGTCACGCTTTTTCCACGGGGTAAACCGGTACTTGCCCACCTCACGGCCAATGTTCTTGGTTACGGTGGCTTCGGCGGTATTACTGTTGTTGTACTACTCGTTGTTAAACGGGATTAATGCGGTGTTTGGGAACTACAAAATTGTCAACCATGACGAGAAGTTGATTGTTATCCTTGAAACGTCGTTTTTCTACTGGGCAAGTCTGATTTACTACACCAGCCGGCTTTCCGGGAATGAAATCGGCAATGATGCCACTGGTGAATATCCATTGATTGTTCTCTACTTGTTACAGTCTAGTGCGTCCTTATTGGGTTTGCTTGGCTGGGCCCTTTTATCTACCGGTAGGGACAAAAGTACCGATAACGAAGACGTACACCAACCATTATTGGACAGTGAACCGCAGTACAGGTACGGATCCGAACTGGCTGAATCCGATGTGGAATCAACAAGTTTCTTGGAAGACGAGGGCCTGGGGAGGTTCCGCCATATTCTCAAGCACTTTAGCTATGACTGGTGGTTGCAGTTTGTGCTTATTGTGCCGATATCGTCGTTAATAGTGTACAACTCTGGGTGGTTGGTGTTGGATGGGGTTAACAAATCGATCCAGGAGTCTCTTTCGGCAGAAAACTTGATCTACTCAATGGTGGAGCTTTTCGCCCATTTCTGGGTGTTGCCGTTTGTGCCGTTTATATTCAAGTTTAACCGTATAATTGTGCTTATTCTTGTGGTAATTTCCGTTCTGGGGGTGGTGTTGGTGCCACTTATTGACCCGTTCAACGCGGCAAACCCTCTCAAATTGAGGTTTATCCAGAAGGTGGATTTGCCGGTGTCTAGTCAGGACAGTTTTGTTTATGTTTATGGCCGTGAGGGCTTGGTAGCCAACCTTCTTGCCGATATTCCTTCGGTGAAACAGAGCGGTGAAAGCGTTGCTTGTGTTCTGCTTTCTGATGGGCTTGAAGAGTGTTTGTACAAGAGTACACTCAAGCCGAATATTCTTCCCGGAGCCAAGAACTTTGCCGAGTATGTCCAGGTGGAAATCGTCACCAACTCGTCGTCAAACGACAAATTACCATACGGGTTGTTGTTTGGCGAGATCAAGATCAAGGCTCCCAAGAACCGGATGTGTAACTTGCAGTTTGACAAGTCGTCCAGTGTGTCGGGGAACAACAAGTATCGCGACTACCCCGTGAAGACAGTTATCGTTTATGCCGATAAGCAAGGTAAGAACTCCCCTAAACACCAGCCCAGTAAAATTCCGGAAGGGTTCTCGCGAGATGCTGATGGCAACTACGTGTACAAGGACCTTTCCGGTATTGAAAAGTTGAACCTTAATAAATTGGACTGGGATAAGGAGTACCACCTCGGTTTCCAGTGGTTGCCGAACATTATCGATTCCCCCGGAGATGAAATGGATAAGTTGGGGGTATCGCTAGAGTGTTTTTGGGCCGATTTGGCCCCGGTACAAGGCGATGCCGGACCCGTACTGGTCATCCCGGCGTATGAGGAGTTGCTACATTACAGTCCTGCCCATGTGAGCTGGGCCAATAGAGATAGAGGATTGGTGCTGGTTTCTACCCGAGTGCTAGTATAGAGTGGGGTATGTATAATTTGTGTTTATGTAAAGATGTACTCCACCAGTAGCCGTGCATGTAGTGCGAGATTCAGCACCTCCAACCTGGGGGTGTCCAAGCTAAAAAGAAAAGCGTTGATGGTCAAACCATATTTAGAATAAAAAAAAATATGCGATTTCTGTGGATCGAACACAGGACCTTCAGATTATACTGTTGATGACTGAATCTCTTCAGTCTGACGCTCTCCCAACTGAGCTAAAACCGCAGTGAAGAACCCACGGCGGGAGTCGAACCCGCAATCTTTTGATTAGAAGTCAAACGCGTTAACCATTACGCTACGCAGGCTGTTTCTTGGTTTTTTTGTCGCGTGGAAAAATGTGCAAACAGGAACTGCATAGAATATTTGTAATGGAATCGGGGCTCGATTCGCTGCAAGTGTCTCAAGACGTCTGTGGCTGGTTGGCAGTATAGTTTGTCAATATGGAAAGCATATTCTGCACGGTAAAGGAGAAAACTGGAAGCTTTGCGAGGGATGGACCGGTGTATACGTCCAGAGAGTTTGGGTACTACAGCAATCGCAGTTTGCTGGCTCTGGGGGGGGGGGGGGTAGATGGAATCCACAAACCTCCTCGTAAAGGGATGTACATGTGAGAAGCCACTAAACAAAGAGGGTCCATGTTTGGTATGTAACGAACCCAATCATGTACACGTCCTTGGAAAGATTTCTCAGTCATCTCTGGGAGAATCCTCCTGCACCCCTCACAAGTTTTGTAATCATGTATATTTTCAACGAGAGCATATCTGACTTGGGTAGGTAAACAGATGACTGGTATGTACAACCCATCACCAGGCTCATTGTTCTGGTGGTGGGGCCAAGATTGCAAAAAAAACAAAAAAAAACAAAAAAAAACTGGTGGGTGCAAAATACCATTGGTGGCATAAAATTACTCTACAAAATAAACACACTATTGAATCACTCCCCCTTGCCCTGCTTCTTACTCTTGTGCCATTGGGGGAGGGGGATTTCCCGGGGAACTAAATACGTATTGTTTTCAGTGGCAATGCCAGCATACGCCTCATACCAGCCCACGATCGAGTAAATAACCCCCACGATCCCCCCAGCCTTCAACACCTTTGGATCTCCGGTGATAAAGGCAGCCGCCAACAATATAAGTGTCACGTCCAAAAGGAAAATAAGCAAAAAGAAACTAACCGTCGACTTGAGCACCAAAATCAAAATCATGGTGGTGAATATAACCCAGCCAATGATGAAAAATCCAATCCCTGTATTCAACTGGGCCACGTCGTCGCCGTACGCAGCGCCAATGCCGAACGCAGGAATGAATACCGCCCCCAAACTGAGCCAAAACGCTCCGTAGCTAACAAAGGCAGTGAACCCCAAGGTATTCCCGGAAAAGAAACACATGATCCCTGCTAAGAACTGGGGCACCCCACCCATAAACATAAACAACGCCACTGCAACGTTTGTTACTGTGATGCCCATGGCACCAGAGAAATAAAGACAAAGAACGAAAACCGTCATGTGGGTGGCCACGAGCCCTATTGCTGGAGCATTCCCAAATGGAACTTTGGGGTAGGGCGTCAACCCGGCGGTGAAGGTCCCACCAAAGGCCTCCATTAGCTCGTGCCTATAGTACTTGGCGTTGCCTATAATGACAAACTCATTGTGTTCTCCAGAAAACGTCACCGTCTTGTATGGGAGCACGGTGTCGTCCTCGTGAGAGGTTTCGCCAACTAGTTTGTGTGGAGAAGATTGCGAATCTATAGAATTGATTGAAGCCATATTTGTTTTGTTACTGTTTAGCCATTTCCTAAACCATCCTAGCTCTCCCGCTCCATACTGCCATGGCCAAGGAGTTATATTTATACTTACACGCCCATCTGGTGCCTGGGCATCTATAGTGAACGGAAGTATGACCTGTATTTTCTAAACACCGTCTTTCCAGAAAAGAAAAGCAAAAAACAAAAAAACAAAAATAAAAAAATATTTGCAGATGGTCTGACACTAAAAATATTTTCTGGGGACTCTCTGGTGAAACAGCTGACTGGGGGAACCTTCGGTGTTTAGACGGGGGGGAGGCTTCCTTTCTTCCATCGCAGCACTTAACTGCTGGAGGAGGAGCCTCCTCCAAAAATAATGTTTTCTCGAATTGGGATGTTTAGCTGCCAGAATATGACGAAAATAATCCAAAATATTCCCAAACAATAGCCCCCCCCCCGCGGTGAACCCATCTACTTAAACTCCATCTGGTCAAGGGTGGAGAACAGAAACCATTGTCCATTTGGGCCCAGAGCTGGCGACGAATTAGGTTAGAATTAGTTTTCTTGATCATTTCTCCATGTTTGTGTCAATCCGTGCCTCTTTCGTGCCGCACCCGCACAGCATCCATAACCCCATTTTTCCCAGGAGGGGGGGGGATTAGACCCACTGTGTGTGTGTCGTTCTGTTTGTGTAATATTTGTAAACAAGTCTCCGTACTGCAGCGGGGAGTGTGACCGAGCGTGCGCGTGAACAAACATGGCTCAGACGCCAAGACTGGGAAAATCGCGCTTGCACACTTTGGCGTCATTCCCGAAGGTGACCAGACAAACCAGGCGTTAATTTGGACAATTCAATGGCGGGCATCTCTGACGAACAGGTGCTTACTCCGTGGGACAATGAGCTGCAAAAAAAGAACAAAAAAAAATACCCACAGTAAAAGAAAAGAAAAAAAAAAAAAAAGAAAGAAATGGGGGGAAAAAAAAGGAATAACTGAAAATGTACTGATTAATGAGCGCAAATTATGCATGGCCCGAGTTTGACATGTAATTCAGTATTGTTATGCATGGGACGTACATAAAAAGATGCACATACCCGGCAGTGTCATTATAACATGTTGGGAATTGTACGGGTAATTCTTTTTCCACAGAAAATTATTGCCCAACGGGAAATATTGAGAGGATTCTTGTATAAAAGTAGCCAAACATATGGTTCACACGAACATGTGAGCTCTCTTGCGGGACTCTATTCCTATTATGCTTGGGTCATTGCATACCCCATACACTACTACTGTTTAACCAGGATGAATGTGCCAAAGAACCCCTGGAGAAAGTCCCCCCCCCCGCATTGAACTACCCGTAATTACATTCATACCCTCTTTCCCAAGGGCAGAAGTGCCAGTATGCAACGTCAATACCCAGAAATAACCGGCGAGAGTACCACACAAGGAGAATCCCCGCGTATAAACGGCGGTTTGGACAGGGAATTATTCACTCAAACGACATCACTGATAGGCTCTCTGAAATTTTTTTTCACAAAATCAGGTTTAGTGGTGTAGCGGCTATCACGTTTCGTTTACAGGTGTTAATCACAGTAAAATCCGAAAAGGCCCCGAGTTCGATCCTCGGCTAGATCATGATTTTCTTTTTTCTTTTTGCACCTTCTCCATCAGGTACACCTACTACAGGCTGGAGACATTCCATAAATCAGGCAAACGTAATACCGTATACACACATCTGCCAAGCTATACACCTACAACTTTGACCCTTTAACAAACTCCGTCCCTTGTTTAATCGAACTTTCCAACCCCTTCAAGGCTACCTTCACAAAGTCCTTCTCCTCCTCGGTCAACTTCAACTGCTCGAATGGGTTCACAAACGAGTCAACTTCACCATTCTTCAACACCACCGGAACCGAGAAAAACTCCACCGAGTTCAAGTACTTGTCCGCCAACTGTTTCCCGTGGGGAATACCGGGCAAATAAATATACGCTGAGTCAGGAACCGGCACCGCCGACTGGGCCCCGCCAGCCAACGAGGCCAAAATGTTCTCGGCAAATCTATAGCCAGCATACGCCATGGACAACGTGGCCGAGCCGGCTCCGTTCTTGGCCTTGACGACTTCGTCACCGCCAAACTGCACTCGGTGAACAAACTGTTCATACTGCACATTGTTCAACTTTGAAGCCACCACACTGGCCGTTTGCTGGTGGTAGTGGATCAACGGAACAATAGTGTCGCCGGAATGGCCCCCAATCACCGAGATGTTCCCTCGGAGCAGTACTGCGTCGGTGTTAACGAGCCCGGCCAAAAACGTTTCTGCTCTCACTATATCCAAGGTGGTGACCCCAAATAGCTTCCTGGGGTTGAACACACCCAACTTCTTCAATACCTCAGCAGCAATGGGCACCGTCGAGTTGACGGGGTTGGAGATGATCAAAATGGCCGCGTTGGGGGCAGTTTTACCCACGCTGGCCACCAAGTCCCTCACAATAGAAGCATTAATGTTGAACAAGTCGGCTCGGGTCATGCCCGGTTTTCTGGGAACACCGGCAGGGATGATGACTATATCGGTGCCAGTGAGTGCTGCCGTGATGGCTGACTTGTCTTCTTTGCTCGAAGGCTGGTGTCCCGTGACCTTAGCCGGAGTGTTGATATGCGACAAGTCAGCAGCCACCCCATGAGCGTTGACGATATCAAAAAGCGCCAACTCTGTGACCCGGGGGTTTAGTTTCAAGAGGAGAGATAAGGGCTGGCCAATACCACCAGCAGCGCCAGCAACAGTAACTTTAACCATTGGGATGATTGTGATGTGTATAGTATTCTACAGATTAGTTAGGAGGGGGGGGGGGGAGTATATACTACCTGAATGGAAGAGGGGGGCCTAAAAAGAAAAAAGCAATGGAGTAGCAGATCTCTCGAGATTTATAATCCGTTTATATCTCACCAGGAAACCGTAAAATATTCACATCGGTATTCATTCATATGTCCAGTTGTTATTACCTCCTGAGAAGCTGCACATGAAATATCCACTTCCTCGGTTGGCGGAAAATCCCACTCTCGGAAAGTGGGGAGTCGTCGCGGGGTGGAGGGGGGCGAGTGAGAGAAAGATGCAGGTTCTGCCGAGGCGTACAAACTCGCCGGAATTCTTTCATCACGTGGATCGCAGCACGTGGAGTATATCACATGAAGTCTTTACCCGGACATAGTCCCCCAGAGGGTTACCCGGATTGTAAAGAAAATCCACAGGGTTACCCGGTCTCGGGCCAAGGTTGGGCCAAGGAGCGAAACCAAAAAAAAGGCAAGTAAATGTGTGGTTGGTGAAAGTTTCTATGCAAGATAAGGAGATTTTCATTTGTAATAGTCTTATATGTGGTGTTCGGCAATAACTGTGCTAGCCACGGTGGTGGCTACAGCTACAGCTATCGACTGTTCTGTGGCAGACCTTAAAAAATACGATTTTGAGAGCATTAAAGGTGTACATTCGTTAACCACTTTGAAGAATACGCCTCCATCGCAAACAAAAATAACCTGGAACATAGGGATCTGTGAGCCAATCAACGACGTTCCTGATTGTCCCAAGAACTCGGACGTGTGTGGAATCACGTCGATTATTCTTGGAGATAACCAGGAGAAACCGATAATCTCGGAAATCATTGGTTTCAACGCTAATTTGCAAAAGACGTATGAGCCATTCACCAAGAATGACAAAAACTCCAATGACGACGGGATAACGATTCTGTATACTGGGGTGAACTGGGGTGACTCGTTGATTGATGCTGAGTTGAAATTCATCTGTGACAAGAAGGCAGCGGATGATGCGTTTAAATTGGACAAGTGGGACGGCAATAAATTGAAGCTCACCATGCGCACCAAGGCGGCGTGTATCACTAGCGACAAGGATAAAACCAAGCCCAAGGAGCCTGGGTCTAAAAAACCCGACAATGGCGAGTCCTGGGGGTGGTTTACGTGGATATTCATCTTTTTGGTGTTGTTCTTAAGTATCTACATTGTTGGTGGGGCGTGGTTTCAGTATAACAAGGGGAACGCCATAGACTTTCAGAGTGCATTGAGGGAGGTGTTGGAGAACTTTATTGACTTGTTGAGTAGGTTGCCAGGGTTTATCAGAGAGGTACTTGAGAGGGTTACTGGAACTAGAAATAGAGGTGAGTATAGTGCGGTGTAGGGTACACCAGGCACCGTGTATCTATAATGTGTACCAGAGTAAATATGTGTGTATACAGTAGATATTGTTGGTTCTGTCATTATACATTACTGATATGGTTGATAGTGTAGATTGGTGTTTATTGTGGACTATAGAGCCGAATGGTTTACGATTGTAGTTATGAGGGATTTCATGGTTTCGACTCTGTTTGGATGGTTATGTTTGCATGGTTATGCTCTTGTTGAACAATGTTGCACTCCATTCACCAACGTCAAGCATATATGACTCCGAAATGTCAAGCATATATGAGTCAGAACGAGTCAATCATTAATTACATAAAAAGAGTCAAAAAAAAATGCACAAATATCCAAAGTATCTACAGTCATATTCAACAAAGTATAAACCCAAACTTTCAATTCTAACTGATTATAACATACCCACAGTCCATTATAAACCTTAAAGACTATTCAACACCTTACCCCAGTATCCAGCACCTTACCCCAGTATCCAACACCTTATTCCCAAAACCAATTCATATTTACTGAAGGTTTCATATCCCAGTTGGGGGGTCCACCACAGTTTTCGTCCCCGCCATTTTTTTTTTCCATCACTGAAAACCCACTCACCAATCACCAATACTCTCCATTCAACGCCATACATTTCTGACAATTTGATTCCTGAGACCTTAATACTTTGCATCCAAGCCAATATTGCCCGTATATAGCTACTGCACCCATATATAAACCATCCTAGCCAAATTGCCATGTCCACCGTTAAGGAAAAGATCAATTCTCTTGGCCCTAATGAATGCTTCATCTCGTTCGAGTTCTTCCCCCCAAAGACCGATTCTGGGTTCAGAAACCTCCTCGCACGGTTAAATAGAATGCTGGCACTCAACCCGCTCTTTATCACCGTCACGTGGGGCGCTGGAGGCTCCACCAGCGAAAAGTCGCTAGAACTAGCTGCTACCTGTCAGAACGATCTAGGCTTGACTACCGTGCTCCATTTAACCTGCACCAATACCAACAAAGAGATTATCGACGAGGCGCTAGCCAAAGCCAAACAGTACGGGATCCGCAATATACTAGCACTACGTGGTGACCCACCCAGAACCGAAGAGTACTGGACCCCCAACTGTGACTTTAATGGCGCTGCTGATTTGGTGAAGTACATTAGAGAAAAGTACCGCGACTTTTTCTGTATAGGTGTGGCTGGGTACCCTGAAGGCCACGTAGACGGATCCGATGCGTCCCAGCAAGATCCACGGAAGGATATTCCGTTTTTGATTGAAAAAGTGAAAGCCGGTGCTGATTACGTCATCACGCAGTTATTCTTTGATGTGGATAAGTTTCTTCAATATGAGGCTTTATTGCAGCAGCATGACGAACTTAAGGATATCACCTTGATCCCGGGGTTAATGCCCATCACCACGTACCGTGTGTTCACTAGGGCGTGTAAGCTATCGCATGCTTCTATTCCTGGTTATATTTTAGAAAAGTTTGAACAGGTGAATCACGACGATGATGCTGTGAAGACGCTCGGGGTGGATATACTTACCGATATAATAGATAAGGTGGATAAAGCTGTTGGTGGCAGGGTTAAGGGGTACCACTTTTACAGTTTGAACTTGGAAAAGGCGATAGCGTCCATAGTTAACCAGTCAAAAGTGCTAAGACCCGTTATAGAGGGCCCACCAACCACCGCTGCATCGTCTCACGAAGATGCTATAGCATCAGAGTCAGATTCTGAGTCAGAGTCAATTGCCGATATGCCAGTAGGAATTGGTTCTGCAGGTCCCAAAACCTCCAGAACCCGTAGAAGGTCTTCCTACGTCAATGAGAATGAATTGGCAAACACACCGGCGTCAAAGGCGCTCATTGGTAAAGCTCTTCTTCAAGATAAGAAAGTCCTTGTAGATATAAGCACAGGGAAGGGTGCTCTCGGTAAAGATGCCACTTGGGACGATTTCCCCAACGGAAGATTTGGTGATTCCAATTCTCCCGCATATGGGGAAATTGACGGATATGGACCCAACTTGAAAATCCACTCACCCCATGAAGCACCATTGAAATGGGGATCTCCAGAAACCAAGTCCGACCTTACCCAGGTGTTTATGGCGTACTTATCGGGAAGAATCGATGTATTGCCATGGACAGACACGCCACTCTCACCAGAAACGGCGTTAATACAGGAGGAGCTCTTTGAGTTGAACAAAAAGGGCTGGTTTTCGTTGGCATCCCAGCCAGCCGTGAATGGGTGCAAATCCACCGATCGGATCTTTGGCTGGGGACCCAGGAATGGGGTCGTGTACCAGAAGGCGTTTGTCGAGTTGGTGGTGCCCAAGGAGGAATGGACGTGTTTATTATACCCCAAATTGAAACCGCTAGCCGATGAGAAGATTGTTACCTATTATGTAGGCGATAAGGATGGTAACATAAAGTCTAACGTCAGCACTGGTGGCTCTCATGGTAGCAAAAGTGCAGTTACCTGGGGAGTGTTTCCTCTGAAGGAGGTTATTCAGCCAACGGTTATAGACTATGAGTCGTTTAAGGCGTGGACCGAGGAGGCGTTTTCGTTGTGGGTGCAGTGGGCCCGGTGTTATAAGGTGAATTCCAAGTCGTATGAGTTGTTGAACTCGGTGTATAGGGACTATGTGCTTGTTAGTGTTATTCACCATGATTATGTCGACGAGTGTGCGTTGTGGGAGTTGCTATTGGGAGAATGACTGGCGGCAAAGTGGAAGCTATAGGTTTCCAGGGGGTGGGGTGCATTTGTATGGAGAGTATAGTGTGATTTGTATGGAGAGTATAGTGTGATTTGTATGGAGAGTAGAAGGTGATTTGTATGGAGAGTAGAAGGTGATTGTACAGAGAGTATAATGCAATTTGTATTAGTGTAATGTGATTGTATGAACAGTATACTGCGATTGCATGCACAGTACAAGACGACTTGTATTAGTGTAAGCACATTTATATTACAACACACCCACCCATCCCAGTCTAAGCACTCCTGCCCAACTCCAGGGTGAGAATATCAATCTCTTTCCTAACCAACCCATCATTCAACGTGCTAACCAACTCTGTATCATCCGAATGTATGCCATGATAATCACAATTCTTATGAGTCAAGAAAAGCACACCTCTTCGTACCAGGGCGCCCTGCTTAACAAATAGGCGTCCTCCTAGTTTTATCTGTAGCGGCGTGACGGTATTTGTATCACTACGGAGAAAACCTAGCGGTTCCTGCTCATACGCGTATACAAAGTTATTAGCAGAGTCCCGGAGAAATAATTTGTAAATAGCCGTCCGGGGTGCAGTGACACGACTGGAATCCTCATCGTCATCCTTCAATTCGTTCACCACCGTTCGGTTGGACTTGCTGAGACGATCCACCGAGACATTATTCGGGTTATCGAACTGTTGCCAGTCCTCAAGCTGACTTAGCTTTGATTTGGTGATAATTTCCACGCGTATAACGTGAAATAGCACCGCCTGGTCCAACTGAGCCGCCTCAACGTTGGCATATCTAGCACTATCAAATACAGCCATGGCAGATCAACTGGCATCCCTAGAAAGAAAAGGTTCGGTTATCCATTATATTGGGAGCACTATATATATATATATATTTTTTCGTTTCTGGTTATCTCCACATCTCGCGTGTCCTGTCAAGCTCATCTCCGATTTGCGTGTCAAGACATCACCTCATCTCTCCAGTATTGGTGGTGCTTGGCACTAAAGCTTAATTGATCATGTCGCTATTTGTTCAGGAAGACGAAGTAGAAGGAAATGCATTTACCGAGGAGCCGGTGTCCCAAGTGGACCAGGCCCTTGCTCCGTCCAGAACCCCACCGTCAATTCCAGTCGCGTTCCAAGAACCTTCACATATCCCCACATACCCCGACCGTCTTGTAACGTGCACTCTACCCTTGAAATACCAGCAGGAGATTGTCGATGACATGCTAACCAAAGACGGACTACTTATCCTCGGTCACGGTCTAGGCTGGGACTTGATCACAGCCAACCTTCTCCACGCTTTAAGCTCCCCGATTGTGCGTTTGGAGACCACCCCCAAAGTTGAGAAACTCGGGTTGATATTCGTGCTCAACATGCAAGAAGACGAGGTTGTCCAGCTAGGCGAGGAGCTTGACTATCTAAAGTGGTTGGATGATACCGAACATAGCCGGTTTATGGTTATTACCGGAGATTCGCAATCGGCAAAGAGAAAGGCCATCTATGCCCAAGGAGGAATCATATCTATAACCTCACGAGTCCTTGTGGTTGATTTGCTCTCAGGGATGATCTCTCCCAACGCCATAACTGGGTTATTCATTCTTCATGCTGAGAGGATAAAGGAAACCTCTAATGATTCGTTTATTATTAATTTGTACAGAGACCAGAACGACTGGGGGTTCATCAAGGCGTTTTCTGACCAGCCAGAGTCCTTTGGCGGGTTCACCCCACTAGCCACCAAACTTAAGGTACTACGGGTATCCAATGTATTTCTCTGGCCCCGGTTCCACGTCACCATCTCACTGTCGTTCAATATACGGAACAACAGGAGGAAGGAGGAACGAAAGACCGTCACGGAAATAAATGTAAAGCCCACATACAAAATGAACAAGATCCAGGCGGCTCTACTATCGTGCATACAAGCGTGTCTTGGAGAGTTGAAGCGACACAATGGTGAACTAGCCACCGAGTACTGGGATATGGAGAATGTTCATGACCCAGACTTTGTGAGAACCATTAGGGCATCGTTGGAGTCTCAATGGCACCGGCTAACGTACACTTCTAAGCAGTTGATTGTTGATTTGGGAACGTTATTGGAATTGTTGAACAGTTTGGTAACTCTAGATTCGCTAACCTACTACCAGGTGGTCCAGGGGATAGTGGATGCCAATGTTAAGCACCAGGCTTCTGGGGTTAAGAATTCCATGAGTCCCTGGTTGAGCTTGGATGAATCTGGCACCATCATCAGCTACTCTAAGGAACGGGCGCTAGGGAAACATAACGATGCCTACATTCTAGAAGAGTTACCCAAATGGAACGAGTTGGGGTTGCTCATTGATGATATTGTATACGAGAAGAGCGTATCGGGAGCCAAGGACCAGGGTCCCATATTGGTTATGTGTTCATCTAGGAAGGTTGCTCGACAGATCACCAAATTGTTGGAAATGTTGAAGTTGGAAACTGCCTCGGGTAAGAAGTACTTTAGTGCCAGGTCGTATATGGTGGGTAAGCTACATGAGTATCTTTCTTGGAGGGAAATCAACTCCCTTGCCACGAAGATTAGCTTGGATTTGAATAGGAGCGAGGACGATGGGGCTGATGGTGGGAACAGAGATGTCATTTCTGTATCGAAAACATTCACCAGAAATGCTCCACCACCAGGCAAGAGAAGGAGAACCAGGGGAGCCAGTGCCACTGCCAGGGTGTCAAAACTCTACTCAACCGACACAGAAACGGCTGATGATGATAAGGATATTTTGGACAAGTTATCCCAGGCACACGAGGAAGCAGCTGATGATATAGGGTCAGACACCTCCATTGAGGAAATCTCCTCTTTTGCTGAGCTGTTCCAGTTTTCCCATATAAGTGGAGACGTCCAGGTGTTGGTTCAGGCCTATAATGATAGACACGACGTTTCTTTCCTCCAGGAACTCTCCCCGTCCCACATTATCATGTATGAGCCGAACTTGTCGTTTATCCGACGGATTGAGATCTTCCAAGCCATCAACCAGGAAAGTGCCGCACGGGTGTACCTTATGTACTATGGGAATTCTACCGAGGAGCAGAAACACCTCATAAGAATCAAGAAAGAGAAGGAGGCGTTCACCAAGTTGATCAAGGAACGTGCCGGGTTGAGCAAGCACTTTGAAACCTCAGAAGATAACCACAAGTTCCGCATCCACCGGGACCAGGTGGTCAACACGAGAATAGCTGGGGGACTTCGGTTTCGCACCGAGACCGACGAGATGAAGGTTGTGGTGGATGTGCGAGAGTTCAGGTCGTCTCTTCCCAACTTGTTATACCGAATCGGAATCAAGGTGGTTCCCTGCATGATCACCGTGGGCGACTACATCGTGTCTCCCAGGATATGTGTGGAGAGGAAGTCTATTCCCGATCTTATCTCCAGTTTCAAAAGCGGGAGGCTATACACCCAGTGTGAGCAAATGTTCAGGCACTACGAATTGCCGACATTGCTTATTGAGTTTGATGAGAACAAGTCGTTTTCGCTCGAACCGTTCTCGGAGTCCCGGTTCCAAAGACCGGGGGCACCACGGAACCCCAACCCTACTGCCAACCACAAGATCCAGCAGAATATACAGGCCAAGTTGGTGCTGTTGCTTATTGCGTTCCCCAAATTGAAAATTATCTGGTCATCCTCGCCATACGAGACGGCACAGATCTTTCTTGAGTTGAAGGCAAACCAGGAAGAACCCGACGTGGCATCAGCAATGGATAAGGGGGTCAACAAGTCTGTGCGCACCAACGATGGAGGTCCTCCAGCATTCAATGATGATCCCATTGACTTTATCCAGAATATCCCGGGAATAAACAGCATGAACTATTACAAGATCATCCAGCGGGTAAGGAACATCGAACAGTTAGTCAAGCTCTCCCAGGAGCAGTTTATGGAGATTTTGGGAATTGAGAACGGTAAACGGGCGTATAACTTTATTAACCGTAGTGTTGGGTAGGGTGAAGTATAAAAGATCAGTATATGTGTGTGGTGACATTTTTCAGGTTACCCGGATTTGGCTGCAAAGATGTCGCAAATACTTTTTTTTTTTTGCTTCGTCTTTTCCTTTCCTCACGAAAGGTTATTCCAACAAAGCTCTGGGCTTTTGTTTACATTTTCCCCGAATTTGGTTAAGTATCAGGGGGGAAAGGGAGGGGACCAGTGGTATATCGGTTAATTTGCATGGAGAAGGGTGGTTGAACAATGTCATGGGATATTTTTCCCAGTAAAGGCGAAGAGCTTGCGATGACTCCCAGGGTCAATTGTGTTTAACGTAGAATCTGTGTAGAGGCTATTGGTGTATGACAAATGTTTAGATCTTATCGAGAGGTGAGCAGCTCCCAGTATGGGCAGCGCGACTTCAAAGCGCACTACTTTCGAATTCAAAAGCTTATTAATGGCCATGTGCAGCTAAGTTTAAAGTATGAGCAATTGAAAACGCCCGAGATCCACGCTACGCTCATGAAGCCATTGGCGCAGGAGATTATTAGGGCGGTGGAGGTGAGACGAGACGAGCAAAAAGTTTCCCATAATGTCATATATATACTATTCTTGGTGCGGTACGAGTATCTAATTCAGTCGGAGAACAATCTAATTGCATATGATCTCCTTATAACCAAAGCCAATGTATGCGAGCTATTGGCTATCCGCATGTTGCGGGAGTACAAGTCGGTGAGACGAATTAGCATGCTATTTATTAACCCACTAGCCGAGTACGACCAGCAGCATCAATTTAATACTCTTGAATTGATAGTGTTGTCCAATGCCAGGAGGTTTCTCTCGCAACCGGTCATTGTGCGTATCCTTGACAGGTTTTATAGCGGCCACCTCCTTCATGGGGAAGGGATCTTGGACGACGACGAAAAAGGGTTGCTTGGTAATGAGTATGCTTCGGACCACAAGCACTGGAGGAACTCCTTCAGCAGGAACCTTACCCGGTTGAATACCATACCAAAATACCAGTGTCTTGTAACCAATCTCAAGCTTGTGGCGTTGATGGGCTTGTACCTACTAGTTATCTTACGCCAGCGGGCCGAGCTTCTCTTTTGGGCATTGGCGCTCACGTTCAACCTCGAATTCGGGATAAAAGTGGCCAACATCGAGTGGGTGTTTTTGCTGATGGTGGTGTGGACCTACCTCGACTTTATCCTACTTGTGCTCCTCGATGTCAGTTTTGTTTTGCGGATGGCCAACTCGTGCTATTTTGCCGATTTCTTTAGCTTGGTGGCCATTGTCCTATTCCCACGCATCTTGTCGATATTCAACAACTACCAGTTCTTCAATTTGGTGGTGGTGTCATTCAACAAAATGATCTGGAATTTGGTGGGGTTGATATTTTTCTTCTTTACCTTGATTGGTGGGTTCTACTTTAGCTTTGTTACCCTTAGTGTGGGCCAGACCCAGGGAGAGATTTTGTTCAATATGGTGAAGATCTTCTTTGGGTTCACGCCGTCGGTGTGGAACAACTGGGATAGCTTCAACACTTTGGGCAAGGTGATGCAAATGAGCTATTTGTTCTTGATTCAGTTTATCATCGGCACCATCTTGGCAATATGTCTAAGCGGGGTGTTTGCCAAGGTTCGGGAGAACAACGAGGAGGACTTTAACTACTTTAAAACGATGAACTTGGTTGTCTACTTCAAAATGGGCCGGTTATACCAGCGAAGTTCGGTGGCTGTTTGGTGTGTCCATCTAGTGAAGGTCCCGGTTCTTGTGGTTGTGTACATTTTCGACTTGATTCTGGGCCCTGATAAGGTTACACAACCGGCATGCAACAGCCGCAAGCACTTTACGTTTCTTCTGGAAGAGTCTAGCTTTGGTGGTTGTGGTGCATCCCTGGACCCTCAGTTTGGTGCATCCCTAGACCCTCAGTTTGGTGCCAGCAGACCGAGTAGCCGTAGACCGACAAAGTACCAGTCGCTTAGTACGCTCGGGGAGCATATACGCACGGCATCGACCGACTCGTTTTTCATTGACGAGATGTTGTTTAACAAGTATGGGTCCAAGAACAAGATTGAAAAGGTGAGGTCAGGTACTGAGGAGAGATTGGCCCTGCAGCGCATCCAACCCCTGAGGCAGCTGCGGGTATTCCAAGTGCCCCCAGCATCGGCAAATTCGAGCTCCACTCCCAGTGCTGACGTGCTAGTTCGGCTAGCCAACATCGAAACTTTGATTGCGAGGTATGTGGCCACAGACGGCGACGACAAGTCGATTGTGATTCACGATGTGTCGCCACGAGAGGTATCGGGGGTGAATTTCGAGCGGTGCAGCATAGCCGAGGAAGCAGAGTATGTTGACGAAGAGGTGATTGAGGAAGATAATGACAGTACTTTGAGTGACGGTGAGCTTAAGGGGTATGAGAGTGATGAGACGTACTGATCATTTGTGAATATGATGAACTTCTTTGACATTTCAAAGTATGAAGAGTCTTTTCACATTTCCTATGGATATGCATATATGGAATAATATAAACCACACTACATATTTGTTTTCGCAGCCATTCCGCAGCCATTCTTTCGGGTCTTTCCTAAACGAGCATACTTTTCGGCAATGACAGGAATTTTTTCTACTGGAGAAAAAGAAAAAAAAAAATGCTTGCAACTTCTTACCGTTTTCTGCGACACAAACCTTCTCACAAGCCTGTCATATTTATCCAGGTACCTATACAATATCACCCCACTATTCTTTCCCTTCTATTGTTCATACAAAGGAAACACGGTTGTGTTGCTATACATTCAAGGTTTCTGCTGTTGCTCCCAACCCCGTCTTTTTCTCTTGCCATTTCTCGAGGGTCTTGTGATTAATCTGGAGTGGAAAAAAAATACCGAAAAAAAAAACAACTGAAGAACTGAAAAACTGAAAACTTTTCCATCTCAAGAAGTGGCAGATTGCACGTACCAGTACGGGGTTCGCTATGTTGAAAGAACTGAAGCATATACAGATTGCAGGACGCAAGTCCAAATTGGCGGTGGTACAATCGGAGCTTGTTGAAAGCGCCATTAAAACGGCATTTCCAGAAGTGGAAACATCTATACTTGCGCTCTCCACGCTTGGCGATAAAGTCCAGACCCAACCGTTGTATACGTTTGGTGGCAAGAGTTTATGGACCAAGGAGCTCGAGTTGCTATTGTTGCAGTCGGTTGATGAGTATCCCCAGGTTGATATGATTGTGCATTCACTAAAGGATATGCCCACGTCTCTTCCGGATGAGTTTGAGCTCGGGTGCATTTTCAAGCGTGAGGACCCTCGGGATGCCTTGGTGATGAAGCTGGGTAGTCCGTATAAGTCACTAGATGAGTTACCAGCCGGGTCTATTGTCGGCACGTCATCGATCAGACGAAGTTCGCAGTTGATTAGACGATACCCCCATTTGAGGTTTGAGTCGGTTCGAGGGAATATCCAAACGAGGTTGGAGAAATTGGACCAAGAAGACTATAGCTGTCTTATATTGGCTGCAGCTGGTTTGATACGGTTGGGTCTTGGCGATAAGATTACTGAATGCTTGGACTTGTACTATGCTGTGGGCCAGGGAGCGTTGGGGGTTGAAATCAGAAAGGGAGATACGAGAATGAAGAATTTATTGGAAAATATTGAAGACAAAACCGCCACTATTTGTGGGTTGGCCGAAAGAAGTTTGTTGAGGTACTTGGAAGGTGGTTGTTCTGTGCCGTTGGGGGTCCGAAGCGAATACTCTGAGGAGACACGGCTGTTGATGTTACGGGCCATGATTGTTAGTCCTGACGGAACTGCGTGTGTGGAAGCTGGAGTTAGTTTGGAGATTGGTAGTCGGGATGATTGTGAAAAGGCCGGGGTTTTGTTAGGTGAGGAATTGAAGGCTGGAGGTGGCCAGGAGATATTGGACCAGATTGACTTGACGAGGGATATCAATGTAAGGCCCACTGGTGTTTAGGAGAGGGATGTGGTTGTGACATTGTTGTGAGGGTTGTGGTTGTGACATTGTTGTGAGGGTTGTGGTTGTGAATATTTGTTGTGACTCTAAATTGCCGTGTCGCCAGTCGTGATGTATACGTTAGCTGTGCGATGGGGTTATTTGTTTGTATATATTTCTGAGTAAACACTTGCATAGTTACCAACTCGGGATGGAGTTTGTGAATATAATGAGCACAGAAGAGTAGTCAGGGAGTGGGAATCAGTATAAACTTAATTTAAGAGTGCGAAAGAACCGTTCATCCTTAAAGAAGTTGTTAATGGACTATAAATAGAACTGACTAGAAAACATACTACACCATTAACACTTGACACACTACACCATTAACACTTGTCACACTACAATACTTTTGGTTCCCTGGTAACTATACCCAAGTAATTGACTCTGGCTCTAGTTCTAGTGCTGGCTATGCCCGATTTCCTGACTATTCCCAATTCCCTGACTAACCACGGGGTTTGACTCTGTCTAGTCTTTTCCCAGCCATAGGATGATTTCCGGCACCCGAATCGCCATGGACGCAACTTCGTAGTATATAAAAGTAAAGCCTTCTGTCTATTCTATTTCTTACTCGACAAGTAATGGCCCTATCTTTTTCTGTACCCAATTATTGTGCTTATCTCCCAGGCAGATATCTGCGGCAAGACTCGGCTAAACCAGGAGTGTCCATCTCTCTCTCTCTCTCTCTACAGCTACATCAGAACTTGTCACCATCCCCGCGGGTTCCTTTTCTCCGCCCACGGTGGTTACGAATTGCCAAGTATTCCTTTGGCAATCACAACCTGGGCCTGCTCTTTAGAATAGGCCAATGTAATTAGGGGTATGTTTATGTTTATGGAGAGAAAAGTCCGAAACCAGGTGGCACCGTCGTGGAGAGGGGAGGCGGGGAATATCTGGGTCGGCTCGCGTAAAAGTTTCTCCAGAAACCCCAACGAAGGATTTTGCAGAGTAAGGATTTTGCAGAGTAAGGATTTTGCACCCAAAATAAACTGTACCTACAAAAGGAGATTTTGACCAGGGAGGGATTCCTAGTAGACGCGCGCGTACGGTTCGTCCCATCAATGGTGTTGCATCATACTCACACAACCCACCAGTGGATCATCGGGGATCTGCAACTACCCCAGTGACAACAGAGTTTATTTGGGGTTTATACCTCGTCGAACCCATGGCACTTTCCGGATAACCCTAAACTTATGATGCCCCTCACTCAACTCCGCAACAAGCACACGTTACAAGACTACCAGCAAGCTCCACTTTAACCCCACACACCCACTCCCTATAGGTGCGTTGGATACTTATCTCCAAACCTCCTCCATGTAACTTCCAAGAAAAAACCGGTAGTTGGTGTTTTCCGTTCCTCCTTGAATGTATATGGAACTCCTCGAAGGATGCAAAAAAAATAATCATGGAGAGAAAATAATATTGCGTATTGCAGGTGAGGGGCGAGTTTTGGTTAGAAGAAAAACTGGGGGTGGGGCAAAACCCAACTAGTCATGTGCTTCCCCATATTCCAGACATTTTTTTTTTTTTGGCTTTTTGGATTTTTGGATTTTTTGGTTTGTTTGGTTTTTTTGGTTTTTGCATCTAGATATTTTTGCCATTGTGTTGGGCGCATTGTTTGCTCGGAGTTTCTGTTTGGTGGATTCAACGTGGATTAGGGTCCCCGGACGTGGGCCCGAAATGGTGAACAAATAAGTCTATTGGTGGATTATGGCAAGAGGTTGGGCGGGTTTCGATGTCCCGGGACAACGGAGATTAAAGTCCAGCAGTTCCCACAGCTCCAACAGCTCCAGCAGCTACGGCAGTTCACTCAAACAATCGGTTGGTGCTACAAATATCGTATGATTAAATGCAGAATAACTACTACAATTGGTTACACTCTCCACCAACAGATATTGCCGTTTATGCGTATATTCATCAATTACCAGCGATTTACGTTTAATGGCAAAGGGTTTTTAACGAATGTTCTTTGGGTGCAAACTGGAGGAGGGGATTTTTTTTGTTTTTGTTCTTTGTGACTGGTTCCAAAATGTGAGTTACGATAACATGACGATACCAAGGTTTATTTGCCGCCATCCTCCCAAAGAGATTGGCGCTGTACGCTTTCTTATTGGTGTGGGGTGTTTGGGATCACTTTGTTTACGATATTGTTGTTGTTGCCAGGGTTTGTAAAGATGAACCTGGTATGGGGGAATTGTGGTTTCTGGTGGAGACAATGGACGTTTACGTATTATTATCCTAGCACACCAAGATGTCTCCGGTGTGGGTTTTGCTATACGCAGTGCCAAGAGGCTACAACGTTCCCCCCCTACCCCACCGATATGGAAAATGGGGGATGTTTTGCCTCCCCAAGACGGTAACATCAGAAACGTCATTATCTATGCTAATTTTGATAACATCCAAACCCCACACAAAAAGAGGAGTTACCCTACTTAAGGACAGAAACTAAAGGGGAAAAAGCCTCAACATAAACTACACAAAAACAAACCCGCATAAAAAATAATGAACTCCTTGCCGGAGAAACAACAAACACAGATAACGTGGGATTACCCGTACAAACACGCACCCGGTATGGACAAAAGCAGAGCACCCGGAACCAGCACCGCCAGGTGACCTTGACTAACTGTACTCATCTCTAGAGAGTGTTTCTCCCCATTTGCAACCCAATTACCTACCCTCACAATAACGCCAGGAAACCATTAAACTCCGAGAATCTGCGCTCGCTTATTTGGATTTTTCTTTTAAAGAAAAAGTGTCTGCATCTCCCTTTTGCCCTCCAACACCGAGTTTGTGTCTGAAATTATTTAACTTTACCAGCTCTTAGTGGGGCACCGACAAAAAAAAAAAATTACCCACCAGCAATATGCATTTACCCCCCAACAACCACAAGAATTATCTATGCTTGGTTACGTGGACTCTCGGTTCCATGGTAAAAAAAAAGGTGGGGGGGGGGCACATACACAACACTCAACATGCATAGGATCGAACCCAGCGATATAAATATAGAGTCGATTTCCCTCCATTCCTCATACAGTTGTTTCTACTTCCTCACCTCAGACACCAAAAAAGTAGTCTACCAAAAACCACACCCATCCCCCTCTCCCCAGACACAATTGTTGTTCGATATTCGGTATCCACAAACACAAAGACACACAACCCTCCACTTTTAGTACCGACAAATTCCATTAAGGCTCTATTTAACTTTCCCAGTTACACAGTTTTGGCCTTTATATTTTTTCCACCCATTGTGCACGAGTGAATTGTTTAGTCCATATTTTCTAAGCACCATTTACCCCCCCCCCCCGCGCCAAACCATTAGTTTTATTTCTCCAAAAATACAAGTAAAAAAAAATCACAAAAAAAACACAAAAACACATCCCAAAAAAATTACACAAAAAACCCGTGACCCTTTATTTATAAATTGCAACAATTCCCGCCCACAATGTCCGACAAGAAAGAACAAGCCCAAAAAGCGGAAAACAAGAAGCTCTCCCATCTTTCCTTAGACCACGAACAGATGCACCCTCCTCCACAGGGCTTCTTTGACAGAAGCAAAGGACCATCACACCTCAAGAACCTCGATGAGTACAAGCGCATGCATGAGCAGTCGGTGAATGACCCCGCGACTTTTTTCGGCGACCAGGCCAAAAAAATTTTGTCGTGGGACAAGGAGTTTATGCACGCCAGAGTTCCTGCAGACCCCAAGGATGATTTTAAGAACGGGGACATCCCTGCTTGGTTTGTCGGTGGGGAACTTAACGCCTGTTACAATGCCGTTGACCGGTGGGCTCACAAGACCCCAGATAAGGTTGCTATTATTTACGAGGGTGACGAGCCAGACATTGGCCGGTCGGTTACTTATGGCGAATTGTTGAAGCAGATTTGTAAGTTGTCTCAGGCTTTAACCAGATTGGGGGTTAAGAAGGGTGACACTGTTGCCGTGTACTTGCCCATGATTCCAGAGATTGTCATTACTTTATTGGCTATTGTTAGAATTGGTGCTATGCATTCGGTGGTGTTTGCCGGGTTTTCCAGTACTTCTTTGAAGGATCGGATTTTGGATGCCGATTCCCGGATTGTCATCACCACCGATGAGTCCAAGAGAGGTGGGAAGACGATTGAGACGAAGAAGATTGTTGACGATGCCGTGAAGGATTGTCCTAACGTGAGAAATGTGATTGTGGTGAAGAGAACTGGCAATAGCCATGTTCCATTTAGTGCTGGCCGTGACAGATGGTACCACGACGAAATTGCCAAGTTTGGTGGCTATTGTCCCCCAGTGTCGGTTAATGCTGAAGACCCCATGTTTTTGTTGTACACTTCTGGTTCTACCGGTAAGCCCAAGGGAGTTCAGCACAATACCGGTGGGTACTGTCTTGGTGCAGCATTGGCAGCTAAGTATGTGTTTGATTTGCACCAGGAGGATGTCTTTTTCACTGCTGGTGATGTTGGCTGGATTACCGGGCACACTTTCTGTGTGTACGGGCCTTTGATTAATGGGTGTACCTCGGTGATTTTTGAAGGTACCCCAGCCTATCCTAATTTCTCGAGATACTGGGAAATTGTCGATAAGCACAAGGTTACCATTTTCTATGTTGCTCCTACCGCGTTGAGGTTGTTGAAGCGGGCAGGTAACAAGTTTATCGACCCATACAAGTTGGATTCGCTCAAGATGATTGGGTCTGTGGGTGAACCCATTGCTTCTGAGGTTTGGCACTGGTATAATGACACTGTGGGTAGACGCAAGGCTTATATTGTCGATACTTATTGGCAGACTGAGTCGGGTAGTGTTTTGATGAGTCCATTTGCCGGGATTACCCCCAACAAGCCCGGATGTGCTTGTACGCCATTCTTTGGTATCAAGCCGGTGATTTTGGACCCTACTACCGGCAAGGAGATTGAAGGTAACGATGTTGAGGGTGTTTTGGCGATTAAGAATGCCTGGCCTTCGATTGCCCGGGGTATTTTTGGTGACTACAATAGATATATTGACACTTATTTGAAGCCTTATGCTAACTATTACTTTACGGGTGATGGTTGTGCTAGAGACAATGATGGTTTCTACTGGATCTTGGGTAGAGTTGATGACGTGGTTAACGTGTCTGGACACCGGTTGTCGACGGCTGAGATTGAGGCGGCTTTGATTGAGCACGAGTTGGTTGGTGAGTCTGCTGTGGTTGGATTTGCTGACGAGTTGACTGGGTCCGCCGTGGCTGCTTATGTGTCGTTGAAGAAGGATAAGATGGCACCTGAGGACTTGGAGAGTGTCAAGAAGGAGATGATTTTGACTGTGAGAAAGGAGATTGGTCCATTTGCTGCCCCCAAGATGATTTTGTTGGTTGATGACTTGCCAAAGACTAGAAGTGGGAAGATTATGAGGAGAATTTTGAGAAAGGTGTTGGCTGGTGAAGAGGACCAGTTGGGTGATATCACTACGTTGTCCAACCCTCAGGCTGTTGCCCAGATTATTGAAGTTGTTAAGGCCACCAGGAAGAAGTGAGTGGAGGGCTTTTGTTTGGTAGATGCGTCTGAGCTGGTTGAACTAGTTGGCGCTACATATTCGTGTTTTGTACAAGATTTATATGTTTTCTTTGTCTCCGTACTTAGACTATTTATTATTGAATTTGATGTTATGTTTCTAAGCTTGGATGTTGGGTGTTATTGGGGTTGCTTGTATAGATACTCTCTCCCGTCAAACCGGACAATCGCCCCAAATAGCGACTCGGCATCGGGCTTGGTGGCTACGACATCCGGAGTCAACCCGTGGTTAACGAGATACTCTTCGGTGGTGGGACCAATCGATGCCAAGTTCCATCCACGTCGATTCTCCCCATCGCAAAGATGCTCCACTATCGGTGTCGTCCCCTGTGGACTAAAGAATACTATCCAGCCACCACCCCTTCCCTTCACACTATTGAAATTATCAGTTATGTCGTCTCGCTCACAAGTCTTGTAGATAATCACCTCCTGTAAAGCATAGCCAGCATCCAAGAGCTTCTTGGGAATGATATCTCTTCTCACCTCTCCAGTAAAGAACACAATTCTTTCCCTTGGAGGCACTTCCCGTATAATCAACTCAGCCAATACAGCACCATTTCCAGCATCACCACCACCTCTCACATCGCCAAACCCCATACCTTTTAGGGCCGCAAACGTGGCTGGACCCACAGTGTATCCAACTTTACTAAACACGCGGCCCTGAACAGCCAATGGGAGCTCGTTTAAGCACTCACGGAAAATCTCCACTGCTCTCTGCGACGTGATTACCAATACCGGAACCTGGTCAAGAAACTCGTCGCTAGCAAGGAACGACTTTGTCAATTCCTTATCCACGGCCGTGTGGGTTAATAGAGGGATAAACCTAGGAGTGTATTGTAGACTGTTACATTTCACTTCATAGGGATCGGATGGTTTACTTACGTTCTTGAGGATTACTACGGTGGTCATTGTAGAGGGGGGTGGAGTGTGGAGTTGAGATATTTTTTTTGTTTCTTGAGTCGACTTGAGTGTTTGGGTTGATTGGTTGGGGTTGGTTAGGCTTTGCTTATTGTGGGCTTTGATTGTATTCTTTTTAGCGAATATCCAAATTATATGAACAGTAATAGAGGAATTGACTAAATCATCTACACTGACCTTTAAACGGCATTATCTACAATAACCTTCAAACAACATTACCTACACTATAAAACTACCATGTTCTTCACTATAGAACTACCACCACCTACACGATAAAACTACCACCTACACTGCCACCTCATACAACAATTAGCAAACAGTATATTATAAATAAATGACATAATTATAAAAATTAAACCTTCACCCCCGTAGTACTCCCATCTATCACGGACGCCGCTTTAAACAACCTCCCTATTCTTTCATCTCCAACCATCATATTCCCCAAGGTACCTCTAATCACCCCCTTAACACTCTCAATGCTCTCAAACTTATACCCCATAACGTAAACCATAAAGAATAACCCAATAATACACACCAACACCGGGATCCAGAAGAAAAACAACATCTTATCATTCTCCACCGTCTTTCTCGGGTGGTTGATATAAGAAATTACAATATCTTCACTCGAATCAGACGCAATCCCCGTGTCAGAGTCATGGTGTGCAGACTCTACTCGATTAAGAGTTTGTTCAATAGCAGTCTTGGGTTTAGCAGACGCCGAAGAAGGTCCCGATGGAAACAAATCGTCATACGATGGTAACCGGTCTTCGTCCTCACTGTGGAATACATTCATCATCATCTTTCTCCAGAGTCCTGGCGGTTGGCGTAACTGTTCTGCAAGCTCAGAAGAACGCAGTTCCACACCTCCATCCTCATCGTGGTCACTATCGCTATCATGATCCCGTTCCTCATCAGAATAGTCATCTTCATAATCATCCTCTACATACTCCATCAGCCGGTCCTCATCAATATCCTCCGACTCATACTCGGAATCAGCAAACTCCGACGAACAGTCATCCTCAGCCATAGACGTCAACATATCACACGATGATTGCCACTCTGATTGTTCGGCTTCTACTTGTTTATGGGTCTCTTCCTTCCGTAGTCTATAACCACTAGTTCCACTAACTCCACCCACACCTCCACCCACACTTCCATCAACATGTTCATCCAGTAACACCATCTTGGATACGTGACGGCCAAAACTGTTGCTATTAAACATCGAGTCCAATGAGTCAACGCTAACATTCTTCCGCATATCATCACCGCCTCTGTTGTTACTACTGCCATCGCCAACACCATTGCCATTGCCATTACCATAACCACCGCAATGATCATCACCACTGGCTTCAATCCCACTAAACACATCCAATATATTCAAATCAGCATAATCCTTCAAGTACCGATCATTCGATAACCTCAAGTTCCAATTACACTTACAATCAATAAACACTTTCATCAACTCGCGTAATCCACCCATCGACGCCAAAAACAACGGCGTGATCCCCTGGTTATCCTGAACATCAATCTTGCATCCTCGGTTAATTAAAAACCCCACTAAATTAGAGTACTCCTTCAACGTGGCCAAGTGTAGCAACGTCTGTCCTTGTTTGTTGGATAACTGCCAGTTGGGGATAATAATAGGACAATTGGGAAGGTCTACTAACGAGAGTAACCGGATCAACACTTCTTGGGTGGATAATCCTAGCTTGGTGAGTTCTTCAAGGGACTTGTGTGCACTATCCAACCAGGTGTTGCCTAAAGAACGTTGTTGGTGCTGGTGCCGGTGCTGGTGCTGGTGTTGTTGCTGGTGGTGGTGTTGTTGTGATATGGTGCTACCACTGGTACTACCACTGGTACTGCCACCCCTACCACTGCTGCCATCGGTCCCCACGATTCGCTTGGCGATATTCTTGGCATCCTCCAACTTACCATTCATCTTGAGACCCACAATCTGTAACGCCAACTCAATCAATTGCCGGTCGGTATCATCAGTGTAGGTGAATATCTGCTGCTGGTGGCTATTCACAATGGTGCTCTCCTGGCCCTCGAAACTCACCAACACCTGTCCGGGCTGGGCGGCCGGTGGTAAGTATGTTACGATGGTGGTCTCCGACCAGCAATGTGTGGCTAATGCGAGGTTAGCACCGAACTTTACTTGTAAACCGGGTCGGAAATTGAACCCCAATAGAGTAACTTCAATTCCACCACGGATCGGACCTTGCGCAGGAATAATACGCTGGATCGACGGTAAGGTATGGTGGTTCTGTTGCAGCCCGCTAAACGGTGATACCCCAACTGAATGATTGATATTGGCAAAGGATTGCGACCCCATAAGTACCAGCGAATGTGCTGGCTTAACCATATGGCTGGTGGCGGCGGACGTATTGGTATCGCTATTGCTCAACGGTGAGTATCCATTGATACTCCCATTGTACATGGGGTTACTTCCGGTATTGAACGAATCGTCAATCGAGAGCTTCTTCCGCTTTATTCCTCGCGCTGTGGCACTAGACTCAAAGTCGGTGTTGGTTTGCACTTCCGATACTGATTCGTCAGCAATAGAGTTGGGTGTGTGTTGGTGTGAGTCATTGTCTGAGTCGGAATTGGCCAGTTTCTTCTTACGTGCTGACGGTGATTCAGCCATGCCCACCAAGTTACTGGAGGAACCGGCAATTGAGTTTGGTAACGATTCCTTCGTGGTCGTGGTGGTGGTGCTGCTGACCTTCTTTCTATCCATAATCATTATTGGTGACGAGAGTTGCTTGGCTACAACCTGGCCATGTCCATTCTTCACCACAAACAACAACTTGAACCCCTCGGATTCCCGGTGGTGCCGACAGTAACAGATAATTCGTGCTGACAACTCCACCGATTTGGTGGCGTCACTGTTTAATCCTGTCGGCGACGGGAACGAAACAATCTCCTTGCAGTTGAATATCAACGCCTTCTTCTTCATATTGGGGTCCAGCCAGTTGTTGGCATTGTTCTTCACCACTCCTCCAGCACCGGGCGAGTGTCCCGATGTAGAATTGTATGTTGGTTCGGGATTGGCAGTGTCTCCATTATCATTAAACGTGATTTTTCTTCGTGCAGCCCGTTTCTGTTCTCGTTTGATGCACCGAGAACATATCGTGCACGACCGCTTCAAGTCCGACGTCACCACATATGCATCCAAGTACAATAATATCTCCTTCAATTTCGGATGCAATGACTCCACACTCTGGGCTAGACAAAACTTGTTCTTGGAAATCAAATCTTGGGGTATATGGAGTAACACGTGTGGTGGCGGTGGACTCAACGACACCTTCAACTTGATTTGGGTCTCGACACGTGAATAGGCAGGTAGGTTGGATAGGGTTAGTTTATATGGTAGTGCCGCTAGGGTGTCAGGGGAAAAGTCTAAGTAGGACGGGTCGGGGATATCCACTGTAGTAGGACATGTGTTCATGTACGGGTTGCCAAACTTCAACTTGTTTAGTTCGTTTCTTACAAAGTCATAGTCGGAGAGCTGGGAGATGAGCTGGGAGTCGTAGGGAGAGGGTTGTACGAACGGGGGTATTTGTTGGTGGTTGTATTGGTGCTCGTCATGTCCGCCATTGGGCGTGGTGACCGAGTTGGGGCTGTCGTGGTTATAAAGGATGGGAGATGGGTGGAACCCGTCATTATCCTTGGCGATATCGAAACACAAGTATTCGTCGTTGGTAGGAGTGCCGTTGTTTGTGTTCAGAAGAGATCCGGGTATATGGCTGGTGTGCAGGAAGTGGCTATTGCTGATATTAAGGACGGTTTCAGATGGTGTTCTACGAGGGTGGGCGGTGTTGGTGGTCGTGTTGGTGGTGGTGGCATTTGCCGCAGCATACAACCCGTTTAGTATATCCCCATCCAGTGGGGGTTCAAGTTTGATATTGTCGCCGTTGGGGACTGGGGTGTTTGTGCCTAAGGAGTCGTATACACGCTGGTCCAAGAACTCATCTAGGATATCCTGTTCGTCGGAGATGAAGTCAAAGTCGGGGTTGACGTTGTTGGCGGCGTCCAAGAGCTGGGCGCCTTCGTTAAGGACAGTCGAGGACATGTAGTGGGACTAGTAAGTTGGCCTGGGGGGGACGACTGAAAAGCACTAGCAAACGGCAAGATATACCAGTCTATACTAACAAAAAGCCCTACTTAAACGACAGTGATGGCTGGAACCCCCTAAAAATTACAATCGGTATACTTAACGTAAAGGCGGTGGCGATTTCAAATTTTCTCTCGATTTCTCACCACTGGTAGCTATCTGTTATTACTTCTCTCCACTATTGCCAGGCTGTTTACTATTACCAGGTTGTTTACTATTGCCAGGCTGTTAATTGCTGTCTCGACCGTTGTTGTTTACCAATTCTTATTGGCTGTAAAGTTGGAAGAATTTTTTTTGTTTTTGGAGTGGGCGTGCGCGGGTTCCCAAAAAAAGAAAAAAAATTACAAACAATAATTGTGAAATCAAACACGAAAAAGAAACGTTTGGTTGAGGGGAGACGATATGAATGTCGTGTGTCGCAAGAATTTGTTGCCGTGGTGTCGCGGGCACGTGTAAAAGGGAAGGGAGATGGTGATACCAGTGTTCTGGTGAATGGGTGTAGAGAAGTAAATGTGATGTTTTATCGAGGAGGAGGGTTACAATGAGGGAATACTACCGGTAGATATATATACTTATACGAGGAGCCGAAGCCAAACTAGGACGAATTGAGAAAATGAAACTATCTTTATAGGGGGGTCATACGGGAGATGATAACAATGGGAATGAGTACGTGAAGTACTACGTGTCACAAAATTCTAGCAATTTAGATGTACTGAAAGTGTTGTGACAAGTATCGATCAGGTTTTCAAGAAAATAAGTTGCCACTTGTAAGCGTTGAGTATTGTTTAGAAAGGTAGAAGGGGGGCTTATTCTACACATCTCTTGCTTGATATCCCCCTTCATATAGAAGGCTATGGATCATGACAATGGTGTTGGAAGATCCTCCTCTCCCCAACACCATTGTCTCGGCTTGTGACTTTTTGTGATTGTTGTGTCATGCTATTCTGACTACCGGCTAGTAGTTTTGTTGGTTTCTCGTCATCCGTTGCCACCATTTCAGTGTCGTCTATAAAGCTTATACGTTGTTCCAGGGCATACACAGTGGATGTGCGACATTTTGCCGTCATCCTAATGCGACATTTTGCCCACAACCAACTGCGACACGCTCATGCTCATCGTCAGCACACATAAACCGCACCCAACAACAGCGTCGTCACGTCGATAGGGGGGAAAAAATTGTTGGGCCCGTCACGTGAACATGTGTTTATCAGTGGCCCTGTTGTCACTAGACATGTATCCGGTGGATGGCTTATATCCGGTGGATGGCTTATATCCGATCTAGTCAGTGCCATATCCTAGTGGCAGAGATGGTGATAGTTGGTTGGAGAGGGCGTCCACGAGTGTTGCCTGGATACTGGCACCCCTGTCAAAGAGAAGCTTGGCAATTTTATCTCCCTTGGTTGCAACCTGGTTGATGCCACAGGGGGATTGCAACCATAAGAGAACTTTCCTAACCAGAATCGGTAAACATGTTCCACCTTTCAATTGTCCTAGAAGAATATGGGACCAGCAGGCGTGATCATCCACCTCCCCATAAACTTAGAGAAATATCCCTCCTCCACTAACATACCTACACTTCCTACCCTCCCCCCGAATAAACCACCACCATATCTACACTTGCCCCCCCTCCCAAAACCAGGTCGTGCACGTGCCCAAAAATCCACCAACGAAAAATCTTCAGTCATTCCTTCTCGTATATCGACCAACTCTTTATACCCTTTCTCTTCCTGGGACAAAGATAGCACCTATACACACATACAGATAAACAGGATGCCTAACAATACGTTATACGTGACTGGGTTTACCAGAGAGTCCAAGGCTGCTGACTTGGCCCCTGATTTCGAAAAGTACGTATCATTAACGTGAACGTGAAGACAGTGACTTGTTTTCGAGGGAACGTTTTTAGTTTCAGTTGTTTTGTCTTTTGATTGATTTCTTTTGCTTTGGTGATCCGTCAAGCGAGGTTTCACATTGGTGGGTTCACTGTGGTGATCCTTCAAGCTACGCTGCACTTTGGTTACCCTCCACTTTGGTGATCCTCTAAATAATCTGCCTATGGTGAGAACTCCCTTCTCAATACCTGACACAACACAGGAGTCTACATTACACCACAGAACCTCCCCCCCCACTACCTTCTATTGTTAATCCACCGGTTGGCTTTTCATTCTAAATGAACCCTTCCACACCACCTCTTCTGAATCCCCTTTACATACGCACAACCACCAGTTAACCTATCCCCAAAGGAACCACACGGATCTTGATCCCCTGAGGATATACCTCCTCCAAACTGTTTGTTCCCAATTCCCAATGGTTAAGACGTGGTCCTTCCCCCTTTTTACCCCCAAGTAAGTTGGCTATTTCCCGCCAATTGTTTCCCTCCCCCACTCCCAAAAAAAAATAATAATATAGCCCCTCCTTCCTCATATAACCTTTCTATACCCCTCCTTCCTTTGTTCATTCCTTTGTTTGCAGAGTATCCTTGAATCTGCTCCACCAATACAATCAACCAGAAATACAAAAACAAACAACAACGTAACAAAGACCTCCCCCCGTCCCGTTTAAATAAATAAACAAAACTAACATAATCCCCCCAAACTAGATACGGCGAATTAATCAGATTGGACATTCCTCCCCCAAGATCCGAGGAAGGAAACAAATTTGCATTTGTCGAGTATAAAGATCCTGAAAGTTGTGAAAAGGCGCTTGAGTTGGATGGTAAAACGTTACCTTATTCCAATAAGGACGGTTTGGTAGTCCAGCTTGCACGTTCTGATCCCTACAGCTCTAGATCAAGAGGTGGGTTCAGAGGACGTGGTGGATATCGTTATGGTTCGCGTGGTGGGTACCGTGGTGGTGAATTCCGTGACGAGAGATACGGCAGAGGACCTCCACCAAGAGGCGGTTTTAGAGGCGGTTTTAGTGGCGGTGAATATAGAGGCGAATACCGCTACGAGGGAAGTTACCGCGGAGGATATGGTGCGTATCGTGGGGAACGCGAATATCGCGGCAGCCGTAGCGGAGGATACGATCGCGAGTATCGTGGTGGTGTTCGTGAGCGTGATCTTGAGCGTGAACGCGGTGGTTATGATAGTAGAATCGAAAGGTATGACCGTGAAGGAAGGAACGATCGCGATGATGACTATGGCAGAGGAAGGTACTCGAGATCGCCATCAAGATCTCCACCAAGAAGAGAACGGTCCAGATCCAGATCTCCACCAAGAAGAGAACGGTCCAGATCCAGGTCTCCCGAACGCTATTAAGGAGAATGGGGAGGGGGAGGAATCCATATTTATATAAGAAATACAACTTTGTTGGTTTTTGAATGTTTCGGTGTCGCTGGATTCATTGTGATTGGATGAAGAGTGGGGTATTGGTATGAACAAGGACTGAAAAGATTGTAACACATATTCCCATCTATGGAGCAGCAGCAGATTTATATACAAATGTAATATTAGAAATTCCCTTGATGTGTGACACCAACCAGGTTTTCTGGTTGTGGTAGTGTACATGTAATAGCAAGGAAACAGGGCTCTATAAACCTCCCATCTACAACAACCCAGCCGAGGTTCCACCTAAATAACTCGTATCAAACTGCCTCGGCAACCCCATATCCGCAAGACTGACATTGGCCAACTTATCCGAGTTCCTAATCGAGATATCCCGCAAAGTAGCCATGATACACACAAATACAAGCGATTCGATATCCACTGAGAGCGTACTATCGATATTCTTCCCGGCTATAAGCGCACTATCTTGGTACACCTCAATCTTTGCTGCTTCCGAATACCTCTTTGGAAGCAAGCCAGATAAGTTGGTATTACCCATTTGGTAAAGAAACGTGTCACGACAAGTACCAAAGGGTGGAAGATTATTGCTGATAAACGAGGAGCTCTTTCCCAGGGAGTTCAACGCTGAATGCACGTTCTCGTTGGCTAGGGTGTTACCTGGGTATGGGTTGATGTATGTGCTAGGATTCAGCTCGTTAAATGCCGGGAAAGACGAACCAGAGGATGATGACGGTTTCCCGATACCTTTAATCATCTTGTGCAAGTCGCGCACGGGGAACTCGTGTGAAGGTCGCTTATTGTACATATCATCGCACATGGAAACTTGGTCATCGTCAAGCACTAATAGCCTCATGTGTGGATTGTATAGCAGTAGCAATCCCGAGTGTGGGGCACACCCGAGCACTCTGAACCGGGTTCCCTTATAGTTAAAGTCAGCTATTGGACGAATATTGCTCTGTATAACGATAACCTTGAACGAGGTTTGCTTCTCCAGTATCGTGAACTCAAAGATGAGTCTCCTAAAGTTGGAAAAGTACTTGGACTGCACCACACATAGTGGATACGTTTCGTAGTCAATGTCATCAAACGGCATTTTAGCTTTACTATTCTCTCCCAATATGGCCGAGGAAAGTTCGGGCAGTGCCGGGATCTCCCTATACCGCCGGAATATATACAGAGGAAAGTTGCGTCGGAATGATGACATCATCGGCGTCTGCATCTTTAGTATTGGCATCCCCTGTCCCTTTATCTTGTAGTTTAGAGGTACTATATGATCCCTATTGTCGATGACCCCCTCATTAGAGGTTATTTGTTCTCGCCTGCCAGTCTTGACCCGCTTTATGTTCCCCTCGTGGTCATAAACTATAACCAGACGCTTCCTCTCCAGTTTGATGTCATGTCGTAACTGTTTAAACAACTCAAACGAGGCATCACTGGGGAAGATGTACATGCCTTGTTTGAGCATGCTGTGCACCATAATAAACTCGCGCTTAAAGTCAAACCGTGAAAGCAGCTTCTTCATAATTGCACGAGCACTGGCAGAGGACCCAGGGTGGCCAGATACTGAACTGGTTGCCGGTTCATTCACTATAGTGGCCGAGTCATCGAATTCGAGAAAATCACGTGACACATCAAATGCGGGGTGACTACGATTTGTACCTGTGGCTGGGTTCCCCAGGACCCGGTTCTCGAGCATTCTCATTTGCCGAAACACGAACGGGAGGTAGAGGGTAAAGTTCTCGAGGTAGGTATCACGGAGGTCTAGTAAGTGGCCTGCGTTTATTGCGAGTGTTTTGGTCTCGGAGAGGGCCAATGAGAGCAGATCATCGTCGTCGTCCTCTTGCAGTTCTTCAATCACCTCATCGGCACCTTCTTCCCAATGGGAAGCGGCGGAGCTCGGGGTCAATATACCCCCCGTGGTGGTATGGCGTCGGGGTGGCCTGGTGCGATATTGCCGAGGGTATAAAACCTCGTACTGCACCCGAGGAGAACCAGTGCTACTAAGAGGGGGAGTAGGCAAGTCTGTGCGTCTTACTGGCAGTATATCGTCGGCTTGGTTAGCATGAGACTCGCACATTGACCTCGATCTGTGTTTCCTGAAGAAGTTGATCATTACGGTGACTTGTAGAACAGGGGGGGGGAGCAATATTTACTATTTTAATCGAGGAGTTATCTAAGTTGGTACATGTGAGTGTGAGAAACACCAGCCATGGGCCAAATAGAAAATGCAGAAAACCTGGATATATCGTTTATCTACAGAGAAGCTTTATAAGTGTTTGGTGATATTGACACCAGGATTACAAAAAGAGAAAATTCCACCTTTTCCAGTATATCCCTCTATTGATATAATCTCGCTAAACGTGCTTTGTCAGCAATTGTGATTACAAAGAAAGTTTACTTTTGCATGACTCAAACCGGGATTTCATGTTTATCATCCCTCAGGGGGGAGGATTTATGTAAATATGATTTCGACGATGATGGTTCCTTTGTTTCTTTTTTATTGTCATTGCCATTGCCATTGTTCTTTATTCATAATGGGATTCCCCTCTTCCTGCTCCTCTTCCACATTATTTAGGGAAACCCTTGCCCGCAAGTCACTATTGTAAAACTCCACTTTTGGTTATCCGTTTTGGGTACAATGGAGAGGGGAAGGCCGTGGTGAGTTTTGTTATTGGTTTTTCTTGTTATCATACGACTATGATGGTTAAGAGTTGAAAATATGAGGCAGGTATGGCGAATAGCTACAGAAGGTAACTCTAGACACTTGGCAGGTGTGGTTGGCCAACATATCTGGGAAAGGCTAGCCGATATACATGAGCAACGTTAACCTTCACTAGTGACGTCTGCTTACAAATACCTGAAGCAACTGTCATTGAGTCTATTTTTCACACTCTTATACTCACCACATAAGCCACACAAATATATCACACTCTCCGGTCTAGCGGAAATGCGTAGATTGCCGGCAAGATTTATGATGACCATTCTCTATTCTTCATATGATATACCAATCGTCTCATAGACTTACATTTAGTATAACCATTTGTCCCAGCTATGCACAAATTTGCACCCAATGGTCCCCCACCCAAAAAAAAAAAATAATAATAATAATCATTAACTTCTATACAATGTACATGGCAACCCTCCATTCTGCCCAATACAATTAAAAAGCCTCAGGTGGAGAACTTATAAACGACTGGGACTTTCTCGGACTGGTTATTTTGAACTCGCGCAATTGGGGCTCATTCTCTTTGTCAAACGCTGCCAAAGGTTGTCCTCCAGACAGTGCCGACTTTTCTTCGTGAAGCTTCACAATATTGGTGGAATCAACCAACCGACGCAACTTCGAGGTCTTGGATAAGCTCTTGATGATCTGGTCTTTATCTTTCAACTGCTCTTTCAACTGGCAAATCTCTTCTTCCTGGTCTTTAATAAGTTCCTGGATCTCGCCGTTTCCAAGGTCAAACAAGCTCGAGCTTAGTGAAGGCTGTGCTGGCGATAACAGGGTCGACGCTTGCATCTGGTAGGATACTCTGAGTTTGGTTTCAAGTTGCCCAATATACGCCTTGTACTCGTTGATTTCGTGCTGCACTCGTCTGTAGAAGTCCTCGATATTGGCCATGACAAACTGTGGGTTCTCGATCCCGGACCCTAGCACGTCGTTCAAGGCGTCATTCTTCACAATCACGGTCTCCGTCTTTTGTAAGTCGGTTAGCCGGGTGAAATGGTCAATCTTGTCAATAAGTAGTTTATTGTCTGCTTGCAATTCGCGTATCCGTCCATCATCCACGGGACTTCCGACTGCTAGAGAATGCTGCAACAGCTGCGATGCTCGCAAAGTGTCGATTTCGGTCTGTTGTTTGGCTATGACAAGATTCAACTCTTCAATAACTTTAGCAGCAGCTTCGTCACCGAGTTTGGTGGACTTGTTCTTCTCTACGAAAATAACTATATCCTTGGCCCGTGCGGCAAACCGCAACGTGTTGTACGTCTCGGTAATCGATTGCTGGTTAAACGACATTGACGAGCCCAAGTGGATAGTACATAGTATCAGCACTAAAGACGACCCACTTAGTGCCGGTTGTAGTAGTCTTGTCAATTTCGAGTCCCGGTACGGAATATGGTCCATGTTCAACGACGACAACTTATTAATCACATTGGCCAATGCCAACAACGACTTGTTGATAAACGAGCCTTCCTTCCTCCGTTCGGCACTGGAACTGGCCCGCTCAGATCCAGCAAGGTCACAGAGTGATAGAGTAGACTTGGTTTCAAAGCTACTTACAAGATTGTGCATAGTGAGTCTGATCTGGAGTATCGAGTGCGATCGAGATGACCGGGCATTAAAGTCAGTAGCACTGGTCTTACGGTTAACGTCTCCACGTTTAATCAAGTCGAGCAACTGCAGTTTACTAGAAATCATCGGTGACGATAATCCAATCACTTTGGTACCGAATTCGGGGTCATCCCGGATCTTCAATTCGGCTCCTGGGATGCTGCTGGTGTTTACCGAGAGAAGATCAATGATCTTTTCATTATAAATCTCGAGGTAGGAAACATGGATGTCGTATTTGCTCAACTTATTCGACTCTATAGTGGTGAAGATATCGTCAATGGCCAATGGGACAAACCCCGGGTCGGTATCGGTACCTTTCATGGAAAAGGTCTTCCCGGACCCGGTCATACCGTAGGCAAATACGGTACCATTATAACCGTCGTGCAAAAACTTTTCTACAATTCCGGCACACGACCGTTGGTAAACCTGACGGTTCGATATATCGGTGGAGAAGACGTTGTCAAAGGGGAATGTATTTCCGTCACCAATGTGGGTTATGGTGTTGTTTGTTTGGTCTATATCCCACACCGGGGGTTGGTCTGCGTGGGATGTTTGTGGATTGGGTCTAATGGATACCGAGATGGTTCCCGTGTATGGTTCTGGTCTGAAGAGGGTGCTTGGGGTCGAAGATCTACTTGAATACGAACTTGTTGGTCTTCCAGTGGCCGAGGCTGGACGTGGGCCGTTTCTACTAACACTTGGTGATGTCATATTTCTCGATGATGGACGTTTAAAGTCTGGTCGCGGAGGTCGCGTGGGTGACGACACCATGCCGGACGTGTTTAGTAGTGTAGGAGAGTAGGTTATCATGGATGCCCGAGACCGAGCCGAGGGTTTATTGTACACCATTGATGATTAATAGGTGAAAAGGGGAGAAAGAATGGAAAGAAGAAAAGTATACTGAAAACAGAAAAGCCTAGGAATTTATATATATATATATATGTCGCTTGTAGAAGTCCAATTTTCTTCACCGGACTAAATGGCGCTACTAGAAGACCCTCTCCCTGTCAGTCTTTTTGGGATACAAAAAACCACCAAGTGTTATGGGCTTTGTTGTAAATAGTCTCGTTAATAAACTCATTGGGTTTGTTTATATTTGTGCCCAATTGGGATTTGTTGCAAGAAAAAAACATACAATACTACATGGGGGGATGTGAAAGGTATAACGGGGTGGGGGTGATTGGGTGATGGTTATGAGATGGATGGAGATTAGTAGAGAGAAGATTAAAGGAAGTTATAGTTTTGGTGGGGAATAAGGAATTGGAAATGGTTATGTTCAGAAACTATATAAGGGGGATTTTGGAGGGGATATATACATGTCTGAGAGCTCTAATCTAGTCAATAGCTCCTTTGATAAGTTTGGTGATCCCTGGAGCTAGGTATTGGTACGTATAACCCTATACTTTAGCCATACACCGACTTGTATCCACAATTGGTGGGGATTTATGGGTTTCTCGTACACGCATCTCTGGTCTAGAGCTACGTTAATAGCAGGAGTTTATTGGGGTATACTAACGATAGTGGTGTATTATTCTACCAAATTGTGATTTATGAGATTACATATAGTATGCCTATCCGTGAATGATTCCTTCCAAGTGAAGTTCTCTCGTCATTTCTATAGGAAAGCCGTTTTACCATTGAAACCGACTACAATATTAGCTTGGGGGGTATTTTTGTCGGTATAATTTACAAGAATCATCACATTATTCACTACCACCAATAATGCATCTCCCCTATTAAACATTTCCCAAGAAAAACCCACACAAAAAAAAGCCCCGCCCCCACGAGATGAGCTGGTGAAAAATTCCATTCCAAAAATATCTACTCATGGTTCACAGTTGCACACAGTATTCGTATAGAGCATTAAACTTCGTGAAAAAGATCTTAATGTCGAGAGAAGCCAGTGCTACTCTCAAGCGAACGGCCTCTCCCGGCCCACCCGACGCTTCAGCTAAACGTCTCAAGGTTCCTGAGGTTTCTTTACAAGAAAAAGACGTTGGCATTACCCACTTCATCAACCCCAAGGTTATTGGGTTTACTGGATACCTCAAGACTCTATACACGGATTTCCAGGTGTTTGAAGTCGATCCCAGCGGCAAAGTAGTCCATTTGGAAGACGAGGGTATCAATACCGGGAAAACCAAGCGAGAACTCCGCCTAGAACAACGGGCCGAGGAAAGAAAACAGCTCAAAGGAAAGTCCCCGCAGGAAATCGACGAGATCTTGGCCCAAAGAAAGGCAGCTAAGGAAGCCCAGGAAAAGGAACTTGCTGCCAAACTGGCCGAGGACGCTGAAAAGTATACCTTGTCTGAAGAAGACCGGGCTGAATTGTTGACTATGATAACCGGTGACGAATTGGCGCAGATTGAACAGCTATTCCATACCGGCAATAACATGGAAACCACCACCTCCTTTGACGATAAGCAGGAGCGTGGTAAGTTGCACCAGCTTTTCAGACGTGCGTTCCAAAGCAAGTTAGAAACGGTAACCACGCCAGAAAACACTTTCAAGATTGCCATTGCTAAAAAGTCCGCCAGAAACAACCGGCAAGGTCCACCTCAGGAGAGTATGCACCATATCGATGAGAATGGTGTGGTGAACTACGGACTTGGTGCGTATAAGCCATTCTTACACTTTACGTTGTTTAAAACCAACCGGGACACCATGGATCTCACGGGAAACATCGTCAAGCTATTACGAGTGCCCCACAAACACATAAACTTTGCAGGGACAAAAGATAGACGAGGTGTGACCTGCCAGCGTGTGAGCATTGATCGTGGGAAAGTCGTTAGAGTGAACTCGTTGAACAAGGGGCTCAAGAATGCCACGTTGGGAGGGTTTTCGTACGAAGACCAGCGGTTGAAGCTCGGGGATTTACAGGGAAATGAATTCCTCATCACCATTAGGGACGTGCAAACTGTGGGCGAGGAGCCGATTGAAACTGCAGTTAGTGAATGTTTCCAGTCGCTCAAGGAGCACGGGTTTATAAACTATTTCGGGATGCAGAGGTTTGGGTCCTACACTATCCCCACATCAGCCTGTGGTATTCTTCTTTTGAAGGACCAATGGAAAGAGTGCGTCGATCTTATACTTTCGGAGCAGGATGCCATGGCACCAGCTTCTCTTGAAGCGAGAAGAATTTGGGCAGAGACCAGGGACCCCAAACTGGCGTTAAAAAGCTTGCCGCATTACTTTAGTGCCGAGTCGGCCATCTTGAAGGTATTGCAGTTCTGTCGCAAGGATAAGAACGGTGACTATGACCCACACGCCTACTTTAAGGCTATAATGGCCATTCCGAGAAACCTCAGAATGATGTATGGACACTCTTATCAGTCGTATGTGTGGAATTTTGTTACCTCGAAAAGGCTTGAGTTGTTTGGTTCCGCAGTACAAGAAGGAGATTTGGTGATTGTTAACCAGGAGGATAAACCAGAGTCAAAGCAGGAACTGGACGATGAGGAGTTTGAGGAGGATGTGGCTATAAGTAATGATGTCGAAGTTAGAGCTTTGACCAAGGAGGACGTTGAAAGTGGCAAGTATACTATCTTTGATGTGGTTTTGCCTACCCCTGGTTATAAGGTGCAGTATCCCGAGAATAAGGCATTGAGACAAATGTACATAGACACCATGGCCAAGGATGGGTTAGACCCGTTCAAGATGGCACGCCGGGTTCGGGAGTTTTCTCTTCCCGGGACCTATAGGAATATCCTTGCCCGGCCGGCGAACTTGACGTACGATATTGTACACTATGAGGGAAACGATACTCCTTTGGTGCGGACGGATTTGGAGCTACTCCACTTGAAAAAGGAGGGACACACCGATCCTGCTCGGATCATCCCCACCGAAGGTAGTAAGACTGCCGTGGTTTTGAAAATGCAATTGGGAGTAAGTTCGTACGCCACAATGGCCATACGTGAGTTTATGAGGGTAGATACGTCGAGGTACGGAGAGGCGATGATCCAGAGGTAGGTGTGTGATGTTTGTCAACTGTAGGATATAGAGTTTCAGAGGTGTACGGGGAGGGTGTAGATAAATAAAGGAGATGAGTACGGTTGAATCCGAGAATTTCATTCATTTGCATGATGTATTTCGGTAGAGTAATGGTTTAATATGGAGAGTGTTTGACTGTGGGTGGGGTATGACTATGGGTGGGGTATGACTATGGAAAGGGCTTTCTATGGTTTATGCTTTACTAAGGATACTGCTTTACTATGGATACTGTTGTACTATGGATACTGATTTACTGTAGGTAACATACTTTGCCATCTATAACGAGTTCTACTAAGGATACTGCTTCACTAAGGATATCACTTTAGTATAGATAGTTCTTCTAATATTAACACTTGACTATAGATTATTCCTTAACTACCTATACCTCTACTAATGGTACTTCTCCACTCCAGTTCCACACAGCCCCGGATTTTTTTCCAGTCGCACCATGTGGGGTTTGTACTCCCACAGTTAACATACAACCAATCTACTCTTCACTACTCCGAGAATATTCATCTATCGCCAATGTCTACTTCATTCCTTGCTACAATCACCCCCTCGGCGTTCCGTGCGTTATTACGTGCTGGTTCCACAAGCCGTGTTGTTCCAATTGATGCTACTTGGTTTATGCCCAATAACCCTCGTCAAGCATCCGACGAGTTCCTCAACCAGGAAAGAATCAAAACCTCGGCATTCTTTGACTTGGACAAGTGCTGCGCCAAAGATTCGCCGTATCCACACATGTTGCCTACTCAGGAGACGTTCACGAAAACTATGGGCGAGTTGGGGTTGACACCAAGTGATGTTTTGGTGGTTTACGATAAGAGTGGCATTTTCAGCAGTCCTCGTGCTGCATGGACATTGTCGTTATTTGGTCATCCCCGGGTATACCTTCTTGATAACTACTTGGTGTATAAGAAAAGCTTGTTCCCGTTAGACGAGACTCCAGTTGCTACTTTCCGCACTCTGTTATCGGATCAGGCAACGTTGTACCCAGCCATTGAAAAGGATGTCTTTCGCCAGAATTACCGGGACCAGGTGATTGAGTATGACGAGTTATTGCAGTTGGTTCAGTCGGGGAAGTTATCCGATTACTTGGTGCTTGACGCTAGGTCTACCGATCGGTTTTCCGGCAAAGCTCCGGAACCACGGCCGGGATTGAGCTCGGGCCATATACCCGGAGCCAAATCACTTCCATTTAACAAGTTGCTTGGTGCTGGTAATGAGTACAAGACTAAAGAGGAGGTTTTGCAAGTTTTGCGTAACGATCTTGAGTTGGACTTGAGTAGCGAGTCGGTATTGACAAAGTTCCCCAAGGGGATTATCGTTATGTGTGGTACGGGAGTAACTGCGGTTATTTTAAAGTTTGCCATTGAGAGCATATTGGGTTTGAATGTGCCAGTGAGAGTATATGATGGTAGTTGGACTGAGTGGGCACAACGGGCACCACAAGAGTATATTGAGAAGGATGTGTAGATGTGCACAAGAGTATATTGAGAAGGATGTATGTCCATCAGAGCATATTGAGAAGGATGGATGACCATCAGAGTATATTGAGAAGGATGGAGGCCCATCAGAATATGTGTATACACCTGAATATATGAAGAAGCGGCCATAAATGGATACACAGTGATCACTTACATAAACACTTCCAATATAAATGTATAAAGAGCAAACTGGTTAAAACAATATAAACAAACTACACCACAACAAATAGCAAACGTCACACCAACATCACCACGACAAATACTGAAAAGGAAAACCCACAACATATAGATAAAGCAAAAAGAATAACACACCAATGGCGAAATAATATAACCAACAAAGGGAGAAAATACCACCAGCAACAACTCCATAACTATGGGACAAAAATAAAACCAAACCACCCCCCAATTTTAAGCTTGATAAGGACGGAGCGCGGGGGTAAGTTAGGTGAAGGATAAAAGTTTAGTGTACAGGAAGTAAATGTCTTTCGACTGGATGCCACTGCATCAACAAATCAACGGAGGACTATGGGTATGCTATAATGTTATTCACAAGAAAGTAATGTAATGCCAAAAAAATTATAAGTTGAAACCAACAATCCAAAGGAATAACAGCCTAACCATCTTCTGGTAAAGGGATCGATAAGTACTTGTACTTCTTCTTGGTGATGTCGTATAAATCATTCAAAGCAGCATCGTCAACAAACCAGCTGACTCTCCCGGCAGCCCCTTCATTCACAATCGAACTGGGCAAGCCTTTCTCGGGTCTTTCCATGATGGTTCTGATGATGGGGGCTTTGGTCAAGCCTTCAACCACAAACGTCACTCTAGCAGCATGGCAAATCACAGGGATGGAGAGAGTGATTCTATTCTCGGGTCCTGAAGGAGCCTTGGATACCGGCAAGCACCAGGCTAGTTTCTCTCGCAATTGTTCACCATGGTTGGGGAATAGAGATGCAATGTGTCCGTCGGGAGCACATCCCAATAGCAACAAATCAAATAGAGGCAACTTGACACTATCCTTCTTGGCAAAGTTTCTCACCAACTGCTTCTCGTAGTCATCAGCTGCCTCCTGGCTATCGTTAATCAACGACTCATCAATGTGGTAAATATTGGGCCGTTTGTCGCCCTCAATCAAGTCAAAAATCTCCCGCTTGGCCTGGCCATAGTTGGAGTCGGGCGAGTCAAACGGCACCAATCTTTCGTCAGCAAAGTAAATGTCCCACTTGTCCCACTCGATGTACTCCTGCCGGGGCAAAAGTCCCTGGTGCAAGATTTTAATTAGCGATCCTCCGGAAATGGCAATTTTGAACCGCACTTCCTGTTTCTTGTGTATCTTCTTCTCCTTCTTGGCCTTCCCGTTGGTTCCGGGGGTGGTTGGGTTCGAGGCAGTCAAGTTGGTGATATTGATACCGTTCTGGCTATGTCGAGGACTATGGGACGGCGACTGCTGGTTAACCGACGCCGCACTCGACGACTTCAAGAGCACGGGACGCAGCTTAATTAATTCAATTTGTTTGGGATCAGTGGTGTTGTACAAAGTTTGGTTCTGGGCGGAGATAACATGATCAGCCACCGCATCAGCGACTCCAAGGAACTCCTTGAACGAGTAGATTAACGGGACGGTAGTTGTCATTTTTTTTTTTGGTTAACTGGATATATGACTATGTGTGATGGGGTATATAGCTTACACTTGACGATTGTATATTATTATTATAACTCAATAGGGTTAGGATAGGACGTGTATAACACTACTATTGGTTATATATATGGGCGTACAAAGGTGAGCTTTTTCGTCGTTTTTCTTTTCCTTTCTTTTTTTTTCTTTTTGTTGTCTTTTTTTTTCTCTCTCTCTCTCTGAGAAAACACACACAAAAACCTTCACCTGGAATCGAACAAATCACACCAGGAATACCAGAACAGTCTTACAATAGTCTTACAACGGTAAATACGTTAAGGGGGGTGAAAATATAATTACTTAGCAAGGGTTATCGTGAATACTTACGGGAGAGGGGTTTGATTCGAGGGGGAAAGGTAATTTTTCTTAAAGTAGAATAAATAGATAGAAAAAAATAAATAAAAAGAAACCAAGCAAGGTAATACAATCTGGTTTGGTAGTCAATTGGTGATCTCTCTTTATCTCTCTCTTTGGACGCTAATCGCCAGTTGTTTAGTAGGGATTGGAAAGAGGTGGGAAAATGGACTATATAATGGAAAAGACAAAGTCTAAAATGTGTAAATGTGTTGGTTGATAATCAATACTCTAAAATGGGTGAACACACTGGGATTAAGGTTAGAACGAGTGACTCTTATTGTTTCCTTTTTTTTGTTGTTCATTGTTTTGTTTGTTGTCTTTATGATCATCCCCTGTTTTCCTTGTATTGTTTGACCGTCTCTTCATGGTTATGTTAACTGGAGGAGGAGGAGGGGGGGACGAACATATAGGGTTTCGTTTATAACCCAATTTGCGTGGAAATATGACCATGGCTAGTTAATCGTTGCACATATAGATAAACCACTGGGATGGAATACTCTAAACAACACTGACTCAACAAACCCTGTGGCTCTATACTTGGTATAGAGGTTACCAATCTCTTATCTCATGCCAAACCCAAAACCTGGCCACTATGCAGGACGGCGAATCCAAAAGAAAAAAAAATAAACAAGGAAAAGAAAAAAAAACCATTCACGTGACATGATCTCCCAGTTGTCACATACGCAATAGTGGGTTGGTTATTGGGTTATGAGTTGGTTGGTCTTGTCATTCATTGGGGGTATGCGTGTGTGTGTGTAGGTCATGGTTTCTCGTTGTAAGCTTGTACCTTATATAGAATGGATGATTCTGGGATAACTGGTGACATTTTTTGAACTATATCTTGGTGGTCAACGTCTGATGATGGTTGTTTATGGATGTGTGTATTCTTTTCTGGCAAAGAAAAAATAATAAAATAGAAACCTCTGCATATCGGCTTCACTGCCCATTCTCTCACAAGACAATTGGGTGAGTTTTTTTTTTAATCGTTTTAGAGATGTCCTGGCGATTCCTTGGGTTGTTTGTTTGGTTTAACGGGGAAGATGTCCATGTTCGGTCATCATGGGAATTAGACCCGGGGAGAGGAATTGGTTTTCTATAAATGGCACAGATATATATAAGATGTTAATTGTACCGGCCAATAGTGGTACCAGAATGGTTTAATCTACAGTAATAATCAATAACATAGGACTCTTTGGATACGGCTGAGTGTTGCATGTTGGGTTATCTATTGGAGTGCTGGGAAATTTGAGGCACTTGACGACATTTCACGACATTTCAATGACATTTCAACGACATTTCAACGACATTTCTCTGGATGTCCACGCCACACAAATGTGGAGAATAATCATCCCTCCAAAATCCCTAACCATCCCTACTAACCAATAGTCCCCCCCCCCAAACATGCCTATAAACAACTACTTTGAACTAACGTTCCATTTGGTGTCGAAGTACATCAATTCCATATTCCCGCCATCGGAAAACTATAAGCTTCTGCAAACCACCAATGACGAAAAACTCAAACAGTCTGAACTACACCACGGAGATGAGAGAGTAGTTATATTCAGCTTCACAGCCATCTCTGCTACACAGTCGCTAGTAAACTTAATTGATATTGATGGTAGACTAGAGAATGCCTTGATCAACTGGGAATGGTTTGATTTAGACGCTATCAAGTTTCCTATTACTGATGATGCTATACCCCGAGAGTTGATTGACAAGTTCAATACCAAGTTTAGGTTGCTACTTGACGAAGCCAAGCCGTCATCTATACTAGAACGTCCAGACCCTGGTGAAGATAGCGGTCCCATTATTGTGGAACAAACCGATACCGAGGAAACCAACACCGCCAGTCCTACTCCCGAACTCGGGACCGGAAAAAGGCCAATTCGCAGTGCTGGTTCTGGTACAAGATTACCACCGCTATCAAGTCTACCCGAGCCTACAAGACCAGGCGATATGCCTGATTTCGACGATGAATACGAAATACGTGACACTCTGCGTGGAGCTGGAGCTGGTGGTAGCGCTTTCCCGTCAATTGGTAGCGACGACTTGAATCCGCCGGGAGTGCCTCCGCATCCTTCATTGCGTCTGTATATTGATCCTCTTGCCGAGCCCGGCACTGGTGGCGGTAGCCGAGGAGATGGAGGGATGTATCCTTCTCCAGAACATCCACTTTTCGGCCAGTCTCATACTGGGAATGCATCCAGACGAGGCGTACCCCCAGGAGCTCGGTTTGACGATCCGTATGGCGAGGATAACCTTGATGATTTGGGTCAAGGGTTGCCAGGGAACTTACGGCAAGGACCACCCGGATTTGGTGGATCTGGAGGATTTGGGGGATTTGGCGGGGCTGGTGCACCTCCAGGAGGATTCTTTTAACCAGAGCAATAAACTGAAGAAAAGAAGGAATAACCACCTAAAAAGAAAGAACAACCACCACCAAGTGTGATGGGAGGTTTCTAGATAAAATGACCCGTCTATGCTACACGACACCCAACGACCCTAAATGATTCAAGGTTAGAGTTCAGGTAACTATTCTTTCAAAGCAACCGCTCAAGGAGTATAGAGTATGCAGCTACACAATTAGCCTTTGCCACGTCCATCCTGTGTAGAGCTAGTCTAATCTATATTTGGTATATGTTTTAGCAGTTATATGTTAATTGATTTGCCTTACCTCTTTGTGGATGATTAGTTCCAGAACGCAGTTTCAATCCCATACTTATTGTCCAACAATGCATCGTACAATTACGAGATTAGGCTACACTTCGTTGCCTAAATAGGCTTGCCATCATACTGGATGTCTTTCCACCAATGTTCCCACCAATGTTCCCGCAATGGCCTCAGCCCAGAGCCTAACGGAAGAACTTATACCCCAAATGAAACTGCTTTGCCATTCTTTCCTAATCGGGAAATTCCTGCTATTGTTGAATCACAAAAAATATATTTTTCTCGAAAAATTTCTTTACCCAATGAGGAAAGTAACTCTACCTACCCCGAATATCAACAACGAAGGTGAGAAACAATAATGTCTCCAATTAGACTGGACACTCTAAACAAGTGTGGGGGGATGATGTCCATGTGTCCCAATTCAGTTGTTCATATTGTGCATGGTATACAAACACGGCAATAAAAATAATAATAGCTAATTCTTTTAGTCTTAAATGGTAATGCTTGTTTTCTTAACTATGTGTGACAGTTATATGGCTCACAAGATTCTAGACGAAGCGCTTTATATATTACAAGTCGTCTGCTATTTTTTTTTACAAAAAAGATTCTATATATTCCGAACTAGTGCATCCTCTTTCTTTTCCCTTCCATCTACTTGCCATTTCCCTTGGTGAGTTTGTTTTCGTTTATATTCCTTGTGGTTGCTGTTGGGTGCAAAAAAAAAAAAAAAAGAATTCCCCATATTCTTGGTAACATTTGAACTCTCCACTGTTTTACCACCTGGACCTTTCATTTATAGTATCATTGGTTATATCCCTTATCACAGACTCTGTCACACCTTAAAAACTCCAAATAAAACCCATCCCACAATGAAACAGGGCTTCTTTCGCAGCGGCAGACCAACTCTGAACGCAGAATACTATGGGAACACAAACAACGATAACCCATTTCGTGACCAAGAATCATACCACTTTAGCCACAACCAAAAGTACACCAATAGCATCGCTAATAACACCAGGGCCGATACCAGAGCCTACACCAGAGCCGATCCTAGAATAAGTATACCCATATCACGTCCTCGTAGACTCGCCGACGGCGAATTATACGAACCTAAATTCAATGTCCACTTGGACAATTTAGGAACAACATCGGAATCCGTAGTGTCTAACCCATTCGCTGATACCCATAAAAAAAAGACCAATCCATTCGCTAATAACCATAATGAAAAAACCAACCCATTCGCTAATACCTATAACGAAAAGACCACCTCTCCCATTAATCACGGACGCTTAGAAGGACAGCCTCCCGTACAAAACAACTACCGGTGGTTTTCGTGGATGTTTTCCAAGAACGTTCCACCAATCCCCAGTGACGAAGAAAGACAATTCTACCCTTGGAAAAGAACCAACCCGCTCATGAGAGTCGGGTTCTGGTGGTTATGGCCCATTTTGAAAAAGGGCTACTTGAGAACATTACATCCGGACGACTTGTACAAACTCACTCCCGAGTTGAGCGTGGAGATGTTGCACCGGACGTGGGAGTCTCACTTGACGAGAATAGTGGCCCGTGCCGAAGAAAAACACCTCAAGAGAAACCAGGACTTGTCGGAGTTCAAGTGGCCAAAGTTTGCCATTCCATGGGCCCTATTCTTAACCTTCAAGTGGCAGTACATCTTCTCCTGTGTGTGTCTTGCTCTTGCGTTTGTGTGTACGTCCTTGTCTCCGTTGATAACCAGACGCATCATTGACTTTATCCAGTTCCGTGCCTTCTTCTTGGAACGGTCCTTAACCAGAGGCATATACTTGACGTTTATAGCCGTGGTACTAATTTTCGTCAATGGGTTGTTGTTGAACCACTTCTTCCACAACGCCATGATTTGCGGCGCCCAGGCAAGGAGTATTCTTACCAAGGCGCTCTTGCAAAAGTCGTTCAAGCTTTCCGGGAGAGCCAGGAACCAGTTCCCGGTAGGGCAAATTACCTCGTTGATGAGCACCGACGTTAGCAGGATTGACTTGGCTATCGGGTTCCAGCCATTACTTATATGCTTCCCAATCCCGGTGATAATTTCCATCATCTTATTGTCGAGGTTTATCGGCATTTCCTCACTTGCCGGCATTCTCCTTTTCGTGGTTTCATTGGTGATTTGTGTCTTGTTGACCAAGATACTCCTAATGACCAGAAAGAACGTGGTCAAGTACACCGACAAGAGAGTGTCGTTAATGCGTGAAGTTTTGAACCACTTGAAGACCATCAAGTTCTATGCCTGGGAATTGGCGTACCAGTTATCCATCACCAAAGTCAGGGACCGCGAAATGAGGTACTTGTTCACCATCAAAGTCCTTCGTAACTTTATCACTGCATACGCCGTCACCTTGCCGGTGCTCACGTCAATGATCTCGTTTGTCACCCTCTGGGCCACCAACTCGATTCGGTCTCCGGGCCAGATGTTTTCTTCCTTGTCGCTCTATGCCATTTTGGCGCAAGCGATTATGCTTTTGCCAATAGCGTTGGCCACCGGTGCTGATGCCTATATTGGATTTGGTAGGTGCAGAGACTACTTATCCGCGGAGGAATACTCTTCTGAGTTGAACGACAAGCTCATGGAAGCCGAGAAGAAGTTCTATACTGGCTTGGCACCATCTAACATCGCCATTGAGGTCAAGAATGGACATTTCCTGTGGGACGACAAGGTTGACAAGTGCACTGAAACCAGTACTGGTTCTGGGAACGAGTATGGTTTGGTGAACGATTCCAAGTCAATTATGACCGGGGTTGACTCACTCGGGTCCGAATCTACCGTCCGCAACTTTTCCGGACTAGTAGATATCAACCTCCGGATTGTCAAGAACGAGTTTGTCATCATTACCGGCATGATTGGGTCTGGTAAAACGTCGCTTTTGAATGCGTTGGAAGGGTCTATGAAGTTATCCAACCCCCATTCCGGTAGAGTCAGGGCGTACCAGAAGTTGTTATCCAGCGGTGCTCCCTGGATCCAGAATGCCACCGTGAGAGAGAATATCACATTTGGGAAACCATTCAATGCCGAAAAGTACAAGGAGGTGATGTTTGCCTGTGCCTTGGAAGACGACATGAAGGTCTTGCCTGCTGGGGATATGACGGAAATAGGTGAGCGGGGCATAACCTTGTCTGGAGGCCAAAAGGCGAGAATAAGTTTGGCTCGGGCTTGCTATACCGATGCTGAGCTATTGCTATTTGACGATGTCATTTCAGCAGTTGATGCCCATGTGGGTAGACATATCGTCAACCACTTGTTTAAAGGTCTATTGAAGAATAAAACCATCGTATTGGCCACTCACCAGTTGGGAATTATTGAGGCTGCTGACCGGGTGGTGTTTTTAAACGGTGACGGAACCATAGATGTGGGCACTGTCAACGAGTTGCGTTTGAGAAACCACAACTTCCGCAAACTACTCGAGTTTGGCAATAAGTCTGATGATGAGGTGGAACCCAGTAACCTTAGCAGTGTCAACTTGCACAACACCCTACCCCCAAAAGCTCAGGTGAATAACGATGCTTTAATCGACAGAACCACCTCTGAAGAGGAAAACAATACCCATGAAATCACCTGGAACGTCTACAAGAAGTATATCGAGTTGGGGTCCGGGATATTTGGTCGGTCATCCGTGCCAGTGTTTCTCTTGTTCATTACTATTGCCACGTTCTTGCAGATCTTCACCAATACTTGGTTATCGTTCTGGGTGGAAGGACGGTTCTTGTACTTGTCGGATAGGTTCTATGTCACCGTCTACATCATCCTTGCCATTATGACGGTATTCTTCACCGCAGTTGAATTCAGCATGTTGGCCTACATGCAAAACAAGTCAGCACAAATATTGAACAAGAAGGCCGTCACCCAGATATTGCACGCACCCACCAGCTTTATGGATACTACTCCATTGGGGAGAATCTTGAATCGGTTCACCAAGGATACTGACTCGTTAGATAACGAGATTGGCGAACAGATGCGGCTCTTTATCTTCCCGTTGGCGCTAATCATTGGGATTATGATATTGTGCACTTGCTACTTGCCGTACTTTGCCATTGCGATACCGTTCTTGGGGTTTGGGTTTGTGTTCTTGGCCAACTTCTACCAGGGCTCTTCGCGTGCCATCAAGAGATTGGAAGCTACTCAGAGGTCATTGGTGTATAACAACTTTAACGAAACCTTGACCGGTATGGCCACAATCAAGTCATTTAAAGCCACGGGTGATTTCATGGAAAAGAACGACCGGTTCCTTAACCGTATGAATGAGGCGTACTACTTGTCGATAGCCACCCAAAGATGGTTGTGTGTTCATTTGGACATTATCACTTCGGTATTTGCCTTGGTTATCTCCTTGTTGTGCATCACTGGGCAGTTCAATATCAGCCCGGCATCCACCGGGTTATTGTTATCGTACATCATCCAAATTGTGGGGCTTCTTTCCCTTACCGTGAGGTCGATGACCGAGGTGGAGAGTGAGATGCACTCGGTGGAAAGAGTGTACGAATATGCGTTTGATTTGCCTCAGGAGGCTGCCTACGTGAAACCCGAAAGCCAACCTCCACCAACCTGGCCATCCTCCGGCTACATCAGATTCAAGAATGTCCATTGTCGGTATAGACCCAACCTTCCATTGGTTTTGAAGGGGTTGGATGTGAGTTTCTACCCGGGGGAAAAGGTTGGTATCTGCGGCCGGACTGGAGCAGGTAAGTCGTCTATTATGTCGGCATTGTATCGGTTGGTGGAGTTGGACCAAGGATCCATTGAAATCGATGGATTGGATATTGCCGACATGGGTCTTTTTGACTTGAGGTCGAGGTTGTCGATTATCCCCCAGGACCCGGTGTTGTTCCAGGGCACAATTAGGAAGAACTTGGATCCATTCACCGAATACAATGATGAGGTTCTTTGGATGGCATTGAAGCGGGCTGGACTAATTACCCAAAATGAAATCGACCAATACAAGTACTTGGCGGATACCGATATCACCTATTTGCCCAAGTTCCATTTGCAACAAAAAGTCGATGATGAGGGTAGCAATTTCTCTCTTGGTGAGAAACAGTTGATTGCCTTGGCCCGGTCATTGGTTCGTGATTCGCGTATCTTAATCTTGGATGAGGCCACCTCGTCGGTAGACTTTGAAACCGATTCCAAGATCCAGGAGACTATTGGTGAGGAGTTTAGCGATTGCACCATCTTGTGCATTGCGCATAGGTTGAAGACCATTTTAAAGTATGACCGAATTATAGTTATGGATCAAGGCCGGATTGTGGAAAAGGGACCACCAGCGCAGTTGTATCGCCATGGCGGGGTGTTTAAGTCTATGTGTGCCAAAGCCAATATCGGGCCAGAGGATTTTTAGAGTTTATATGATATAGAGATGAGGATTTGTTTTAGTTAATGTTTATGCCTAATTTGTGATGGATGGGAGGAATGTAGTTGGAGGTGATTACTGGTTTATGTTTCATAGGAACAGATTGGTTTATACATTCATCTATCAGTAAACTTGGTTACCTTAAGGGGTAAACTAGAAGAATAGTATTCTCGCTTAGTACTGGCATTCGCAATTGGAAAGGGTCCATAATGAGAGTTATCTTGGCATCACTTCTATATGGATTCTGTAAACTGTTTAAACTGATGGTTTGTGGGATAAGTGGCTTGATTATGGTGTGAGAATGCTTTTTATGGAGTATATTTGTGGTTGGTCTCTAGAAAACACATCTAACTATGTTAATTGGCTAGAAAGAGCCAAAAGAACATTCTCCAAGTCATGGGGACCTAACAAATGCCTTATTTCAGAGCAGGCAGAAACAGTTGAATGAATACTCTGTGTTCACTCTTCATACTCACCAGAAACTAGCCTATATTCTATGGATTATATAGTATAGCAAGTAAGCATTCTCGTTAGCTACATCTTCCTGACTAACTAGCGAAATCACCGAATCGTCAAACTTGAACCAGCAGCCATTGCCATCCTTAATGTAGACAATGTAATGACCAGTGTTGACCGTGCCCATATGGCACACCACAGCAAACAATTCAAACACCTTGTCACCGTCTATACTGTGCTGCCCCTCCTGGGGTTCGTAATCAACACAATACCTGGATAGATTCAAGAATAGCGGGATTTTCACCGGTGTTTCGATTTTCGACGACGCATCCTTATGGATATTGTGCTCGAACCGCTTGAGCTGGATCGACAACACCGGTGGAATCGACTTGAGCTTCAAGGTTTTCGTCGGGTTGGATTTGGCACCACAGAACTTACACAGGTACATCACATCCAACTTCTCCTCCAGGGTAAACAAATCTAGACAGTCGTACACGTCAATCTGGTGCGACGGATTCTGCCGCTTATGCAACTGGTTAATTTCTAGAGATAGGTCAATCATGGGGTCTATAGTTTTGGTTATTTCTCGACACAGTGAGCATTTAATTGAGCTCTGCAATTCAAACGAAAACGTCGAATGAGTGATACATCCACAGCCAGTACTGTCGTGGTGGTGGTGATGGTTATCATCATCCACTGCATGCTGTATTCTTGTATAATCCAAATGGAACTCGTTTAGGAGAAACTGCCAAAACTCATGGGCATCCTGTTCCTGGAATCCCGCCAACGACTTCTTTCTATACCACGCCGTGGTAAGCAAGTTGGTCATACCAAACCCTTCATTCGTAGGATTGGTGTAGAAGTACTGGAACACAGAATCTATGCTACAGGTAATGCAGGCGTTATTTTCGTCCACCAACCCACCACTCAAGTACTGGTCGTGGTTCTTGGTGCACAGAAAATAGTGTGAGTCATTGTTGAAGAACTGGTACTTAACAATGGGGTTATGAATGAGAGTTTGGAGAATGGAACTCATAAAACAGGTGGCACCCAAGTTAACAAACCCCTTTAATCCATTGATGGCCACCTTGTTAGGGTCCAGATACTGCTCCAGAGTATCCTCGAGGTTTTCAACTAAGTGGTTGCTGGTACTGATGCCAAGTACTTCCAGTTTCACTCGTTCCAATTCCGGATGATTGGTATAATCTCCACACAGAAAACAGTACAACAATCCGGTTCGCGAATCTATGGCAAACCGATGCTGGGTAGCCTTATAATGCAAGTATCCGTGGTTGTTGATATCCAGAAAACACCCCACATGCGGACACTGCAAGCAGATTAATGATACCTGGAAATTGGGTATCTGGCAGTCGGTGCACTTCAAGGACATGAGTTTTTTGGCCTGTAACTTGTCGTGGGCAATCACCAACCCATCCTTCTTGGACGTATAGGTGTGACTGGCAAGTATGGGCCGCGATATGGCTACCGCTTGTTTGTAGGTGACGAGAACGGTATCCTTGGCCTGGGTATTTAGCACTGGAAGCAAATGGGAACATGGCGGAATAGACGAAAAGTTATCCGGCGGTGGAGTTAATTCCTGGGTCACGTGCGCGGATGAAATTGGGGTATTCCGGGAGGTATCTGTGGAAGATTCCGGGGGACCAGAGGGGGTTCTTTTCGAGGGATTATCTGGCGCAGGATCCTCTGGCACGCGTAGGGTTTCACTGATGTTGTTGGAGTATGTTGGTGGTAGTGACTTGCGAGGCGACGGCGACGATAGCGACGACATGTTGTGTAAGTGTAGGAGGGTTTGTACGGGAGAAATGCAAAAGTTAACGAGGAATGAAATGCAGGGTGTGAATGAGAGGGGGGGGTGTATACAATGAGGGTTGAGGGTTAATGCAGACAGAGTTTTTTAGGGGGGGTGTAGTGTGTGGGGGCAGTGGCGATGACGTGGATGGTGATGTGGATGGTGGAGGTGGTGGTATTGCAGTGGTATTATGGTGGTTGCCCTGGTTTGCGCAGAGCAAGTTTATATGCGAGGGAAATAGAGTTTGTGATTGCACAATATGAATGGCCGTGGATATGTGAAGAGTGTGGGAGAAATAAGGATAGTTAGAGGTGTGGTAGATCGGTTGGCGCTAGTGGCGGATGGTGATGGATAGTGTGAAAAAGAAAGTGTCTGTCTGATTCTCAGAGAGAACTAAATTATTTAATTTTTTTTTTTTTTTTTTTTTTTTTGGCTTGAAATTTTGATCTTCTGGAAATGAGACTGGCTTTTTTTTGGCTGTAGATTAGACAGAGAAGGTGTATGTGAAGAGGGGAGGAGAACCTGCACCTGTGTCTGCAGATTGTATGCATATATCCTGGCCATCTAACGAGGTGGTGTAGATGTAGTTCAGTGCCGTCTCTTGCATCCAGTTTAACCGGAACTAGTGGCAGGCAACAACATAGAAAATAATACTGGGCTTGCACATAAGAGTGGTAGTATGATGGTGCATAGAAATAAGGGGAACCATAGCTGTGCTCCAGAAAGAAAAAAAAAATAATGTAAAACACGACACGACACTGGTTTGCAGCATTGTGTCGCACGACAGTATTTACAAGCGGGGCTTGGTGAGAATGCTCCCAAGTTTTCGCAGCCACTCACAACCAGCCCAACTTGTGTTCACTTCATAACACTCGTGTATATATATTAATAAACCATAGCAACTTAGCAGTACCATATATAACCTTTCGCTCACCCATTCTTGGCGTCATACCCGGTAACATTAAATAAACAGCACAAGATATTGGCCGGGGTAGTATTGGGAACCTCGTCAAACATGTTATTGGTCAAGTTAATCTCGGCCAAGTCCCGACACTCGCCCACCATTTCAAACGCAAACAGCTTAAACAAATTGCTACTCACATCGAGGAACTTCAAATTGGCACCACCGAGGATGGCAAAACTGGACGCGTGGAGCTTGTTACGGCTGACACAACACGATAAGAGCGATGGAGGTAAGCTGGCCCTGAACTCCACCAATTTGCAATCATTCATTTCCAAATGGCACAACTTCCCTGGGAACAGGTACTCGTTGACGACACCAAAGTTATTGCCATTTAATAAAAGAGTGCGCACTCCCGCGGGAAGTTGCACCTGATCAATATTGACGAGGCTGTTGTGCGACAACGCTACCCAGCAAAGACTGGCCAACGACGATAGCTCTGCCGAGGTGATGCGATTACCCTTGGCGTTGATTGACTTGATGGTGCTGGGGAAGGCAGCTGCGGCAAGAGACGTCAAGCGATTGTCGGAAATGTCGACATCTTGGAGCCGGGCAAACCCCGACAAGTCTAGCTTTTCGAGCGTGTTTCCCGAAAGATTCACCATCTTTAGCTGCAGGTGGCTTCCCTTGGCGTAGAATCCAAGCAACTCGCAATTCTGGATGCTCAACTGCGACACCAATGGTGGAACACTAAACTCGTCCCATTCCATCCTTGTGCACCCATTCATAATCAACTTTGACAAATTCTCGCCCCCCGTGATGCGATGGATGTTGGTTCCTGAGATGTTCAACACTGAACAGGCCGCACTTATGTGCAACTCGGTCAATTGAATATTGCCGTCCACCTGCACCTCGGTCGCATTTGGCAAATCCTCCCCCACAGTCACCTGGCCAAAGATATTGTTGTTGGAAATCTTGGCGCATTTGCACGCCGGCAAACGGGGCAACCGGTTAGTGGAAATGCCGTTATTATCCAATATTAGCGTCTCCATAGTGGACGAGGCCAAAAGATCCCAGTTAAAGTCTTCCTGCAACTTGACATTGACCAATTTCAAGTACTTCAACCTGGGGGAAAGGGACGACCTCTCCATCGAGGCCAACTGACAGTCGCTCACTTCAAGACGCAAGAGGTTCTGTGCAAGGGCTACCTTATCCCGCAAATCCTTCACATCAACCCCACGAAGCCGTAAATGAATCACCCGACCTATGTTCACGGTTTTCCCCGTGCTCCACTTGCCCCCGCTAATGCTCAAAAACTTCAACGAGTGGGGGAAGGGAGACGTGTGGGACGAAATGCAGCAGTTGATAAACTCCAACTTCTTCAAATAGCTGGGGAACTCCAACCGTCTGGTGGCAGCAAAGTCCAAGTTGGAAAGGCATAGCGTCAGTAAGTACTGGAATTTGGACAAGTCGGGGTTTACTAGGATCTTGGTCGAATCAAACTTGATCTCCTTCAAACTAGAAAACCCTATAGGGTAGTTCTCTTTCCTTCCCTCGAGCTCGACGTCGTTATCGCCGCTGATGTGGAGGCTGTCCAACTGCCGACACAAGTTGAACTTGCTGAAATTAACCAGGTACACATTGTGCAAGCCGATACGGCGAACCGACGCCGGTACCTGGATAAAGTCCGAGAGTTCCAACCCATTGGACAAGTATAGTGCCTCCAAGGCAGCGGGGAACTTCATTTTCCGTGGTTCTCCCTTGGCAAGAAGATATGCGCTGGACTGGTCAACGCCAACGTGCAATCCCACAAACAACCCCAAAATCTTGATCCGGTGGTAGAACTGGGGGTTGATGTCGATAAATGACTGGATGATAAAGAGAATATGATCCACATCCGGCGACAGCACCCGCAAGTGGATATTATCGATTTTGGCTATGCACTGGGGATGGCACTGGAAGTACTTCATAATTTGCAAGAAAATGTTGCTGCCCTTGTTGTTCAAAATCAAGTCGATGTACACGCTTCTCTGTTTGGCGTGCTGCTCCTTGAAGTACACGTCAAAGATCCTGCCTGGATTGATGATGCGGGTGGAAATGTAGATGGTGTCCTCTCTGGTTAAGTCGGGGATTTCGTCATCAGTGGCAAATCTCAACCCCTTGGCTATGTTGATCTCGTGGTGGAAACTCCGGCCGCCAAAGAGCTGTTCGTAGTCCTGCAAGACCCAAGAATTGTTGGTGGGAATATCGCCATCAAGAGGACTGTTTTCAATAACCGGATCTTCGGCATTGTGCGCCTGTAGTTTGAACTGCTTAAGCGGTGGAGCCTGGGAGAGTGTTTCTAAAACCGGATTTCCCACTGGAAGGTCAATCTCGGGAATAAGCACCGCAGGCGTACTGTTGATAGGCGAACCGAGGTACGGAGCAGTACTGGTGGTGGGAGATTTAATCCCGGTGGGCGTAACTATCCCAGAATAGTCATCAGGGGTGGTTATCAAGTCTGGTTTGGTATCATTAACTATCGATGTCACCGACATATTGGCAAGTGCAGTATCCAAAAGTTGCACTCCTTGGTCGGTAGTGGCGGAATTTGCTTGGTCTGTCACTGGTGCTGTTGCCTGAGGAGTATTGATATTAATCGACACCAAATCCCCCTCACGAGTAGTTGGTTGTGGTGGCATTTGGCAGGCTTGGTGGACGGACTTGGTGGTGTCTATTTCACCAGGGCCAAGTGGCGTCTCCTCGGGAATTGATGGCAGGCTTCCTCCCTGACCAGTCTGTTTCAAATCGGCATCATCACCAGCTACAATACCAACTCCATCACCAACTCCATCCCCTACTCCATCCCCTGTCTCCAGCAAACTATGCCTCGATTCCAGAGGATAGTTGAACTGCACCGTGTGAGACTCAAGTATAGTGCGTTCAAAAGCGGCATCGTAGTCGGAGTCGATATTGGAAACACTATCGTCGATCTCGTCCTGGGGCTTCTTGGCGTCTTCAACACCAACTAGCGTGAACTCGTCGTTATCTTTGGCAGCATGACCTTCATCAATGCTGGCAATTCTGTCGATGGCGGCAAAATTTGCAGCCGCGGCAAGCTCCGACTGTGGCTGCAACGCTGGCGGCAGCAACAGCAGCAACAGCAGCGGAGAGATCTTCCTGTCGGTGAGAATCTTCACGGGACGAATGCCGTCCATAACACTTTCGGCTTCCGACATGAGGTTGTCAATCGAAGCACTGAGGAGGGACATTTTCGGGAACATGAAATGCCAGCAGTGGTTGTGTCTTCGGAGAAGACTGGTGTGGAGCAAAAAGACCGAGAAAAAAGAGGCTAACAAAAAATGATATGTCGCAAATGCAAATTTGTGTCGTGAATGCTGGGGATACACTGTGACTGAAGGAAATTGATATGTATAGGAAGGCAGAGTATCAAATTATTTTTTCTCGTTAGTCTATGTGGAGACAGTATTATTATTTTTTTTTTCTTTATTTTATTTTTTTGCCGGATTGTTTACGCAGAAAAAATTTTTTTGGACACGTCTGTGTAATTGGAAAAGCGATTTGCTGGAAAATATTTCTTGTGTATGGTGGTTGCGACATTCCATTCCTGGTGGAGTTAGCTGTAGTGCGACATTTCTCGAGAGGACGGTCCAGAAGCAGTAGGGTGATGGTGGATGGTGGTTCTACTTTGCTGGTGGGTCAGGCACGTTGATCTGGTAACGCCAAGTCTGGAAATTGGCAAGTTTTTATAAGAAAGAATGGGAAGGGAATTGAATATGTACTGTGGACATGGGGCTTGGAAACAGGTAATAAGGAACGTTTACGAAGAAGTCGTGTCCTCAACAGATTATATGTCACCTTGCTACACCAATTCACAATTATTAATAGGAGATGTTTCGTGACAACTATGTGGACGGTTGTATTTGTGGTTTAGTAGGGAATGTGAATAGACAAAGCCCGATGGCAATATGACCGGGATGAATCTATATCGTCTCTTCATCTCCTCATGTCTCTTCATCTCCTCATGTCTCTTCATCTCCTCACCTTTGAACACTTCTCGTAAACTCCTGTCGTCATGATAAACTCAAACCAGTCCGGTTAGTCCCCTCCCCAACTGTAACCCCACACACCACCCTATAAATATACAAACCGTGTCTAATCAAAAAACCCATCGCTCTCGTCGCCCGAATCGCCGTCTCGGCCTCGTATAGACTTTTTGGCAAACCTCAATCGCCGCTGCTCCTTAATGTCGTCGTCCTCGTCCTGGTTTATAACCAACCGCTTATCGTTAACATCTACAGCCCCAACATCCACCAACACCTTCTCCACGTCTGTAAGACTAGTGGCATTGCCCCCGAGCTGCGTCAATGTAATATACTGCTTAACCACATTGGTGTGGTGGTATATTATAAGCGTGGGGCAGTTGGCCTCGGGGTAGTTGGGTATACACCTCTGCGCCGGAATGTCGCACACCTTTATTTCGGGAAACTTCATCGCCACATTCACTAGTATCGAACCCAACAATCGCGATTGTAAACTCGACTGTAACGACATGTGAACAACCACAACCGTGTCTTGCGATGCCTTGGTAATGACATCTTCATATTCGGGCTTGGTGACTGGAATCACGTGACCAAACTTTTTCCTTTCCGACAACTTCTTGAGTTCGGCCATTCGTTTCTGCTGGTAGATCTGGAGGAAGTCTTCATCTTCATCATCTTCCAATTCCCGGAGTTCGTCCAAATCCTTGGACTCCAACCGGTTCTCGTGCTGCTTGGTCACGGCTTCTTCGAGCGCAGCTTCAAGCTGGGCTGTTGGTGATGGTGGACGTTCGGGAATGATTCCATGCAGCCGGAGAATGTCGTTCCATTCAGTATCTTCCGTGGGGTCTACTTCCACCTGGACTTTTGCGTTATTCATAGCAATGTCGAAGCTCTCGTACTTGCTAACTCCAGCACTAGCTCTATAACAAAGAGACAGAGGTTGGGAATCAAAATCGGAATTAAAAACACCAAATGGCGATTTCGAGGGCCAAAAAAAAGAAAAAAACTTTCGCGCACGTGACCTGGTCGGAAGTGGGATTTGGCATCACCGAAATGCGACACGACACATGTCCCAGTTTCCCCACCACACACGACAACTCCATCATATACACTACATACACTCACACTTTAAATGTTATATTAATATATACAGAAACTATGTTAAAAAGTATAAAAACACTTGGCTCGGGCAGCGCCTTGCCCTCCCCTTTTCTCTAAAGAACAAAAAGTATCGTCAAAAGCCAACTCAAACGAATCTTTCCCAGCCAGAATCATTGTCGTGCAAAGCAGTAACTCACCCAATTTATTTAGTGGCGTTGGCCAAGTAGGTAACCAAGTCGTTTCTGTCCTTGGGCTTCTTCAAACCACCAAAGGCCATCTTGGTACCGGGAATGTACTTCTTGGGGTTTTCCAAGTAGTCAGACATGGTTTGTTCGGTCCAGACGACACCCTTCTTCTTGTTAGCGTCGGTGTAAGAGTATCCTTCGGCCTGACCAGATTGTCTACCGAAAACTCCGTGCAAGTTAGGACCAACCTTGTGTGGACCACCCTGTTCGACGGTGTGGCATTGTAAACATCTGGTTTTGAATAAGGTGGCACCCTTGGCCTCGTTTCCCTCTTGGAATGGAGCAGGCATTGTTAAGTTATATATGTATATCTATTGCTATAGCAAAGAAGAAAACAAAAAGGAGAAAAGTGACGGGAATTTCCGACAATTCCAAATGGTGATGGCATTGAGTATTTATATGCACAGAAGATTTGTAGTCCTAAAAGAAAGAAAAAAAAAATTTTGAAATACCGGAATAAATGGTTACGGCCAATAAATGCGCACTGCATTTTAAATTTCCCGGTTTTCATTGGCTGTTCCGGACATACATGCAGGAAACGGCGGGCGTAATCTGTAACAAAGTAACAAGCAAATAGGGTAACCTGTAAATGCAATAAATAAAACGAAAAATTAACCATACGCACAGGTGCAGTTTAATTGTTCTCCTTGAAAGTGTGGGAAAAAAAAAGTGCATTTTTTCCACTGAAGGTGGTTCCTTAATTGTGATAGGTGGTGTGCAGGAACTTCTATATGGACTGTCCCCATGGTCAGAGGGATTATACGCCATGCCATTCTCCCCCCCCTCCCCCCTTGTTGGGAGGAGACCGTAGTATATTGTGGAGTTTACGACATGTTGGTTACCTGGGGGGAGGGAGGAAAAAGAAATTGTCGGTGGAACATACCTGGTTGGCAGTGTTCCGCATTTGCCCGGAACAAACAAACACGCCGAAAACCCGCTATTCAAATTCCGGTGCTGCAAGCGTTGTTTGAAAAATATCAAATTCCGGAAGTGCATTTCGGGGAGGAGGAAGAAAAAAATAAAAATAAAAATAACGTTTCTTTTGTCTATTTTTTTTTTCCAACTGTCACTCTGAAAAATTATAGAAACCGATATCTCCGAGACGTGACATCGGGGCATTAAAAAATACTACTTCCTCCATCTATATAAACAGATGACGATCTACGTAGTGGTATTTACTCCTGTCGATGTCGCTTCCGTGGAGGCTCGCGTGAGGGTGTTCTCGATTGATCTCGTGCGCTCTGGCTAGGCAGTTGTCTTTCGTGAGCACTGCCAATTGGACGAGACGGTGAGCGGGAGAATGATCTGCTTCGTGAGTAACTACCAGATCTACTCCTCGAATAACTACCAGATCGGCTCCTCGATCGACTCCTCGAGTAACTCCTCGATCGACTCCTTCCGCGCTCCTCTTCCCCACTAATCGTCAAACTCTTCAACACCTCCCTCATCTCATCCGTCAACCTACCTAGCCCTATAGCCGTGAAAAAATTAATACTAAACCTCAACCGATCAGCATCCCTCCACGTGACGTCCCGAACAGGAAATATTCCCGAAATGTCGCGCTTGACATAATCATCATCAATCACCCTCGCCTTCACCTCATCGACACCCAACTCCTCTATCATCTCCTGAAAGATAAACTTGAGGAGGATTCTCTTCTCCGGGGTCGTGTCCTGTTCAGTAAGCGATATCTCATTCCACGCCTGGTCCAATGCAATCTTGTCGCTGGCAAATAAATGTCCAAATAACTTGCCGACATTTCGCAAAGCATTGGCTGCGAAATATTCAATGCTGGCGTAGTAGCTTTTGAACAACCCCACCATAATGTCGTGCCAGTGACGGTTAATAGCACACAACTTTTCTATAATGACGCCAAAGAACTTGGAGTAGGTCTTTTCTTGTGAGCAGCACTTTATAATCATATCAGCTACCGTTTCTTCTTGGTTCTGGGCGAGCTTTAGGAACTTGTGCACGGCTTCGTCAGACGACATCGACGACATGGCTGTTAAATACACCTTTTTTTGAAACTGCACCAAGTCGGTCTGGGCCATGTCAGAGACTTTATCTGTGGTTGCCACCTCATTAGGGGGATCTATCTCTCCTTTTTCCTCGCTGCTCTTGCCATCTCCTTCCTCTCTATTTGCTTCCTCTCCATTTTCCTCTCCCAATATCTCCCGCTTTAAATTCTCATACTCCTGCTCGTGCTTATCATACTCTTCGTCATACTGAAACAAATCCAACTCGCTATCCCCACACATCGCCTCGCCCAACTCAAGGCTATGGGTCTCACGATCCTCGTCTTCTACCAAATCAAATACCCGTTCGATAATGTGGTCTGTTCGGAAATCCATTCGTCTTTTCCGAAGCAACTGGTCAATCCGGCCCTTTATTCTTTCACCAATGCTGGTATCCTCTTGAACCACATCCCTCAACCTATTGACAATCATGTTAAACGCAGGCTTGCTATTCTCGTTAAGGTACTTGCCACACACTTGCAATAAATCTATACTTAAATCAAGCATATCCCTAGTTACACCAACACTTCCATCTCCTCCCAACAACAATTGTAAGATTTCCAATACAATGACCTCATCTAGCACCTGCTGGTTAACTAGATGGCCAAGAAATACAAGCGCGCACTTACATTCCCGTCGCCGGTTCTTGATGTAGTTCTTCTTAAAGAGGATGACTAGTCTCAGGGCTAGTAATTCGCCGATCTCCGGCACTTTGGAATTTAGCACACTGACAAGAGAACTAAACATGGCAGAGTACGAATAGTCCCGTAGAACCCATTTCATAAGACTCCGCACTAGTAGCCCCCGTCCTCGCACGAGATTAACGTGGAATAAAGCAACGGCTGTGGGTTCTAGAGTGGTGGGAGTAACAGAAACGATGCATGACTCGATTGAAGATTTTAGCCGCGTCCACTGGCGGCGCTGTTCATCAAGGGAAGTTATCTCCGAGGAGGACTTGTCACAGCCTGTGCCTGTAGCAGTTACTAGCGGCATACTCAAGTATGGGTGTTTGATTGGAGTGTACAAAGTTGGCTATGGAAATCTCATCGCGGTGTTTTTTGGGCTGGGTTTTTTTCGCTGGGGAAGTTGCCATAGAAACGCCATGCAATGTGATGTGCAAGCATCGCCATACAATCTGTTATACAATCTGTTATACAATCTGTTATACAATCTGTTATACAATCTGCCTAATAAATTCAGACAAGCCCTAGCAAGGGCTCTACGGTTGCTTATTCTTCATATATCTTATCACAGTTTTTATCTACACACATGTACACTGATTTCCTGTATTCCCACAACCTAAAATAATCCTTCTCCCAGTTCTCATTCACAACAACACCTTCTCGAGAATAGTTCTCTACAGGTCCTTGCCAGTGTAAATGCCCATCACTCATCTTGTGCTTTATTTTCGGTTGCACCGCGCAGCTAGAAAAGCAAGCACATCATCACATCCCAACAATCCCAGAATGAACTAACAAATGAATATAATACACCTAAAAGAAAATCAACTCTTTATTACTATTGTAACTCCCGTAGTTATCTGCAATCACTTGTGCACTAGGGTGCTTTCTGATCCTTTCTCATTCCTCTCTATACCTTTCCAATTACCCTCCCCCACCTGTCCCAGCATTTTCGCAGCCATTTTTTGTCCTGCCAAATCCCAAGCCCATCTCGTACAAAAGGAAAATTTTCCACCAAGTGTCCCTTCACCATAAGTACTTATACACCCCCATATATTCATACGTATACTCCAAGTTCATGTTAAGAACTTCGTCCCCATTAGTCCTGATCCACAGGCATAATCTCATACGTAGATTATCCAAAAAACCAACTACGTCACCGCCACTTGGGCCTCGTGATAACCATACTGTTTCCCGGCCCAAATATGCAACCAAGCCCAAAACCACCAGTGTTGGTGAAAAACTACACCAGTTCATCTCCCAAGGTATAATCACGGAGTCAGAACCCCAACCATCCCACGGCAAACCCAGAAACCCATCCACGACAAACATACACCACCGCAAACTGTCATCATCATTATCTTCCTCATCCTCCTCATCAGCGCATTTACTTGCTTCCCGACTCTTCAAAAAACGCTACGACTCACATGTCATTCTCGACGAAAACAATAAACCCATCAACATATCCCGCTTGGGAGCCTTGAGTTTCCTGTACAAGTCTCCTGTGGCATTCACGCTCTTCCAAAACCTCGTCAAGATCAAATCAATTAACCGAAGACAAATAGACAAACGAATTATGTACCCATTGTTATCCACCAACGAACTACAGCTTAAGGACGAATTCTACATAACCAAGAATGTGTTGGAATTGCTCCAGGCCGATGATAAAGTCGATAGAGCCCTCTATTTATTACAAATAGCTGACCATAGCAAAGCCACTGCTGGTATGAACGCATTGATGAAATGGGCATTGGAGAAACGGGATATCACCTTGGGATTATCGCTATTCAATAAGCGCCGGTCCATAGGTATACCCAGCGATGAGTATACCTATATAATCTTGTTTGATGGTATCGCCAAAGCGCTAGAATGGGGGCACAATAACACCCGGGTGATGGAAAAGGTAAAGTCCATCTTCCATGAACACAGAGTGAAGGTGAACAAAGAGGACTCCGGTGGTAATATCCCCATCGAAGAATTCAATGCCTGCTTGACCATCATGAGTAAGAACTTTGCCAATAACCAACAGCAACTATGGGAATTCTTTGATGAGCTCTTGCCCAACGGTGAAGAAGAGCTCCGGGAGATCCAGCCCAACGCAGTAACATTTACAACCCTCCTAAATGGAATCAAAAAGTACCTACACCACCAGCGGGAAGCTGTAGATAAACTCCCGGCTGGATATACTCGTCTTTTGAAGCACTACGAACTTGAAGCCAACGCCGTACAAACTGCAGATATAGTGTTTTCAAGAGCAGTAGAATCCTCATCGCCGCCTCAACCACCACCACCACCACCACCACCGGCTGATGACAAACAGGCTTACGACGCCAAGGCCCATGCTCTATACCAACACGAAATAAGAACACGTAACCTCTTCAACATTGACTTCCCATTAATCTCATCCTACTTATCGCTCTACATCGACCCCAGATCCAGTACCGGACCCCTGGAACAACGAGGGAACCACTACCGGTACGTTGAGAAGGGACTATACTTGATGACCCAGTTTATCCCTGGTATCGCAACTATGTTTGGATTTGCCAGTATGGCCACTGGGTGCAAGGATATCTTGGTGGTTAACGATAAGGTGAAGCAGTTGACCGATAGCCGGTTGAACATGGCCGTATCTAATAGTGGTTCCTCCATTAAACCGGCTCCTCCCAAAAACATCTCCTCCATACTCCCCCAGAATGTCATCTCTGAGACTAACCCTCCTAATGTCAACCCTGTGGTGGTTATGCCAGCAGCTCCGAGAATGGAGTCCTCCAACAAGTATATAAACTACCGCGAAGAACCACTAATCAACGTACAACGAGACCTCTCGTATACCGAACAGTCCCGGCTCTATCGGGATGAACTATACGCCAGAACCAATGGGAAGAAGGGCACTCCCTTGTCTAGACCCGTCAAAAAGAAACTCCTTGACCGCATGTCGCAAATCCGTCCGCCAGTAAACAAGTTTGTTCTAAACCAGGCATTCGACGGGTTGGCGAACTTGGGTAGGGTGAATGAGTGCATATGTGCCGCTTGGTATGTGCTTATCAAGTGGGGCGGGGTGGGTGGTATCACCTTGGACCAGGTGTCTTCTCGAGCAAAAGTACATCCAGTGATAAACGGAGTCTTCCCCGTTAGCCAGATCCCCCGCTACTACACCGAGAGTGGTCAGAGCCAAGACTGGCCACCAAAGGGAACCAGGGTTATTTCTGAAGTCATTGACTCTTCAATGGTCAACACTCTCTTTTTGCGAATCTCCCAGCGGTCCCGAATGAACGGCTTGTCCCATACCAGGTCCATAATGGAGATGTACAACATTATGGTTAATAAGACCCTCTCGCCGAATGCATGCAAGGAACTCATCAACCAGAACCATGGACGCTTCATCACGGGGATTCTCTGTGCTGATCTTGACTACTACCATAGCTACAACCAAGTCAATAGTAACCCGCAGGCAAGGTCTGCCATTAAGTTTAACCAGCTTCATGAGTTGTTGTTCAATACCTGGCAGTTCACACAGGGTTACTTGTCGTATATCGTGGCTCATGCTCCAGGCACGTTCGAACGGAAACGGCTGTTGAGAGACCTACAGTCGGTGTTTTCGGGGTTTAATCGCATGGACCTTGGGGACTTGACCACTGAGGAGAAGGTGTACCTCCATAAACTTGTTTTGAAGGCCGGTATACTCTTCTATGCTCCACCACATGTCCGGTCTTCCAATGATACTTATTTCATTGAGAATATCCAGCCTTCGTTGGACTACCTCGGGAAACAGTTAAAGGTGGAGGAAGGAAAGCAAGACTCGCCGCTTGCTGACAAGTACTTGCGGAAACTTATTACTGGCTTAAAGCTGAACGAAGAGGCAAGATGGTTGAGCATTGACCGCAATGCCGGGAACCGGGATGTATATGCCCCTTGCTCGAAGATTTACAATTGGATTAAAGTGTATGAGCCCAAGGCCATGGATTCGGCTAAAGAGAAACCGGAAGAGTTTTCCGAGTACTTTGTCGATGGGACACAGCCCATTGAGGAGATTGGGTTTGTAGGTAAACCAGAGAAGATGCCCCGGCATTCGAAGGAGGAGGCATCCTCAGAGAGAAGTGGATAGATGAGTATATTCCTGTAAATAGAAAATACCGAACGTTAGTTTACTTAATACTATTCTACCTTTCACCTGCTACTTCCCTAACCGTCCCTAATACTCTAAGAGTGTAATCAACACCTGGTTAACATAGCTACTGAGAAACAACCCTTCCACCAACCCCTACAATCCCCATCTTACCCCAGATTTGATTTTCCTCGCTATGAAAAAAAAAAAAAATAGTATTAGTGCCAGGACTCTTCACCAGATGGTTACTCTTAATCGATTTAAACATATAGTCACCCAGTCGCTCCTACATAGCTATGGTCCATCCGGCAATCATTATAAACGACCCCACCCAGTTCAATTATAAGAATTTAATTACCCATGTACTCCAGGATAAACTTTCCCTTGGTGGGTTTTCGAGAATAGATATTCTCATTGTTAGCCCCATCCTCGACTCCAATACCCTTAACCACGTTCTCTGCTATTACTATACCACTACAAGACAGATCTCTGAGAAGCTGATCACTCTTGCTCACGACCCCCATTTTGAAATTAACGTTCTATACAACATTTCCCCAGCCAGGCTCTCTAGTTTGTGCCGTGAATCCTGGAATGTCATATTTATCGCTGATGACGAAGTTGCTACAACCAACCTTAACTCTGCTGTTGTATTTCCTCTTGCTATCCAATTGACCCCAGCTATCCGAGTGACCCTGGATTTGTGCAGCAGCGTCGCCACTGCGAAAAAGTTGGGCCAATTTAATACAATGGCTGTTGGTGGGACATTTGACCATCTTCATGACGGCCACAAGATTCTCCTTTCCATGGCGGTGTTCCTTACCGGTACCAAGTTGATTATTGGCATTACGGGGGAAGCATTGTTGGTGAATAAAAAGTTCTCTCAGGCGTTACAGCTGTTTAGTTTCCGCCAAGAATCGGTTCTTCAGTTCATCCGGTTGGTGCGTGGTGCTGGTGCTGGTGCTGGTGCTGGTGCTGGTGCTGGTGCTGGTGCTGGTGCTGGTGCTGGTGACATATGTATAGAAATCTACGAAATTAACGACGTGTGTGGTCCCACCGGTTACGTACGCGATATTGATGGTCTAGTTGTCAGTGATGAAACCGCCTCTGGAGGAGAATACGTCAACAAGTTCCGCACCGATCACGGGTTTAACCCATTAGACGTGGTGGCTATTAAAGTCGTGGGTGGAGAATTGACTGCTACGGCCAATAACAAATGGCAGGGGAAGATCAGCTCTACCGATATCAGACAGCGGGAAGTAGAAAGACTTCGCCAATAGTTAACCCCCCCCTCCCCACGACTGTGTACTTGTATAGACAAAAGAGGACGAACAATCCTACTGAACCCCCCTATACATACAGTATCTCATTGGAGACTATATAAAGACAAACCATACAAGGACAAACTAACTGTATATACAACGCGCAGGGAGGACTGCATCTCCTCTCCCCTCACTTAATTGAAATACCCTTATCAAACTGATTCAATCTCTTGGGTGCCCGGTCAGGATGGTCCAAAGCAAACTGGACTCCGCCGTTGCTCTTCCCAATCTCATCAAAGAGATTCATGGTGTCGTTACTGCCGGCGGCACCTCCTCCTGGCCCATCCAAATACGTACCCCGGTCATTGTTATCGGCTAGAGCAAATCTTATCTTATCAAACGCCTGTATGCCAAGACCAAGGTTGCGTCTTAGCCGTTCCTTGGTCTCTTTAAATGGCTCATCGGGGTATACCGCTAATAGGAAGGGAACTCCGTGGTGGCAGGTGCTGTTCTTGTAGAAGTGGAAGCAGGGAATGATGTTCAACTTCTTGTAATCGCGTTTGCACAACAAGTACTCCTCCTTCATGGTATTATTACCGGCAAACTCTTTGTCGGCATCCACGGGCTCGTCGACAAACCGCTTAATCAAGTCGTGGGCACTCAAGATTTCCACCTCGATGGGGAAAATCCCACAGTAGAGATCAATGCCGTCCTCAATCAGACTAAGCGGCTTGTCAAACCGCACGATATCGTAATACTTGCGGTTATTCCCCAGCCAACAAAACAAGTGTTTCCACTGGTCCCGGGATACGTTGGTCACCTTGTGCAAGAGTTTGGTAATTAAATCCGACACGAGGCCCCGTTTGGGCACGAGTAGTTCAAACACCTGGTACAGCAACAAGCTGGTCAACCAGTGGATTTTGACCAGACGGAGATTCTCGTACTCCCGGAGGGGAATGGTGAGGATCTCGTACTCGCACGACGCAATCTGGTTGGCCGCAATGGTTTTGTTAACATACTGCGATAAGTAGCTGGTGCTCTTAAGCGGGAACCTATGGCCCTGGCTATTGACAATGAATAACCGCAAATACTCAGCGTTCACCTGGGGGCCCAATTTCTCCGCCACTTCAGTAGCAAGCTGCTGGTAAGTTGAGTCACCCGAAATCCACACATCAAACCCCTTGCTGATGTTTTTCGCCATTTCAATCTCCTTATTGGTAACGGCGGTGTCCACATACACTTTATTCACGTCGCCGTTTTTGTTTGGGGTGTCCTGGGAATTCTGCGTTTGCCCCTTGCCTTCCAGTACTGGCACATTATCCTGCTCCTTCTGCTCCTCCTTCTGCTCCTCTTCCTCCTCCTCGGCAACAAAGTCGGAATCCTCCTCGTCAATCTCAGCTTTGAATGGCCGCATAGAAATGTGCACCCTGGTCAAGTAAAATCTATAATATTCCTTCAAATTCCTAAACTTCATGCCCTGGCTCAATTCCTGCACGTTCTCCACCTGCACAGTGATTATATCTCCCGTACTCAACTCGTTCGTCTCAAAACTGGCTCCAGGATCGACAATTTTCTCAATCTTCATTGGCGATAGCTCTTCATACAATTCTAGGTTGATTTCGGGGCCAAATCCGAGTATCTGCTTCACAGGACCAATAATCGACTCTATGGGGTCGTTTTTGGCCACTGTTATATGGGAAATTCCCCGTGTTTCCTGGGAAATCGGGTCAAAGTACTTAATAAAGATAATGTACCGGGTGGGCACATCCTCATACTCCACAAATTTTGTCTCCACTGGATTTTCTTTGTTATCCCCAGCCACAGCCAATTTCTGCCAAACTTGCTCAAACTTAAATTCCCGTGGAGACACAGTCTTCTCCGGGTTTCCTGATTTCTTCCAAATCCGATTTACCTGGTTGATGTCCTTGTTCAACTCCTCGACAAAAAACACCATCCGGTCAAACTTCCGGTTGAACGCCTTATAGTAGAAACTGTTCACCGTCAACTCGTTCCACGCATCCTGGTACGGGTTATCCACCCGATTTGTGTGGTTATTTCTATGGCACGTGGTGAGCAATCTCATACCACTGCTATCGGGGTACCCCACTATACCTTTCGCTACATCATATAAACTAGTCATCTTATCCTCCTTCTTCACCTTGACGCACTTGGGGTCACACAACGAACCCTTTAAGGAATCATCGTAAAACTTACCAATCGTCAGGTCAAGCGCCAAATCAAAGCCAATGTGGTTATTCAAAGTGGTGGTGGTGATGAACTGAACCGTGGTGAAGTACAACGCCTCCTGCCGCTCTCTTTCAGCGCGTTCCCGGGCCTCAGTTTCGTATCTGATCTGGTTGGGGATATGTGGTGGAATGGCAGCGTCCACCACCGCATCATCAGCAGGTAAGATTTCATCCAACTGCAGTTCACGGTAGTACACCAACATGTAAGCCGAAGTTACCCGGCGGTTCAAGTGCTCCTGCTGCTCGATCCGAGTCATACGGCTCAACTCTTCCAGAGTCAAATCCACCGCCCCGAAATTGTCCCGGAACACATTGGATTTGGTCACCTTCCACACCTTATCGTCATCAAACCGTAGCCAGGTATCATCGTTGGCATTGGGTTTGATCATGGCGTAGTAGTGGCCACTAGAGATACTACCCTGGTGCACCAACACCCCATGCAACTTATACCGCCAGTTCTGGTTCCTGGTGGCTGTTGGCAAGTCCTCGTCCAAAAACGGCTTCAAATCAATATCATCAGGGAACTCGTAAAAGTCGTCAATCTTCACCAAGTCATCCACAAGGAAGTCATATTCAAACCGCTTCAACTGTAAGTGCAATACTGGTGGGAACGATTCAAATACTACCCCCTTCTTGGCATCCTGGTATCCGTGTTGATCACCAGCCTGATACTTGTTTTCACCATCCAACATCTCAATCTCTATGTAATTCTTGAACGACTCCTCGAGGTTACGGAACCCACGTACGTTTAGTTGAATATCCCAGAAATCCTCCACCCGCAGCGACTCATAAGGAACATCAACACACTTGATGTAGGACTTCATTCTGCCAACAAATATGTCATTGAGTCTGCCTTCAATGGGAGTTCCCTTCATAGCGGTCTCAAGCTTATCCATCAATATTCTGTTTAATTCCTGCACGTCGTGCTGGGTGAATGCGTCGGATGAGTCCCAGCCGAAGGATTTAGTGAGATCGAGGGTCCCCACGGGATCAGTGGCGGTGGATAATAGGTAAAAGATTAACTGTAACGATAATGGGACACTAGGGGTGGTGGTGGTGCCATGGCCAGTAACTGATGTCCCTGATTGGCTTGTCTCCGTGGGTATCTCATAAACCAACTTACGGAATATCTTGGTGGTGAAGTAACTCTGCAATAACGAGTTCAAGTAACACGTGGCACCCTGGTTATTCAATCCTACATAGCCAGTGGCGGTCTTGGAATCATAATCCAAAAACGAATGCCACAACATCCCGGTGGACGAGTCATCAATAACCTTGACGTACCCGGTGATATTCAACTGGTTATTCTCCAATATGGCGTGATTGGACTGGATCCGGGCAAAGCTGGGCGATAGCAACTGACGGGTCTCTATTATGGAGCTAAACCCCCAGTCGGTTTCCTGTTTGGAGAACCTATGCTGGCTACCGCTGGGGAAATGGGCTTCGGGGTGTTTGGGGTTCCATATATCCAAAGCAAACTGGGCACATACATACCAATTCTCATCGATAAGCTTGTCGTTTTCGTCGACAGGAGGATGGGGTTCCATGTATATGGACAATTGGTTGTTGTTATTGTTGCCCCGGGGGAAGAGGAGGATATTCCACTCGTATCCACCACACTTGAACCGAGGCGACCGAACCTTTTCCAGCTTGAGCAGTTTCCAGTCCTTGATTTCCCATACATAGTGGGTGTGGTCTTTGGTGGGGTAGTCATGGATGGGTTTCATGTGTTTGTTGGCAATGGCAGTGAAATCGTTGGCTTTGAGGGGAGCAAATGGAGTAGCTGGGGTGGTGGCAGCATTAACAACAACGACATCATCGTCGTCGTCATCCTCTTCCATTGCGTTAGGGTCATGTATATCCAGTTCAAGTTCGTCATCGTCATCGATAATCTCTAGATCATCATCATCAGCAGCACCAGCACCCACATCACCAGTCATATCAATTAGTTCGGGCACAGACACGTTCTGGACGACGAGATCATTGCCATCTTCGTCATCCACTACAATGATATCATTCTTTGTGTTGGTGGTGATGGTGGCATTGGTGGTGTTCGTGGCATTGGTGTTCGTGGTGTTAGTATCCGGAACACCATTCCTATCTCCTGGTGCTATCATCAGTGCGTGTTCCCTAGTATTGTGTATATCCAGTGACGGATCAATGTGGGGACTGTTATTTATCATTTACCAAAGTGGACCACAAAGAAAAAGGGGGAGGTGGAACGGGAGGTACTCTCAGTCGATTGCTTCTCTTGTTGTCTTTGTAATTAACTAACAACCACTAAATGTAGATATATTTCCGGGTAACTCCGTCGAGCAGCTACCTATATAAACTATCAAAAATAGCTATTAATTGTCTCTGAGAAGTACAACTACCTACCCTATAGTAAGCGTATGTGTATGTGTATGCATCGCCTCCCTCCTTATTTTTGGCGAGAGTCCCACGACCAGGGGGAAAAAAAAAAGCTGGAGCAAGTGAGGGCATTTTGGGGGGGGGGGGGGTGCGTGCGATTACCAAAAGTGTCACGCAAGTGGATATATCTGGGGGGGAGAGGAGAGTTGGGGATATTGTGAATGAGAGAGGGCCGGCATTGGAAGAGGAGGACCGGTTTGGTGCGAGGAGAGAGGAGAGAAGACCGGTTTGGTGCGAGGAGTATAACTATAGGAGAGGTTCATTCGGGGTATCACTTTGATAGAGGAAGACGGTTCTATTTGTTCCATTGTGGCCACCACATGGGACTACGTTGTCTTTCGTTATCGAAGGTGTGTCCTCGATTAGGTATTGCTATTAACAGGTAGTGATGAGGTTGCATAACGTGGATGAAGAAATAGTGCAAAAAAGTTGCAAATTTTTAGATGAAAAAAATAATCCCTGTACATTTGCAGCCGTTTTATGCACAACATTTATACCGGACTCTCTAGTGGAATAGCTGGTAAGAGACGCTAGTTTATATTGGGTGATTTAGATTGACTGGTTTACGCATGCCATGACTCTACGGATGGGCAGATGAAGAAGAAATAACTTTTCGTTCTACTTTGCCAGTTAAAGGATCAGCTGGTTAGTGTACACTCAATCTGTGGAATTAGTCACAACTGGTCACAACCAGTGGAAACCAGGCAACCACGAAATCCCAACCTCTTTCCCAGTCCCCTATGTACACCAAGAGAACTCTCGCTAAGAAACGTTGAAAGGTTATACTTTCTCAAACACAATGATGCCATTGTTGGCTTAATGGCACCCCCGTCTCGAAATGGGTCGCAGACTACAATGTCACCGGATTGCACCAACCTGTACGTGTCTCCATTCCCAGATGATTTCCCGTGTCCACCCTACAACACTCCTTACGGTACGCAAAACCTTGTTGACTGTATAAGGAGTTTCCCCCCTTGTTTCCCCAACCATAGTCTAAACCAACAGTTCAAAGCTCCAACCGACATTCGTAAACCAAGGTCTAGAGCCTCCCCCTTTCCCAAACAGAAGCACAAGATGTTGTTATTATTTGCCACGACAAGATACACATCTCTTAGTACCACACACACACACGCCGATTTAGTGTGATTAATGACGAAATATTTTTATGCATCCTCTAATTAAGGGACTGAAGAAAACTACAATAGACAGTTGTATATTTTTCACCCTAATTAGGAAAGGTAATTACCACAAACTACAAGAGGATTACTCGTAGTTGTGAAACAAGGGCAAAATAGATATACAAAAATTTCTTTTTCTATTCCCGTAGTCTAACAGCTGTGTTTACAACTGGTTGGGATTTACACAATGCAAACACTTACAAACAAGGCACAACGAAGGCACAAGAAAATGCACAAAGAAAGCACAAAGAAAAAGAGGGAGAGCATCGGATCAAGCGAAACATCCAAGAACCTCTAACCTTTCCTCCCCTCATGACCAGGTCATAAAAGAAGCTCAGCCCGGGACGAATATCTAGTGTGTTTTGGGGAAGGTATCCTGAGGTATCCCCTCCGCAACGGAACCACCCACAAATACAACCCAGTAGAATACCCAACCAAGAAATCCCAGGTTTCATGACCCCCCAAGCGTATTCTCATCAAAACCCAATCTTGGCCTAGATTAAAGTAGAACAAAATAAAAATCAACTAACAATATCACTAATTTCTTGTCATTTTTCGGGTATGAGTGGAATTCGTCATCCCCCCAGGGCCAGTGTCGGCTCGCTCTAGACAAAGCCCATTAACTTGTTTCAGCTTTGTAGTGGCTCAGCAAACACAACAGACTCATGTAGACAACTCGACGCGCAAGAGGATTAAAAAGCACGTTTCACCGTCTGTTGTTATTATATACCCCCCCTGCGAGAAACGGGTTTTGTTCACGAACATTCCCTAGCATTTCCACCGGCACAAACACAAGACATGCGATGACATCACACTAACCCAACCCCCAAAACCAACAATGCAACCCAAACCCACCCACGCACACACACACACACGAAAACTAGACAAATGGTCTAGATTCGTGTATCCTCCTAAAAAGGCAAGAAAATCAGACGGTTACGCGAAAATGGTGTTTTCCTATTCGTCAACCACATTCCCGATTGGGATGAAGTTCCATTTTTGTGTGAGGATTGTTTACCAAAAACAATATGAAAATTTTTCTTCTGGGTTTCCAACTGTAACTAACAACTGAACAAGGAGGTTATAGAATAAAATTACGTGTAACTTTGTTTGGGTCCATGCCCAGTTGCGCCTTTGTAGACTCGTCAGTGTTTCAGGTTGGTTAGGTGAGCAAACATAGGTAAAACAACAACAGGCAAATAAAAAAGGTCTCCTTATACCGTGCGTCTCGGTTGGGCCATCGGATGGTAAACACGGCACTCTGTCGGCTAAACTACTCCCATTCTTTTTCTTTCTTTCTCTCTCTCTCTCTCTCTCGTGCCGCCTCCTCCGATTCACCCGGCATATTCTCTCTCAGTGGTGGATCTTCTCTTTCCCATTGGACAAGTGGTGCCATACTAATCCCCCCCTTTTGGCAATCACACATGGTGTTCGTTTATTTTCCCACTGTCAACCCGAAAAAAAAATAATAATAATAATAATAAAACAAAAACATAAAAAATAAACCTTATTTTGTATGCAGAATTGTCAGTTCCTCGAGATCTTGGGCTCGAGGAATACTGAGAGAAATGTCCCACTTTCTCGAATACCAGTTAGTTAAATAAAACAAACCGTAATTCCACTAGATTAGAATTTACTGCTTCTTCTTCTCTTCTTCAACAAAGAGGTTGTTTTCTATCAGTCATTCCTTCAAACTCCCGTAGAAATCCCAACTTTTTATCCACACTCATTGTAGAACCATGTTGTTTAAAACGCTCGCCACAGCTGCTCTTGTAGCCCAAGCTATTGCTGCTCCAGCTCTCCACCAACACCACCAACACAACCAAGACAAGAGAGCCGTCCATGTCGTCACCGAGACCAACGTTGTTGTTATCACCATCGGTGCCGGTGACGCCACCACCACCTTGGCCCCAGTCAACTTGCCTCCTCCAGCCACCGAAGCCGTGAGCCAGGTCACCGACGCTCCTCAAGTTGCTCCAGCTGAAGCTGTAACCTCCACCGCTCCAGCTCCAGCTCCTGCTCACACCACCCAGGCTGCTCCAAAGGAACAACCTTCCGAATCCAGCTCGGCTCCTTCCTCCAACAACGACAACCCAAGCACTGGGTCTGTTGGTAGCGGCGGTGCCAAGGGTGTCACCTACACTCCATACTCTGACGACGGTGGGTGTAAGTCTGGCTCCCAAATCGCCAGCGAAGTTGCTCTCTTGAGCGGTTTCGACATTATCAGATTGTACGGTGTCGACTGTGACCAAGTTGCCCAGGTCCTCAAGGCCAAGACCTCATCGCAAAAGATCTTTGCTGGTATCTTTGACGTTACTCAAATCGAAGCTGGCGCCCAGGCCATTGCTTCTGCCGTTAAGGAAAACGGTTCTTGGGACGATATCCACACCGTGTCTGTTGGTAACGAATTAGTCAACTCTGGCCAATGTGGTCCTAGCCAAATTGGCAGCTACGTTTCTGCTGCCAGGTCTGCCTTGACTGCTGCCGGTTACAATGGTCCTGTTGTTTCCGTTGACACCTTTATTGCTGTTATTAACAACCCTGAATTGTGTAAGTACTCTGACTACATGGCTGTTAACGCCCACGCTTTCTTTGACGGTCACTACACTGCCCAGGATGCTGGTGACTGGGTCTTGCAACAAATCCAAAGAGTCTGGACCGCCTGTAACGGAGAAAAGAACGTTTTCATCACCGAAACCGGGTGGCCATCTCAAGGTGACTCCAACGGGGTTGCTGTTCCATCCAAGTCCAACCAACAAGACGCTATTTCTTCTATTAAGTCTGCTTGTGGTAACGATGCCATTTTGTTTACCGCTTTCAACGATTTGTGGAAGGCTAGCGGTCCATTCAACGCTGAAAAGTACTGGGGATTCCTTTCTGCTAACTAGAGTTGTAGTTGGTATAATTCTTGTTTCAACGATTCTATTTGAATCCATTTTTTTTGTTGTATTTACAGCCGTTGTTAACCTTTCTGTATTTTGATATCTGCCATTCTGTATCTTTTTATTGAGTTTGTTTGAATGTGCTTTTATATACTATTTTCGTGAAGAAGTGTATGTAGAACTATGAATATACTATTGGCGTGAAGATTTGCGTGGCTTGGGTAGGTTTCTGGGTGGAGAGAGGAGGATTATGAATACTGGTGATGCTAATTGTGTGGTTATTGTAGTGGAAGATGAGTATCTCCAGATATATCATGCAGCTTGGTAAACCTGGCCAGAAAACAGTCTCCTTGGTCCTACCATGCTGTTAATGTACCTTAATATCCAATATGGATAACCCAGCTACAACCACCTAGATGCTTAAAATACAATTCAATAACTAAATATAACAATACTATACACTAAAACACCTAACCCTCCCCCTTCAAGCATCTAGATTCGGTCCAAATCTCTAAGAAAGTGCTTCCTGGCCCTAACACCATGGGAACCATGGATGCTATTAAGCTGGTCTTCATCGGCAGTGTTCAATAACGCATCCTGCTCCCTCGTCCAGATCCCGGGAAGGGAAATATGCCAATTCTTAAATGGCTGCAACTCATCTCCAGCCTGGGAACTCTGGAGGGAGTTGGCCAAACATTCCTTACACCTCTCAGCAAACCGTTCCAAGTAGAATGCCATAATATGGGGCACGGCGCACGTAGAATAAAGGACATGTGTGATTAACCCTTTCTTGAGCCCCTTTGACTCCAACTTCTCAAATACCTCTTCAATGTCAATCGTGTTGGACAAGAGACGCATGACTTTGGAGGCCACCTTGTTATCAAAGTATTCAAACCCCCATTGCTCGATCAAATCCTCTAGTTCAACCGACTCGTCAAGGTAGCTTAATTCAACCAGAAGAACCTGTGACCCAGGGATACTTTCAAACGAACCAGGAGCCCTTTGGGTGGGTGGTTCTTCGCTCTCTTCATTTGCATCATTTTCCTCCTCCTCATTCACCTCTTCATTTGCATGGTTCTCCTCTTCATTCACCTGGTTCTCTTCCTCATTCTCATCCCTCTCAAAATCGAGGTGGACTTCCGGTCCCGAGCCTTCTTCCAACCCTGAGGTCCCGGCCACTTTACCCCGGGCATCCCGAACAAATAACTCAACATCAATACGGTCGTTTATGTCCAAATTCACACCAACCTGGTGCCCACCACCCTGGTGTCCACCCTGCTCAGATTTAGCGGCAGCAAGGGTAGCCGCAGGATGCGACGAGGGTCTGTCCAAGCCAGAAAAGTTCTCTGCCTGGTATATCTTCAACAACGTATCCGGCTCCTCCCCCTTTGCCAAACACGCCTCGTAGTACCCAATATATCGAGGAATCATCCCCTCGGTGACATATCGCCTAAACCGATCCCGCCACGAATGCGCACTGTGCTCCTGACGGTGTTTGTACACGTCGACAAAAAACCGATGAGGAGGGAGGATAATATGATTGTCCAAGTCAATCCTCTGCCCATTCTTGGCTGCTTCCTCCTCGAGAAATAACTTGGCCCGCTGACAGAGAACGTAGTCGTCCTCAGCAGTGTATTTGGTCTTTATAGTACCGGGAAGTTCATAGCTCTTGATATACTGGCCCGAGGAGTCCTTCACCAATTTCCCCCGTACGGTTTTGTACACATACTCCAACTTCGGCTCAAGGTGCTTTCTAAACCGGAAACGGATCGAGTTCCCAGTGTGTCCGCGAAGCACGTCGGTCTCGGCCAACTCGTCAAAGAACTTATGCGAATGGCGCTTAACTGGGTTCTTCCTGATCTGCTCAAGAATAAACTCGTCCTTAACCGGAGTAAACCGGTTGTGGCGACTCCTAAACCGAGACGGCTCGCTGGTTAGCAACTCCTCAGCAAACATATAGCTACGGTAATCAAGGAGCTGGTCCAGGTTTACACAATCATCTACAAACTGCAACGGAACCGTATTGGGTCCACTGGCACGGTCGGTTAAGTAGATCGACGACGGCGAAGGTCTCTCAATGACCGCACCGCCGTACTGGATAATCGAATGGATATACCGCTCCCGCTGAGACTCCCCTGGAGGTATATAAAACATAAGCGACCGGCCATCACCATCAACAAACAAATTACGGTGTTGTGCTCTTTGAGCAGCATAGCGCTGCTGTCTCGACTGCTGAGTAGCAGCAACCACTGCAGCCTGAGCAGCAGCCTCAGCAATCTCCAGCGTCTCAAACCCAAGTGACTGGAAACTCATAATACCTATTGGTTGCAAAAAAAATTATTCCGTCACTCGCAACAGCAGCAGCAACACTTGCAGGAAGAAGTATGGATGTTTGTTTTTTATTTTTTGTTGTGGTTAAGGTGTTTGGATGTTTATATTTTTTTGTTGTTGTCGTCGTAGGACTTTGTGATTTTGCGTGATCACGCGGACGGGTCGTGTGGGTTGGCTGAGAAGTGGTGTAGTATAGCGGTGTGTGGATGGTGTAGGTGTGTGGATGGTGTAGGTGTGTGGGTTTAGGGATTGAAGCAAACCTGGTGTGAGGTTATACTTTTTGTGATGAAGGGTGAGGCTGGGGTCATAGTTATTGTGATAGTTCTCGTTATAGTTCTCGTTGTAGTTCTTGTTACACTTCTCTCCATCTTTCTCCATCTACACCAAAATATCAAGCTACTTCAACTATATTCCAAACGAATTATAAAACATACAAAACAGAAGAACGTAACCACAGAGATATGAATACCTACCAGGCTCTTCTAGCACCCCCCCATATAAGCACCCAAAGAACCAATTCTCTTTACCCACATTGAACTCGTTCATCAATTGGCACTCTTCACCCTTCTCAATCCCACAAATACACCCTTCCTCCTTAATAGAAACAACCCAAGAAGCAATCACCTTTACAACAAATAGAAATCTCCAAACAAACCAATAGATGCAATCAATAACCCAACACCAGAAATAGAAGCAGCCAAACGGTACCCGGAATTAATACTAACCAAATCCTGAACAATCTCCTTCTTGGCCAACGCCTGCTCCACTTCTTCCTCTATCGAGACCGACAAAACGTCCTGTTTCTGCTGCTGTGATTGTGTCTGCTCGTGGTCCCCCAGGTCAAAAGTAGACGTGGGTTCAGAGCCAGGGGTCGAGGCGCCCGATTCTTCCGAGAGATGAACGTACGATTTACCCAACTGGTCGTCTTCAGTAGGAATCTTGGTAAGCGGAGCCTCTTCAGGGACTACCGGATATGGCTTGGTACTAGGATGAACCTTGGATTTCTTAATATACTTCCGTTTCATGATCTTTTCTTCATGCGTGTATACTTTATAGTAAAGACCAGCCACCGATAAGGGAGCCCCTACAGCCGAATAAACCAAGTAGGGGTGTTTTTCGTTAAGTGGACTATACAGATAAGCCAACGTAAACAACCCCGTAGCCAACAAAGTCAACGTAGCGTTGACATATCTAGATCTAAGAATAGCATTTACGATTTGCTGCATTGTTCCACTGGAACCACTGCTAGAGTCTCGGTTGATTGAGGAAATCAGCTCCGGAATGCCACTCATCGATTGGTAAACCAACGATGAGGTCAACAACCCAAGAGATCCCCATCCCAATACCTTGATGGTTGAAATACAAGTGCCTGCCATCGTATATATCTGCTAGCAAGAAAAGTGGCGACTAGATGAGTATATACCTGGAGGGGTGTGAGAAGTAGGAAAGGAGTAAGAAAAAGAAAGGCAAAAGACAAAGCAAGCAAAAGGGAGCGAGGGCCAAAAAAAAAAAAAATACAAAAAAAAAAAAAAGATAATAGCCACTCCCATTCAGATGACAATGAAAGAGATATAAAGTGCTTGTGTGAGGAGAGTCGGTGGCGAGAGGAATTAAGAGAAAATGAATAGAAAAGAGTGTTGATTACCAACCACGTGACTAGAAGTAAATGGATTGAAGTTAATAGAGGAGAAGTGTGTCATTGTTATAGATATCTGTGGATAATTACGAGAAGTGGCGTATATAATTGAGTGGGTTATATCTTGTATTTTTGGTTTTCTTAGCGAAACCGTTTACATAGTCGAAGAACATGTTTGGACGGGTAATGGTGTGTGTGTATGTGTGTGTGTGTTTTTGGAGGGGAAGGAGAAGGAGCAGAAATAGGAAGATATTCCCGGAGATACCAGGGTGATCAGTGGGATCTTGTATCGGTAGAGTGGTTGGTGGTATACTGTGTCTCGGAACCCCGCGGAACCCCGGTGTAACTCATCCCGGAATAACTCAAAAAATATACACTTCCACAATATACAACCAACTTTCCCTCTATTCGCTTGTAACCTGGTTCCCATCCTGGTCCTTCAAACCACATCCCTATAAATATTTATATTAATTTATATACATTCTAACCCGGAAACACTCACCCAATACAGTCTGGTGTGTTTTATCTGTTTGGTAAATCCACATCTCTCTCTCTCTTTCTCTCTGCTTACCATACAACATTGACACGCAATCCTTGTCGTAAGAACAAACGCAACAACGGAGTACACACACCAGCCAGTGTCCCTATTCATAGCTGTTAAAAAATTAGACATATACAGCCGTAATATGTAATTTATTTCCACTCATCCTTTGGTTCCATTCCTTTCTGATTGCCCCCCCCCACATTTCCTCCTCCAACACCAGACTCAGTAAACCCACCTCGTCTACTTCAACCAGTCGGGTGCGCTCTTCCAATCTATATGCACCGACGAAATATCAAACCCCTCAATCAATAACTCCACCAAGATTCTACCCCCTCTGGCACCAGTAAACCTCCTATACTCCTCACTAACACTAGCTAGATTCCACCCCTGCAATCTTCGCAAACAGCCAATAACCGTCCCGGTTCTATGTCTCCCCATGCCGCAGCACACCAAACACGGATAATTCTCCTTATTCACAATCAACTCCAACGCTCGCTTGATTGTTGGCTCATTAAGCGAATCCCACGGGTTCATGTGTTTATCAAACTCATCGTCAACCATGCTGACAAACTCGATATTTATCCCGCTTGAAGCGCAATATTCGAGGAACTCGTCACTGGGCTCTTCGCTGGCGAGCCAGATGATTGTTCGAAGTTGGAGCTGGTTAAGGAACGCCTGGTTTATGAGCGACGGTTGTCCGGATCGGTAAAGCTGTTTCTCCACCGGACAAAAGTTGAGCGGCGGGATTATTCGGAGGGTCGGTGGTTTGGTGATTTTCCGAAGCTGCGGCTGCCGCTGGGCAAGTATGTCTGTATCTGCTGGGATTGTATTTGAGGCAGGCACATTTATAGTGGTTGAAGTTTGTTGGTCCAGCATGGTTTAGGTTAACGAATGTGTTGAAGATTTGGTTTGTACAGAGGTATATATCTCTTTCTCTCTGCCCTTACTTCTCTTTCTCTCTGCCCTTACTTCTCTTTCTCTCTGCCCTTACTTCTCTTTCTCTCTGCCCTTCCTTTACCTTCCTTCTGACCTTCCCTAATGGTCCTTCCTTGCCTCTCTCTGGCGATACTTGGCCCGAGGAGCCGGAAAAAAAAGTCGCAGAATGAAAATGTCTCCGTGTAGGGAAATGTCGCACGAACGGAACTCGATGAAAGAAAAAAAAAAGCCCAAACGTGTTATCAACCTCCTCCACCCTTGGGATACCTCGCTGACTCATTGGTTGACGTTAATTCTGTAGCATAAATACTATCAATGGCTAATCAGGACGTGGCAATTAAGAAGGCACAAGCGGCTGCTTCGGATTCCGGAGTTGTTTCTACTTCCGGACCAGGGAACTCTACTCTTAGAGACCTTTCTTCTGCTATTAGCACCACATTCACTGATTACCAGAACTCGCTTACACCCAAACTTAAATTAATAGATATATTTCTTGTATTTCTTGTAGCGTTGGGGGTGTTGCAGTTTGTGTATGTGTTGTTGGTGGGGAATTTCCCCTTCAATGCGTTTTTGGCGGGGTTTATTATTTGCGTGGGCCAGTTTGTGCTTACGGTTAGTTTGCGGTTACAAATCAACGAAAAGAACTTGAAGGTGGCTGCTACAGAGCAGGAAGATGGCGAGGATGTGCTTGCGGCCGAGAAGAACGATGACAAGGTGTTCACTTTGATTAGTCCTGAACGTGCCTTTGGTGACTATATATTTGCCAGTTTGATTTTGCATTTTATTGTAGTTCACTTTATCAATTAGGGGAGGCAGGTGAGCAAGGTTTATGTGGGAAAATGTGTACTAATGTATATGTGGTATAGTTAAATGATATATGTGCTATTAGTAGGTTGAAAGGGAGTGTGAGAATTGGTTCTCGTAGACCCTTTGTTGTGTTTTATAAGCCGTGGAGAAAGGTGGGAGAAAGGTGGGAGGATATAACATATTAACTAGGCTTTATCATAGATGGTCGGTATGTATTTGGTTGAGTCTTATTACCGGCATCTCATTGCTAGTTTAGCACAGCATCTCATCACCAGGATATCCCGACATCTCATCACCAGAATATCCCCACAATTGGACCCTAAAAAAACACTACATTATCACAAACCACACAAACAAACCCAGTGTACCATGGCTATACTTTTCAAATATAATACGACACAGGAAGAGGGCAGAAGAAGACGGCAACCAATAAATGAAACAAAACAATAACTAAAACTACTGAAAAGAACAATATCCCACACAACAGATTTTTCCATCACACTGCCAGCACCATTAAAAAAACACACGTTGTTGGTAACCGTCGGATAATATGTAAAACAATGAAATAATGAAGCACACAGTGATCATTCTAATTGATAAGACTGTATAGTTGGTAGTAATCAAGACGCCGAAACTAACCAAAATAACAGGGTAACCGTAAACCTGTGATGAGTACAACATCAACATCAACATCAACACCAACAAGTCACGGAGGGAATGGAAGTTCTTCCTTTCGCCAAAAAAAAAAACAATAATTAATAAACTGGGAGCAGTGACCGGTGGTTCTTCCTCTCGCCAAAACGACCAACCAGGGAACAGGCTGGTATTGTAAAAAACTATGCAATAAAAAACCTTGGAAGGATCATCCTCATGGACCCTTCCTCACATAATTGTACAACACCCCGACTTCTCTTTGCCCTCTTGTGATTTACCCTGTGCATGCTGTTTTCTCTGGGCACTAGCTTTAGCATGGCCTCCCGAACCACGTCTTTGACCACCAGCTTCTTCGGCTTCCGGCGAGGGATATCCTAGCGTCTGCTGTGGGTCCGGCTGTGGCTGGTCATTTGTGTTCTGTTGCTGGAGGTTTCCATTCACGCTCTGTTTCCTCTTGCCGTCGTCGCGGACGGTGCGCACCAAGTCGTAGAAGGCCTCTTCGACATTGATTCTTTGTTTGGCCGACGTTTCCAAAAACGGACAATTGAACGACCGGGCCAATGCTAGACCTTCGTCGTAGCTCACTTGTCGCTCAATCTCCAAGTCGCATTTATTACCCACCACCAACACCGGCACATCTTCACGGTCTTTAACTCGCTGAATCTGGTCGTAGAACGATTGCAATTCCTCCATCGAGTTTCTCGAGGTTATGGAGTACACCAACAAAAACCCCTCGCCGGTTCTCATATACTGTTCCCTCATGGCCGAGTACTCCTCCTGTCCTGCTGTGTCTAAAATATCCAACATCACCTGTTCATTATCAATCAGACACTGTTTACGGTATGAATCTTCAATGGTGGGGTCGTACTCGTCTACAAAATGTGACTGGATTAACTGAATTGTGAGCGCAGACTTACCTACGCCACCACCTCCAACGACGACTAATTTGTATTCTCTCAACATGGTTATGTATATATGGCTGTGTGAATGTGACTGGGTATGACACTGTTATTTGTCTGGTTAGCTTGTCTGGTTAGCTTGTCTGGTTAGCTTGTCTGGTTAGCTTGTCTGGTTAGCTTGTCTAGTAAATTTTTGTCTGCTTGACTTATTTTTCTCCCGCGGCGACTTTTTATGTCTGGATGGCTTCAGCGTGAAACTGGGGACTTTTGTGTGATAGGCTTATCCTGACTGCGGAGAAGATGTGATAGCTTGTGATGACTGAGTGAACGGAGTATAATTTTCAAATTGACCAATACCTATGTGTTTCAATTAAGTAAAGCCACTGGAAATGTAAAGTACAATTTAAATAAAAAAAAAGGCATTGAACCCTCAGGAGAGAAGCAAGGGACGTGAAAATTTATATATACATTTTTTTTTTTCGCTACGTCGGACACAGTATTATTATTATTTTTTTTTTCTGTGTCTGCATTCTCTCATTCTTCGCCCGCCATTACAAACTTTTCTTTTGTTCTAGTTCTGGTTTGGTTTGTGCTTAGTTGTGTTTTCTTTTGTTCTGGTTCTGGGATTATCGCCGACTGGATGGAAGGGTGTTGCTTAGATAGCCTGGAACAGATAAAGGTATGGTTTGTTGATAATATTTCACAATGGGTATAACAGACATGGCTCATTTTTATCCTTCTAGTCCATTCTTTCTCCATTCCTCCTCCTCCTCCCCCCTGCCCCGCCTCGCGTCGCCTTTTTACATAGTAGCTCTGTCCTGTGAATAGTAGCTCTGTCCCGTGCATAGTAACTTTGTTATTGTATGGTATTTCATCACCGTGGCATTTGGCGCTTGCCCATTGGGGACTGTTTCCCAAGACAATTCTTTTTCTTTTTGGGCCCACGACCAGGCTCTTCCTGGTGACACGGAGTGGGAAAGTTTATTCCCGTTGGTGTTCTTCTATTATCGCTACACATCGGTATAGTTGTGTTGGCATTTACGCAACCAACATGTCATAACTCGTTTCATTTACTCTTGTATCCAAGTACTTTCACTCCCTAATTTTCTTATTGTCTTTGTTTTTTTTTTTTTTTGGTTGTTGTTGTTGTCGTTTGTTTTAGTTATGGTTTTGCCGTGCATGAATGATGCTTGTGGTTTGAGTTAATTACGATAGTTGAAATTCGGGCTTTATTCTCTACCCCCAGTACTTCCATGAAGCAAGTCTAATTGGAATTGGTTTCCGATTGATGGTTTAGCTTCTGGCATAAGCTTTGCCTTTTTTGTTGGCGTTGCATCTGTTTTTGACGGCCATCTCTGACTCAGAAAATGAAACATGACTACCAGTGGGTATGGCACGTCCTAATGGATACTACCTCTGGACATATTTCTAAAAATAGCGATGAGAACAACCATGCTCGATACCCATACGCGCGCGCGGCTGTAAATACGGAGCCATTTTCTTTTCTTTTTTTTTTGTTTTTTTTTTGTTTGGTCGCCATTCTCTTTCTATCGTATCAATACAACGGGTGGTGATGGTGGTGGTGGTGCTGTTGTTACATTGACAGTAATGGTTATATGCATATTATACTCGAGCGTACTAAAGAGTGTTTACAGTATAGGCTAAATGCGCCGTCTCGGTATGAATAGCCCCGCGCAAGAGCTTATACGCCAAAGCTTTATCCATACATTACAAAAGAAAAAGAAAAAAATACACTGTACATAATGGACAGCCCCACACTTGGTGATAGAGGTGTATTGTTACATTGCTTCTGTCTTAGACGATCAAAAGTGTTACACAAACCAGACAATTGTTTTGCCGATACTCCTCGTTCTCCTTGTTGTGATAAGGTCGGTGTTTATACCATCGGCTGGGAGAAAGATCTTCACCACCAGATGTAGACCACCTAAAGGAAGGTTGATCCATATTGGCTTCTTCCATCGCTTCCTACGTATACATCCGGATACTTCCTCGAGAAAATAGAAACAACAGAAAATATCGCCCCGATCGGGCAAAAGGGGCTGCTAAAGGTTTTCCCAGATGCGGCTGTGTGGGTTCTGTAGTGCTTCACACGAAATTGCCTTGAGAAAAGGCGCATAACCTTGCGGCTTGTGTTTACATAATAGCGAATTGGGAAGATATGAGCATTGTCCAGTCCAATTCCCCCCCTCCTCCTCCTCTCCTTTCCAATTAACGCGGTTTACTTTTGTGGCCAGCTATTTTGTCCTCGTAAAAGGAGATTCACAAAAACCACCTGATCCTGACAGATCCTTTTGAAGACTGGTGATGTGATTATTTCCAGGGCAGCGGAGAGAAGGGGGGGTTATTGTTATGGCCATTGTTTTCCTTTTATTGTTAATTCCTTCAGCTATTGTTCTGGCTATTCTATGTATGGCTTATTGTGAAATGGTGGGTGTGCCTCCTTCCCCTCCGCTCCCGTAATTACACTGGCCTTATCGCGATGGAGAAGTTTCACTCTCTCGTATTGGCTGTGACAATAGTCCTAGTGAAGTATTTTTGTTTGTTCCCCCCACCTTGGTCGTTATCGGCATCGTCATAAATGAAATATCCTGACCTCCCTTATTGGTATGGATAAGAGAATACAATGCATAGCCAATCTAGATACCATGGAGGCGGGGTATAACACCTCAGCGATGATCTCTATATCATTACTGCCAATGCGGAGGGTGAAAAATGGACCTTTTCTTCTATATAGATGAAAATACTCCCATCCCGGAGTTTGTCGGTGCTGGATCTGTACATCTGGAATTCCCAACAAACCACACCCATAAAATAATGTGTCTATACTCTTCATGGTAAATTCACTCATCACCATGTGTACACCTCTGTACACCTCTCATGAACCCTCTCATGGGAAAACCAATTACTGTTCTTGTATATTCCTACATCCTCTACAACTAGCATAGAGATTCCTACATCCTCTACAACTAGCATAGAGATTACTAATACACTACACACACACACACAATCACACTCAAACCTTTCTCAACTTCTTCATCTTCACCAAACAGTCGTCGCAATACCACTTCCCCTTTGGCGGGTTCTTAAACCCAATGCACGGCAAATGAAACCATTCACGCTTACAGTCGTCTCCATCACACCCCACCATCTCTCCAAACGAAACCTGGTTACAATAACAGTACGTGGGTTCGTGTCCCTTGGGTTTGGCATCTGACCGGGCTCCAGAAGTCTTTGCATCGCCAGCATCAACCTCCGACTCCTCGTATTCATTCTTTTTCGGCTTGCGCTTGGATGGGTTTGGCGGGCCCGTTGAACCACGCTCTTCAGTGGCTTCTTTTCTTCCCCTCTTTTTGCCGGTGGAGTTGGACGTGGCCAACGACGTGCTGGCAGACACGTTCGACGACAGAGCCGAGACTCCACGGCCATCGGCTGAACTCGGTCCATGCGAGCTTTGTGCTGGTCCGCCAGCACCAGCCGACGCTCCGCTAACAACTCCCGGGGTAGCTTCCTTATGCTTCTTCTTCCTCCCGGGACCAGACCCGGAGGTTGCTGTGGCAGTGCTCTTGTCGTCGTCAGCGGTGTTACCTTCCTTGGTGGCTTTTCTCGCTGCTAGTGCCTCACGTCTGCTCTCACTCCGTTGACTCTGCACCGACCGGTCAACGTTGTTTGAATTCGCCAACCCGCCGTTGGACGAGTCCATAATCATAGCCGGGTGGTTTAACGGCCCGATCCGGATGGACTCGGGAATCTCGTTATTCTGAATTATCAACTTGTAGTCCTGGTTGATCCTCGTCATATGTTTATATAGCAAATCACACGCCACGCTGGTCACGTGCATTTTCTCCTCGAGGCAGGGAATGATTTCGTTGATTTTGTTCTTGACGGTGTTCAACTGTTTGTAGCTGGACTCGTCCTCCGCAGCTGAATGACGCTGCTCGATATACTTTCCGATAAGATGGTTTATGCGGGGCACGGTGTTTATACATTTGGCGTCGATTTCTTTGAGGAGAGTAAAGTATTTGATAATATCCAACGGAAGCGCCTCAAATGCGTCGCTAATATCGTTGAGTCCAGGAAGAAGTTCGTGGATGTTGGTGTAGGTTTTGGGACGGGATTTGTAGAGTTGGAACTTTTGTCGACCTTGCTGGAGTTGCAGGTCTTGCAGTTCCTGCTGTTTCATTCGGTTGATTATACGTTGTGATTTCTGGCGAGAAGGAAGGTCCTGGTATGAGGTCATCAGTGGCGGTTGTAATATATTTGAGGATGGAGGGGGGGGAGGGAAGAAACCGGCTATTTAGTAGGTGCCGATGATGGGGTTACCGGTTTAAAAAGTGTTTTTGATGGATTCGTGAAAATTGGAAAATATCGGGAAAACTGTGCACGTGACCTGAACAATGGGGAAAGGTGGATTAAATGTAAATGCTGGTGTAGTGGGTGAGTTAGTGAGGGGATGGATACTGGTTATGGGTAGGATTGTATGATACATTTGGTCGGTGAGTAGTTGGGTAAGTTAGTTCGCTGTTGGGGAAAAGTAGAGGACGCAAGTGGGTTGCTTTCGAGAGTACTAAAGAGTAGAGAATAGTGGTTTATGAGGGTATTTACATCCCAGCAAAGCTGGCATTTGTAAACTTTGCCGCATTTGCCTTACGTTGATATTTTTGATAGAGGAAACTACGGTGTATACGAAATTTCTTAACCCAAGGCAACTTCCATGCCAGGAACCAATTTCCAAACTGCCGTAATTGGCACGTTCAGGCCCTAAGAGTACATTTTGATAAAAACCCTGTAGATCCGCTGGGAATGGGTTGTACCATTCTTTTGATTCTACATCTACACACCAGTGTACTTAAATATTCAGACAAGCATCAAATTGTACATCCAAGTATCTCACAACTTGATATGCAAGTTGGGACTGTTTTTAGTCCAGTTTCACCACATTCACATTAAAAGAACCGTCCCGGTAGAAGAACCGTCCCGGTAGAAGAACCGTCCCGGTAGAAGAACCGTCCCATCCCGAAACAACCACAACCAAGAAAAACCATCAAAATCACATCACCAAACTTTTCCTGGCAAAAAAAAAAGAACCCCCAAAAAAAAATTATTGGAAGTCACATGACTGGTGCTAATATTTTGCAATTTATTTCAAACTTTTCTAATACTCGCCTTCCTCTACAAATAGGCAACAACCAGATTGGTTTTGCAAAAGGCAAACTGTCCTGACTATCGCCATAAAAACACACTAGAAAGATAAACAATAGCAAGCCATACTCCCGAAACTACAACTGAGATCTATTTCTCTCTTCCCCCCCCCCTTTTTTTTTGCCTTCCTTCTCCTGACTGTGCTTTTGGTTGGAGGTATTATACTACTCATAGGGCTCCTGTTATACAAATTGTCTACAAGAAAGTATAAAAAGAACAAGAGAATCCACAATTTTTCGTTTTTGTTCTACGTCGCCCCCCCTCCTCCACGTTAGACTAAAGAAAAATCCACCGCCACCTTCCCCCCCTCCAAGCATCTTCCTTTTAGTGCATTCTTCCTATCTATGCAATTACATCCCAGGTATATTGTCTGACTACCATATTCTCCGTACACCATTCAAACGGACTGATTAAGAGTATGTATTATTTATTTTTCTGAATGTCGCGACATAAACGTTTGGACTCGCATCCGAACGAACCCCGAAACCTCGTGGAACCAAAAAAAAAAAATGGGAAATCCCCCAATCTCATCGCCTCCCCACAAAAACAGTACATCCATGCAAATTGGCAAGGTCTTCCCTCACTCAATGGACACATCCAAGCCATACTTTGGTCGCGCGTGTGCCTCCTCCAAGTAACCAAAGGTATGCTCGTGTTGTTGTTGTTGTTGTTGTTTTTTTCCCCTGCCTTATCTAAACAAAGGAAGACTTGTCTGTGCACGGCAATTTTGGGATTTCTGCTGTTATTGTTATATTATTCCCATTCATATAGCCAAAAAACTGTGGCGATTTCAAATCACGTTTTAATTTGGGCTGTGGTAACAAAGACACCAAAATCGGGAGAACTTGTTACCCATGCTTGTGCCCGAATTGCAAATATATATGCTCTGGATAGAATCTGCCACAATGACGGCCAACAAAGCGATACCTCATATTAACCACTGTTATCGAGACCCGTTTCTTGTTTCTGTTTCTTGTGTGTGCCGGCCTTATTGGAGGAAGCCGGTTATTACTATTTGGTTTCACCTAGTGTCGCTTTTTTTTTTTTGGTTCAACCATTTTTTTGCAATCTTAAATGGTGTGGCACAAGACTGGTATTATATTTAATAACTATAATTGTACACACAACCATTGGTGAACCAGGTCGGAGGGGTCGTTCTGAATTATACAGAGATCTATTTTGCCTATGAAACGACGGGACTCGGATACTAACGATACCGGCAGGAATTTAAAATATAGTAACCAGGACCAGCAAAGACAATCGGCATATACTTCCCGTCCTTTGCCCAGCCTACTACCATCGCAGAGATTACCACCAATACTACGATCCCAGTCGTTGCTGCGAATATCTTCAAACTTACTGCCTCCGTCGTTGGCCACCCAAACTCCATTGTTGGCCAGACAGTCATTTTCCCACCATCCACCAACCTCATCAGATATCATGCGCACTCTAGCCATGCAGCACCCGAACCCCCCTTCCTCTAGTAGTTATTTCACCCCTTCTTCTTCTTCTTATCTGAAAGACAAATCAGACGATGGTCTATTTATGGTCCCGTCTCCGCAGCCGAATATGAGCTATACTCGGAATGCTCCGCTGGCGTCGGTAAATACTCACTCTCGACCTGTAGACCACCATATAGATCCGACATTGCAAGATCCCACCCGCCACGACAGTAATTCTTCCCGGGGAGATGTTACAGTGACCCTCCCGAGCCAGGAGCAGCGGCCGGTAGAGGAAAATGACGATCAAAGGTTCTTACGGTTGGCCCGAGACGCGTTGGTGGCTACGGCCCAGGTGTCAAACCAATTGGTGGACCCGACAATTAAAGACTTGCTAACCCGGTTACAGTACGCCAGCTCCCCTCATGGGAACCCCATGTCTCGGCTGGAAAGCATCCACGCCAACGAGGAAGGGAAGTTGATGATCCAAGGGTTTTATTCCCAGTTTCCTAATCTTAGTAATGACATTTTTGCTGGCTCAGGAACCACTGCTGGTGCATCTGCCGGACCCTTATCTTCCCACGCAGACCCCTTCCTTCGCCGCTCAAGCCATGATCCGCTGTCAAATTCCGGTGGGTGGAATTTCCTTATTGGTGATTCGAACCCTGACCAGCCGGCATCACCATCGTTGCCCATTCTTGATTCTGCAGGACAGCTGGCAGGACCGTCGACAGAGTCTGTAAAGTCGAGCACAATCACGACAACAGTCCTGCAGCGCACCGGTGCTACCCGCGAGAGGAAGTTTCTCTGCGACAAGTGCTCGATGACGTTCCGCCGATCGTCTGACTTGAAGCGGCATGAGAAACAACACTTGAGCATCCCGCCCAATATCTGCGAGTTCTGCGGCAAGGGGTTTGCCCGCAAGGATGCGTTGAAGAGACACGTAGGGACACTAACATGCAAAAGAAATGCCGAGAAGAAATTGTACATTGATAATCTACACTACTTGGATAAGCCTGGCGAAGACGATGATATAAATAGAGACGTAGACGAGGAGGATTGGGGCCAGCCCCACGAAGGTACAAGTGCTCTGTTCCACCATCGCTACTAGCTACATGATGGATATAATTTTACTTCGTTTTGTATTTTGTAGAGAATGTACACATTTTAGATTTATTAGTTTTACTAGAGGGGGGGGAGGTGGTTTGCAATACCCGGGATGGGAGGTCCCATGGTGTCCTTGGCGAGATCCACGGTGTCCCTGGCCAGTCCCATAGTGTACTGGTTCTGTGTTTCCGGAATGTGTGCAATAGTGTGTGTTTATTTCTGGGATGGCGCAAGTATCACCACTTCTTGCAAATTGGTTCCCCTCCCAATACTCTTATTTGCAGCCAAACAGGAATATTGGCGTGATATTGTCTAAACTTGGTTAATGAGGCGTAGTATAAAGAGGGTGGGGAGCAGCAAAAGAGCCACAGCTAGAGTAGTTTGGAATTTTTAAACTAGTGGGACCATTGTCCCTGCCAAAGTGGCATTAGTGCGGATTACACGGCATTAATGTTGAAGAAGACATGGAAACACCAAACCCCGCGGTGGTCTCACTAGAGTAGAAGTTACCAATCACACGATACAGACTTGAAGATATTTATCGGGGGTGATACGTCGCTAACTAGATTTAGGTTCTATATGTTACCTTATCCCTTTTTTTTAGTTTCGTATCCTTGTCAGCAAAGAGAGTTTAGTTCTCGTTCAAGCTATAACTGGCCCACCGCCAGTAGACTTTAGGGATAGTCTGTGTATATCCAGCAAGGTTTTTGGATGGTATAGACTGCTTTGTTGGACATCCCTGTTCTTAGTCATGCCTGGTGGATACCTTTTTTCATGATAATTTCCACATATTTATAACAAAAAAGTAGTCCCCAAATATCCCTGGTGGGGCAATCACAAAAGGATCCGTCAACCAGTCTACGTCGTCTCGGCTGCTCGCAACTTATCAAGCCAATCCGAGGGATCGAGATTACCTTGACACTTCGAAACATAATTGCCGGTACAAGTCATTTTTTGTTTGGACCTTTTCTTTTGAAAAGACAAAACATACGCTGGCATCTTCCGAGGTTGAAGAAAGACAAAGAGGGCGGGATTTTCACAGACAATGGATGATCACTAAAACTTGGGATAAGAAGAAGGTTGGGCATGTTTAAAAAGTTTAGCTGAGACCCAGCTGGCAGAGGTAGTGGGAAACGGCGCAATGAATTTTTTTTTGTCCACCCCCAGGACAAACAGTGGTTGGATTATCCTCGGTATTGATAAACTTGCGAGACCATGGCTAACAAGTGCCAACTTGGTCATATAAAGTTCACAAATGTCCGCTGGAAGAGCAGTTAAAGTACGAGAAAGAGCACCAGAGTCTAGAGACTGCGAATCACATACTAGTAGCACATAAAACGGGGTTATCGTGCTGTCACGCGTGTTCACACACCTGAAGCATCTATGGAGACGCAGAGCATGGCATAGTTGGAGAAAACGTAGCCAGTGACACACACAAAAAAAAAGATCCCAAATCATGAAAACCAAACAATACACCACACAACAGTTACCATGTACAGCGGTAAATGGCTTTACGAGACCAAGCAGGTGATGCTAACTTTAAACCAAGAAACAGTCAATGCGGTTTTGTCTTGGATCATAAGATGATAGACAGGGAAAGGACATCACGAAAGAACAGCATGGGGTGACTTGGAAAATTTTTTTTTTCTTGCCCCAAATCGATCTCTTGATTCCTCGCTTGACTCAAAAGTTTACGCCCATCAGAACCTTAACGCAAAACGTATCCCGAGCCGATTGCCTTTGATCGGACAACGAGATCTTTGATGACCCATAGTCATCCTCGGTTTAATTAGAACAACAACGCCCCCCCCTCCATTAAGGTTCTCGGTTTGCATTTGACATTGTTCTGTATTCACAGGGTTTTCTTCTTCTTCATCTTCTCCTGTCACAAGATGCAACTTTTGTGCAGCCAGCCATTGTTCATGTGCAAACCTCGGGCAAAAGAGTTTACACGTTTGTGTTTTCCGATATACCAGAAACGTCGCCCGGTAATGCGAGACCAAAACAAAAGAAACCCCTCTTGACGTTGATATGTTTTTACCAGGTTATACATATCGCATGCGCAGATTGTCTTCCCTGTGCAAATACGATAATCCGACACGCTTCACTTGTGAGAATGTTAACAAACATATCTCTCGATATTGGCCCGTTTGTTTCTTTTTTTTTTGTTGCTTTTTTTTCTTTCTCTTATACATCTCTTCTATTATCCCCGTATCTCCCTCTGTTATACAACCTACCTTAACAATAACAAGATAGCAACCTATTTCAAATAGGAGCTTAACCTATTATCATCAACTGCAACTGAGTTTATTTTAAGATTTTAAAAGTCCGATTTTTTTTTTCTTTTGCTTTTTCTTCCTTTTTTTCTTCTTCCTTTTTTTGTTGGGCCCTCTCTACAACCATTGTTCTCCCCCCCACCTTACCGCCGCCAATCAATTACTTAACCCATTTTATAAATCACCCCCATCCGCCCACAGTTGGACTCCTCCAAACTGATTGTGCAGTTTTTTTTGTTTTTTTTTGGAAATAATACTGGTGTCCCCCACTGTGTCCCCCACATAACCAATACGAACACTCACCTCAACCATGCCGCCACAAGATACAGCACAAACAAGATTGCTGCAGATACACCAAATCTTAGAACCTAACCCCACCAACTCCGCCATCCCCCACACAGAAGAAACGTCGCTTGCACCAGAACATCCTTATAAGGTTGCGGTGATAGGAGCTGGTAACTGGGGAACCACAATTGCGAAAATCATCGCCGAAAATGCCCTTGCACGGCCACGGGTGTTGAACCACTTTGTGCAAATGTGGGTGTTTGAAGAACAGATCCACGGCGAGAATTTGAGCGAGATTATCAATACCAGAAGAGAGAACATCAAGTACTTACCTGGAGTCAAGTTACCCCCCAATATCATTGCCCAACCTGATTTGTTAAAGTCGGTTGAAGGGGCAGATTTAATTGTATTCAACTTCCCGCACCAGTTTCTCGGCTCGATATTGAAACAATTAAAGGGCCACGTAAGTCCAACCACCAGAGGTATCTCCTGCTTGAAGGGGTTGGAAGTGAATAAAGATGGGTGCAAATTATTGTCACAGCACATTTCTGATGAATTGGGAATTGTATGTGGAGCACTTTCCGGAGCAAACTTGGCTCCAGAAATTGCACGCTTGAAGTGGGCTGAAACCACCATCGCCTACAACCTACCTGCCGACTACCGCGGTCCTGGGAAGGATATTGACGAGTTTGTGTTGAAAGCAGCGTTCCACAGACCTTACTTCCATGTAAATGTTATTCTGGACGTGGCTGGTGTTTCCGTCGCCGGAGCATTGAAGAACGTGGTTGCTCTTGCTGTGGGGTTTGTTGAAGGCTTGGAATGGGGTGAAAACGCCAAGGCCGCAGTGATGAGAGTCGGGCTTTTGGAGACCATCAAGTTCTCGGAGATGTTTTTCCCCGATTCCAAGGCTGCTACCTTCACGGGAGAGTCTGCAGGGGTGGCTGATTTGATCACCTCCTGTATGGGTGGGAGAAATGTCAAGATGGGGAAGTTTATGGCTGAAACCGGGTTATCGGCCCATGAAGCCGAAAAGGCGCTATTGAACGGCCAGAGTTCGCAGGGGATAGTCACCACCAAAGAGGTGCACGAGTTGCTCACCAATGTTAATAAGTTGCACGAATTCCCATTGTTTGAGGCCACTTACCAGATTACGTTTGGCAGTGAGTCTATTGAGAACTTGCCCAGTTTGTTAAGTCGATAGTGAGGCGAGGGAGATGGTGTTTCTCCAAACACCAAGTTTGTGTAGTCCATAGTTTAGTGTTTATCTTTTCTCGAGTAGGTGTGACTATGTGACACATCAACTCATTTCTAAATGCAGATTTAATCGACCAAGACACAGCATTCAAAAGGGGGGGGATGATGAGTAGCATTGATGAGTAGCATTGATGTGGCAGCTAGGTTGTGAAGCTATCCGGGTGCTGTAGACCATCCATAAATACGCGAGTATAATTGTTCTTGTTTATTGATACACACAGTAGTTAACACCAGCACCTCCAACCATTCCCAACCACTCCCAACACATCACTAAAACAGGTTCACTCTATAACAACACATCAATTGCTTGATATACATCTTTACCACTCATGTCAATACTGCATAAAAAACCTCCAGGCAACTGCTTCTTATCCCTAGACTACAATTTCTGACGTTTGGTGCCATTCTCTTCATCCACCTCCCGTCCATAAACCTCTCCATTCTCTTCATCACGTCCATGTTTCTTATCATGTTTAGCACGATACTTCACCAAGAATTTCTCCATAAACACCCCAGAATACTCCTTAATCTTCTTCAACTTATGCAGATCCAATTCCCGAGGAGGTGGGCTCACAGGATCCTTTTTCGCTTCCTTACTGGATATACTATTGACAAGGTCTCGAGCACACCCCTTTATATTATCCCTACCAATCTCCTTCTCATACTTCTTGATTAAATTGGGAACATGTTTGGCTAGCACATACTTCCATTTGGCTTCTACACTCACGTCATCGCCGCCATCGTCATTATTATCGTCTACTGACTTCAGTTTACGCGAACTGCTACTATACTTTGACGATGAGCTTTTTGACCGTTTCTCCTTCTTCTCCTTCCTCGCCTGCTTGGCCAACTCCTCCTGCTTTTTCCGTTTACGTTCCTCTTCTTCCCGGCTCTGAACAATCAAGTCCTGGAGCAACTTCTCCTTCTCCTGTAACGCCTTATACTGGTCTTCCTTCTCCTTCTTAATTCGTAACTCCTCACGCTTGGCTAGGTCAAGCTCAGCACCAAACTTTGCTCCTCCTCCTCCTCCACTGAGTGGCAGTTTAGTCGACAGCCGGTAATCACCGCCTCCTGCAGAACGAGGACCCAAAGGTGGTCTTGGTCCCAGTGGTGGCTGCTTAGGTCCACGCGGTACCGAGGCCTGTGGACGATCCCACCGCGATATTTGTAAGACTCGATGGTAGTAGTACTTACGCTTGGAGTGTGGATCCAACGTTTCCTCCCACCCGTCAGGAAGCGGCAGCTCCTTTGGTTCTGCAGATACTCCCGAATCCGGAGAACCCGGAGCTGCTGAATCTTGCTGGTGTTCCGGTGACCGCGATACCCTCGAGTACGATGGTGGAGTATTCTTACTATCGTCATCTCCTTCCTTTTTAGGAATCCGGTACGCCATTTGTAATTTCGACCATTGCTGGAGTAAGTCCCCCGCTAAACGCCGGATCGTCCTCGAAGTAGTACTGGACTTTATCTCCGATACCACATCCTCGATCTGCGATGATGAAATCTTGTTCCGCGTAACCGTAGGCCATTTTGACAAAATCTCAAGCGTGAGTTCCACCAATTCGCTATCAGAAGTCTCCTTAAGTATGTTGGACAACGTCTTATAGCCGTGGTACTTGATGATAAGGAGATTAATCTGGGCATCATCAGTCATAGCCATTCTTTGGATCAACTTCTTTACAATCAACTCGTCCTGACGCTTCATCAATGCCCCCATGACTTTATACACGTCAGCTTCACCCAATTCCGTCACTTCCAATGCAGAAATGAATGCCTCATTTATACTCTTGTCGTCGGCTTGCTGAGAACTACGTAAATGCTTGTTCTCCTTAAGCCATGCTTTTTCTTGCCGGGAAGTAACTCCAAGGGCTTCAGCTACACCTTCCGGTAGTAATAACGCTGCATCGGTTTGTGTCTTACCACCCATAAACTTGATACAGTTGGGTTCACCACAATAACATGGCTGTTTCTGGGCTCCATACCGATCAACATTATAATCAAACGTGATCTCTTCACCGGCTCCGATCTTGCGCTTGGCAAAGATCCCCATACGTAACTTATCTCCAACAACCCATTTATCCACATAAGCATTGGGATTACACGAATGGTTAACAAACCGGGCTAGAGATCCTTTCATAGTAGCATCAATAAACGAATCGGATTTAAGCATCATAAAGTAGAAGTGTCTGAAGTGTTTCTGGTCATATTCCACCATTCTGGCTCTAAACGCTGGTTCGTCTATCACTTCACCAGTATACTCGTATATGAACTGGTTTTCCAGTATATCGGAATCGGCTCTAAGACCGTATCCTTTTAATTCCGTCTGGAACACTGATACCGCGGCATACTCTCGGCGTTGGAATCGTTGGTTAGCACAGTCATTCCCACATAAGCAATATCGGTTCACACATTCTACCGAGGTGACCCGGTTTATACAATGGGAGTCTTCACCACAGGCTAAGTTACGTTCGCCATCCCAATCCTCTACACAGTCACATGTCATATTTTCTTGGAGCTGTGATGAGCCCACGGTCTTGGATGAGTACGTGCATGTTGGGATTTCCGTAAACTGAGCCCGAGCTTCTTTGGTCTTGTCGGGGCTGGTCAGGAAGAGCTGGGGTGTCGACTGCTTGGGGATTGGTGGGGTTGGCGGTGTTTTGGTGGATTCTCGAGATTCCGACATGTGAAATTTGGATACTAATAATACAGGGCCAAGGAGTCCGTGGTGTTGGCAACTAGATAATTATAAAGAAGGTGATGGAGGGTTAGGTCTATCTTATGTGGTGAGTACTTGGTTATCTCTAGAGTGTTTAGGCTGGAAAATTTTTCTGTGCATGTGGTGAGCGTTGGGAGAGGGTATGGAAGGGTGCTCGTGGGGTTATTTCCTAATTGGGAAGTCAATGGGGGAGAGACTAGAGGTAGATGGTATAGAGAGGATAAAGAGGATAGTGGCCAAAGAGGATAAAGAGAACACACACAGGATAAACAAAAGTCAAATGTAATAAAATACGCCATGTATACACACTAAATAGACAGCGTACATACACCAACTACTATACACACGAGAATATCACGTGGATAGTTAGCTGGTGTAGAGACTACTCCTTCTTCTCACCACTCGCCTCCCCCTCCTTCTCACCACTCGCCTCCCCCTCGTCATCTCTAAAACTCATCACCCGCTCCTTATTCTCCGTAGCAGTATGCACCAACTGCACAAACGCATTCGTAGCCGCAAGGTTCTTCTTCGTATCCTTCTTAGCCTCATTCTCATCAGCATACGGCGAGGCAGACATCAACGAAGCCCTACTTCTGTCCTGCTCTATACTATTCAATGCGTTGGAGAACTTCTTCCACGTCAATAACGGAGACTGGTCCATATGAGAAGGCACTCGAGAAGCAGCACTAACCACCGACCCAGAGTCGTTAAACAAGTTAATCTCATTAGGATCGTCATCCTCCTCGGATTGGATTTGCTTCAATCGCTTGATACGGTTATTCAACTTCACAACCTCCACCGCCTGTCTAAACTTGGCCTTAGCATCAAAGCCTTTCTTCAAGTGTGGCAACAAATCACATTCTTTATGCTTGGCAGCAATAGATACAATCCACGGGTCGTCCAATAACTGCTTGGCCGTGGGTCTGTTCTCAGGCGTATACTGCAACGCTTTAATAATAAATCTCCGGGCATCCTTGGAAACGTCTTTCCAATAATCAGCATGGAAAATCACCGCATTGTTGTGCTTCACTTCGTTAATAAAGTCCTGCACATTCTCAGACCTAAACGGCGAGTATCCGCATAGTAACGTATACGTCACCACACCCAATGACCAAATGTCGCACGGTTTCCCGTGTCCCAGAGCAAGAATAACCTCAGGAGCAGCATACCCAAACGACCCCGCCAGAGAAGTTAATCTTTCATTAGGATTCTGCAACTGCTTAGCAATACCAAAGTCTGCCAATACCACATTGGACTGGTCATCCGGAGTTAAGTAGAGAATGTTTTCCGGCTTAATGTCGCGGTGCACAATGTCCTTTTCGTGCAAGTAATGCAACGCTTCCAAGATTTGGATAATCACCAACGAAGCATCGTGCTCGGTGAATCGGCCCTTTTGGACAATACGGTTAAATAGCTCGCCTCCAGTTGCCAATTGCGTCACTATATAAAACTTATCTTTACTTTCAAACCAGTCCCGTAGAGCCACAATATGAGGAGAATCCAACTTCTGTAATAAATGTAGTTCGTCAATAACCATAGCCTCGTTGCCCTTAAGGGCTTTCTTGAGAATTATCTTTACGGCAACCTCTTCGTTGGTGCCATTGTCGCGAGCATAACGAACAATCCCAAAGGACCCTGCTCCCAATGTCTTCCCAAAAGTGTAGTTGGCTTTACGAGCATATGATTCCGGCTGGCCGCTGAGTTTATTGAAAAGCTTCTTGATTTGACTTTCGTCAGTACGTGTGTGTGGGGGACTTTCAAACACCATGGCTGGGAAACTTATATATCTTGCCGATGTACCAACGAGGCTTTTTAATCGTGGTGTGTGAATGGAATGTGTATCCTCCAGGTAGGTCAGTTTGTTCTTAGAAGTGGCGGAGTTACTGCGAGGGTTGCTAATCAGGGGAGGGAGAGAAATAATCATCCCCTCATAAAAGAGAGTGTGTGCTACATCTTGCCTATTTAGGAAGTCGAGGGATTTTGCTGATAAGCGGGAGTAACAGAGGGGTCAGCGGGGTGTTAGAGGGATAGAAGAGTATCATGGATATGCCATATGAACTTCCAGTTCTTAATCATTTAAACTTGTGAATTGATTGCTGGTTGGAGGGGGACTGCTGGTTGACACCCACTGTAAACCTTATAACCCTTTTAATAGCTCTGCTCCATGTCAAAGCAGACATATATAGAAATTATAACCTCTAACATCCTCTTATACGCCCCACCCATCTCTCACTACTCGCATCTATTACTATACCACCCATCTCTCACTGCTCACATCTATTACTATCCCACCAATAAACTAAAACCATACATAAAACTCCCTAAAAACCATGGCTATCTTCAAAATCCTGCTCGGTGATATTGGACCTACTGCACATTTGCTGGAAGATGCTTCCCTCCATCTGGAACAAGTTCCATGGAGTGTCAAACTCTCGCACTTCACCTTTGTCCAACACTAAAATCCTATCGTAATTAATAATAGTCTTCAACCGATGCGCAATACACAATATAGTACAGTGCTTAAACTCCTTGATAATGGTGTGCTGGATCTTGGCGTCGGTCTCGTAATCCACCGACGACGTGGCTTCGTCCAAAATCAAAATCTTCGAATCACGCACCAACGCACGGGCAAAGGCAATCAACTGTCGCTCACCAAGCGAGAAGTTGCTTCCCTCGTCTTCCACATTTTGGTCCAAGTGGAATTTATGCAACGTAACCTCGTTGGAACTGGAATCGGGCGCCGGCTTATTGGTGATCTTCACCTGGTCCAACCTGGCCTCTTCAATTAACCCCGTTCTTCTTAACGCATCCCACAACTTATCGTCGGAACTCTGGTTAAACGGATCCAAATTCTTCCTAATTGTCCCTCTAAACAACACCGGGTCTTGAGGAATAATCGACAACTTCGACCGAAGGTCTTTGAGACCCATTTGCGAGATATCCAAACCGTCAATGCTGATCTTCCCCTGCTGTAATTCACTCAACCGGTACAAAGCCGTCATAATCGACGACTTACCCGCACCCGTACGACCGCAAATACCAATCTTCTCCATGCTTCCCACCTTAAACGTCAAGTCTTTCAAAACAAGCGGCAACCCAGGACGGTAGGCCAAACTTGCCCCGGAAAACTCAATCTCACCTTTCAGGGGCCAGGTTGGAGGTGGTGTCTTTTCGGTGATGAGATATGGCGCCTCCTCGGGTAAGTTGCTGGCATAGCTATTCAACCTCTCAACCGAATTCATTTCATTCTCCACTTGGGTGAACGTCCTAATAAGCATGGATAACTGGCCCGCAATCTGGAACACATACGCCACCAACAACCCTACCGACGCAGCACTAATGGAGAAAACACGATTGACACAAAGCAAGGCGATAAGCAACGCAAATAACGTGGCCACCATATCCATATGAATGGCCAACCATCTCTGGTTGGCAATCGTAAGGTAGTACGCTTCATTCATCTTGTCAATCAAATAGTTATTCTTTTCAAGAAACCGGATCGTGGCACGGTACGCCTTGATAGTGGCCATTCCACTCAACGTCTCATTGAAGTTGTTATACACAAACGATCTCTGGATGGCCTCAAGCCGCTTGATTTCTCTCGCCGACGATTGGTAGTAGTTGGCAATGGCCACAAACAAAAACCCAAGGAACGGGATGGCAATGGCAAACCACGGCAAGTAAACAATACAAAGAATCAACACCCCGATGATGTTGGCCAAGGTGAACAAAAAGAATCGCAACTGGTCCCCAATCTCATTATCCAACACGTCGGTATCCTTGGTGAACCGATTGAGAATTCTCCCCATTGGAGTGGTATCCATAAACGACATGGGTGCGTGCAAAACCTTCTTCACCGCGAGGATGTTCAACATCACCGACGCGGTGTTGGTGATGTACACCAAGACAATAAACTCCAATGTCAAGAAGATAAATGCCAAAAAGGTAAACATAATATACACACCAATGTATACCTTATCCGGCTGGTCGAATTTCCGTTCCGTCCAGAACGCTAACCACGTATTGGTGAAGATCTGGCAGAAGGTGGACAATATCATGAGCACAAGTAATATGGGAGAAATTACAAAGGGATGCAATTTACCCGAACCCAACTGAATATACCGTCCATACACTGACAACTTAATGGCATTCACCGCCCGTTCCTCTTCGTCAATCAACCTACCATCAGCAGCGGCATCGGTATTGAATTCACGGTGGATCGCTTCTTCATCTTCATCATCATCATCCACTCGCACCATTGGTTGTGACCGTTGGGTTAATTGTCGTTCGATAAGCTGCTTTTCCTCCTCAAACTGTTCATTCTCTACGCTAGAAACGCTAATATCCTCATTGTCTTCCTCCTCTTCCTCCTCATCCTTGGACTCGCTATTATAAGTCATCAATTTCTTGAACCCTTCGTTTGTCTGCTTCAACTCGTCGACAGTGCCAACTTCTACCGTCCCGTCGCCATTTAAGAATATAACCCGATCAGCAGAACCAATAAGCGACAACTGATGCGTGGCCAAGATTCTCGTGCGTGATCTCAACAAATCCAAAATACAGTTGTTCATAATGTGTTTACCCACACGAGCATCAACCGCACTCAAAACGTCATCCAACAAGATGATATCGTTGTCAGCATACACCGCTCTGGCCAAATTGATTCTCGCCTTTTGTCCTCCCGACAAGGTGATCCCTCGTTCTCCAATTTCAGTTCTGTCTCCTGCTGGCAAGATCTCCAAGTCTGCTTCAAGAGAACAGGCATACACCACCTGCTTATACCGTTCTTCATCGTATGGACATCCAAAGAGAATATTCTCCTTAACCGTGTTATTCTGCACCCAGGGGTAACCACAAAGCAAAAGAGACCCGTTAATATTAACGCTGCCGCTTGTACGTTTCATAAAACCGGAAATCGCATTAAGTAACGAGGATTTTCCCGACCCAATTAAACCGGTGATGACTACAAACTCGCCCTGCTTGATTTGGAAGTTGATATTCTTCAACCCGAGGAAAAGCGTGCTCTCTTGATCAGACGTGCCAGTAGAAAGAGACTTCTTTTCGTCCTCAACCGAGTGGATTTCCGACACATGCTTGTGGACCGTCTCCTTGTCCTTGTCCTCTTTGGGTGGTTTCTTTGCATCGCCATTGTCGGCATCGTCGGAGAAAACCTCCCATTCAAAAGACGCATTTTCAAGATCTATGGCCACTTTATTCTGTTCTAACTGTAACAACTTGTCACCGCTAGCCTGGATGTTTTCCTCGCGAGGATCAATTTCACCCTGGGCCATAAACTCACCTACTCGGGAAATCCCCATAAACGCATCAGCACCGGTGGCCAAGGCCATGGGCAACAAAAACACCTGCTGGGTCAATATGTTGTACAAAGAAAGCGACGAAAAGATGGATGCAGGATCCTTACGGTGGGCAGCAATGGCGTACAACACCAAAAACGCCGTCATTGACGCAAATAAAGTAAGCGACATAGCAAAGGAAGTGACGATATTACGCAACACCTGCATTCTGTAGATAATCTTCATTTCCTTCTGTCTAATCAGGGTGATGTTTTCATGGTACGGAGGTTCCCAGGAGTAGAATTTAATGATCTTCAAGTTGTTCAATGCCTCCTTTATGTGGTCCACACGAGAATCGGTATACTTATTGGCCTTTTTCCGGTATTGCAAAAGCTTACCAGTGGATACTGCAATACCAGCCATAAATACGAATAGAATAGCCACCCCAACAAGCGACGCAACCCCGATATTCCATATAAGTATACCAATGGCTATACCGATGGGAATAGGGAAACAGATCAAGAATGGTTGAAACCCCAACGCAAAATCTATACGAGAAAGGTCAGTTCCCAACATGGACGTGATCTTTCCTACGGGATACTTGTGTTTAGCCTCAGCATTCAACTTGAACGACTTGTCTAATAATGCCTTGGTTAGAACCGCCTTGGCCTGGGCACCAGTTAGCATAGACCGGTAAAAGAAGTGGTTTATAAGGACCCCAATAATAAAAATGATTATCGCTGAACCCACAGAGTACCCTACCCCACGGCCGATACCCGTTTCAATACCCATGGCCTTCAACTCGACATACTGGATCAACTTCTTGGTTAGCAATGGTAGCGTGGTTTGTCCTGTGGTACTCAAGGCCAAACAGAGACATGCCCACGAATACTGCCATTTGAATGTCTTTACTAGTGCCCACACAGTTAAGAATTTACTCAATTGGAAATCAGCAAGATCCTCATCGCGATCAACCGAATTGGTTTCAAGGGTCTCTCCTCTAGCCTGGCACTTTTCAAGTATGTGTTTTTGCCGATCACGCTCGATATCTTGGGCCATATACTTGTAGAAGGTATCGGCCATGGCCTGCACCTTAATATCGTCGGTTAGATAGAACAAGTCTTCTGGCTGCAAGGTTCTTCTATACCCTGTATGCATCACTGGGCCCAACCACCAGAATAGAATTTTCGAGAGAATATTAGCGGATTTGGCGGGGTATGGACCTCGTTCTTCCTCCAGAGGGATATGCGGTACCTTCTTGGAGAGAAGAAACGTTAAGAGACGTTTCTGTCTCAAGTACCGCACATCGTTGTCCTGTTCGTTATCAGACATGTGGTGTTCTTAGAGTATTGGTTTCTTGGTGTTCTTAGTTTTCTTCAAAAGGTTTCCAGACTAAAACACTACAATACTCTCAGTAACCAGAAACTATATCTAACAAAATAAGACATTCTCAAAATAAGTAAGGTCGCAGGAGGAAGTTAGAGGGGTTGGTCTGATATTTATAAATGAAGAAATTCTCAAGTTGGGCTATTTCCGTTTCTTTGTTCATTGTTATTATTTTTTTCATTTTTTTTGGATGACTACAGAGACAAGCCCGAGAAGAGGCTTCAGTTACGGCCGAATTTTATGAAGCCCGAGTTTCTCCTTTTACATTGCCGTACAGTCTTTACCTGGCAATCCATACAGATTGATCTACTCTCTACTTGCCAGGTTAATGACTAGCTAGTGTCCCTTCACCAGAGGTCAGAATACCCGGGGTTGAAAAATTCCTCGGGGTATAAAACCTTCCCATTATGCTGACAAAAGCTAAAAAAAAAAAAATTAGCCATCGGAGTTATCGCCTGCAAGAATTGCCAATACCTGAGACACAGTGGAGAAATGTATACCCGAAAGTAGTAAGAACAATCGGAGTTTCCTCAACCGTAATAAACAAGAAGAAAATATTTTTAATCCACAACCCAAGAAAGGTGGACACAAGTGGCGGTGGCGGTGGCGGTGGCAGTAGTGGCAGCCAAAGGGCTGGGATGTATGCGCCTTTCGTATATTGGTCTTGTTTAAGAATTGATAACACATGTCGACCCCCCTCCTTGTTGTGATTTTTACATCCGCAAGTTGGTGTGGCACCAGGTTTTTGTTCGCTAAGCCGGGTTTATACTTGAAAGCCTTGTTTTGGTGCGGTTTATATGCAGGCAGACAGATAAATCGACAGTACAAAGGTAAACATGGTTTATCCGCTTACGTAAGTTTGTGTGATTTATTACATAAGCATGTTTGTTTTATTATATAAGCATGTAATACGATGTGTTATCTGGAAAAGTTAAGTCCGATTCCTCCGATAACTCCGTAGGTGTTTTGGGGTTGACGATTTTGCCACCAAATAAGCATGGCAGACATGCTCCCCGTCATTGTGTCGGACATAGTGAGTCATTACAGCACAGGCTTGCAAACATGACTGATAATGACTCATCTGTTGGGTAAATACCATGCAGACTATTCGTTTACAAAGTCAATTCCCTGTTTAGTTGCCAGCCAAATGTGCAAGTGAGTAGCCTTATATGGAAAAATTGTGGGATTGTGTGCTTGCCGCGTTTTATTCAACATCCAGGGTGGTGTTTACTTACATAATGGCGATTAAACCCTTTTAAATCGTTATACACGGCACCACAGAAATTACATTGCCGTTTTAATCTGCTGCTGCCGCTTATCACGAGGTTGGTAAATTTGCCCATATATTTAGGGGTGTTGGATGCATTATATTTCATTTCTATTTCCTCCATTTGTTCGGCACCATCCTCGTTGTAGAGATTGGCCTCGTTGTCGGGTTTTCCCTTGTTATAGGAATCGGGGTGATGCGAATATCGCAACACTATTTTCGTATTCCTTGTGGGGCGGCCAGGACGCGTTCTTTTCTCCGTCTTGGAAGGTGGCGCGTTTGTTTGCCGCCTCAGTTTCCTGTTTGGCTTGGATACAGGCGGAGGCGGAGAACAGTTTGGTTTGTAGTGACGGACAAAATTGACAAGGTTTCTATAGAAGAGTCTGGTGTGAATGGACAGCGGCAGCAGCAGCGTCAACAGCGACAGCAGCGTCAACAGCGACACAGGCATGGCAAATGCTGGCGGTAACAGTAACCCCGTAAATATATTTTCAAATGAAACAGCACGGCGAAGCAACTTGCGCCGGTGGCTCGGTTTACTAGAATGTTAGTGACGAAGCCTCTATAGAAGTACCATGGTATTACGTTACTTTGAATTCATTGTGGTGTGAGAGCAGTGTCCAATACTACGATTTACAAATATGGGGAATTCTATACAAAAAAAAAAAAACCACAAAAGCAAGCCAAGTACAAACCACAAATAGAACAAGAAACCCTAACCAGGGTTTCCCTGATATTGGCACTAGATCCCTCACATATAATGGTTCTCGTCATACAGTACCGCCCATAATGAAAAACTACAACGATGAACCCACTAATAATCCATATCCACCTGCAATAGCGTCATCAAACGGTTTTATGTCAACAACCAGTACATTATCCGGTCCGTACAATTAAACCAAGCACCCACCTTCCTATTTGGGACAGATCAAGAAATTTCGCAGCCACAGTTTTTTTTTCTTTTCTTTTCTTTGTTCCGTTTTTGCAGCTTTACAAAGGAGAACTCTCTCTATATAAACCCCCCCCATATATGGACCCTGTTTCCCTGGTAGACTTTTAGTAGACGTTTCATATCCCCAAAGATCATCTGACAATGACCGAGGTAAAGAGACAGAAAAAACCAAGAACGCCAATAATCATCAATGCGTTCGATATGGCCACGCCCGGACTTCAATCTCCGGGGCTCTGGAAACACCCAAAAGACAAATCACGTGACTACAACACCATCGAGTACTGGACCAACTTAGCCAAACTTCTCGAGAAGGGGAAATTCAACGCGTTATTTATTGCTGATGTGTTGGGGTGCTATGACGTGTACCAGGGGCCCCATAATGTGGGACCGGCGTGTATTTCGGGGGCACAGTGGCCTATCAATGAGCCATCGGCGGTGGTTAGTGCCATGGCAGCGGTGACAAAAAACCTATCGTTTGCTGTAACCTCAAGCACGATTAGCGAGTCTCCCTACCATTTCAGTAGACGGCTCGCCACACTTGATCATTTGACCCGAGGAAGAGTAGGCTGGAATATTGTATCGTCATATTTGGACAGTGCTGCTCGGAACTTGCTTAATGGGGAAAAGTTACCTCCACACGACGAACGGTATGCACGTGCCCAGGAATACTTGGAAGTAGTTTACCAGTTATTCTTGAGTTCATGGGCTGATGACGCTGTTAAGGTGGACAGAAATACCGGGGTATTCACAGACCCACAAAGAATCAGAGAGATTAACTACCACGGGAAACACTTTCAAGTTCCCGGGCCCCATATTTGTGAACCAACTCCCCAACGGTTGCCAGTAATCCTCCAAGCAGGTGCGTCAACCAAGGGGTTGGAATATGCAGCTCGGAATGCCGAGGCGGTGTTTATCAACGGTATGACTCCAGAAGGATTGGGTGCAAAAATCACCAAGTTCCGGAAATTGGTTGCTGGCCAAGGCCGGAACCCCCAGGACATCAAGGTTGTTCAGCTAGTTACGGTTATTGTAGCCGAGACCCACGATGAAGCCGTGGCCAAGTTCAACGAATATAAACTGTATAGTGATTTGGAAGGAGCCCAGGCGTTATTTGGTGGGTGGACAGGGATCGACTTAAGCAAGTATGGCTGGGACGAAGAGCTAGACCAGGTTGAAAGCAACGCCATTCGCAGTTTTGTCGAGACCTGGACCAAGAAGTTGCCTGGGGATCCGGAGAACTTGAAGAAAACCCGAGGATACATCGCCAACCAGATCGGGGTTGGAGGTTCAGGAGTGGTGTTCTTTGGTACACCGCTGGAGGTTGCCGATGAGATCGAGAACTGGGTGGACGTATCAGGAGTGGATGGGTTTAATTTTACCTACGCCATTACCCCAGGGACATTTGAAGATATAGTTGAGCTATTGATACCAGAGTTGAGAAGAAGAGGTTTGGCATGGGACGACTATCCTAAGGAAGGGTTAACATTTAGAGAAAACTTATATGGGGTCGATAGAGAGGACGCCACGTATCTCAAGCCGGACCATCCTGCGTATAATTTACGCTGGAAAGCAGGAGAGTCGAAGGAGGAGTTTGAGAAGAAGTTGGAAAAGACCATTAAGGACCACTTTTCCGGTATTGTTTGAGGTTTGTATATACGTGAGTTGTACGGGCATTTCTTTTGTACATATCCAGAGGTGTCCATTTGTAGAGAATAAATATGAAGTATGAGCAATTTAACAAGTAGGGAGAGTATTGGATATGGTTCTCAATGAGGAGAGTATTGGACATGGTTCTCAATGAGGAGAGCTCCTGCCCCCATCGAGTTACCTAATTAGGAATCTGAAGCCGAGAACCCCATCTCTTGGCCATTGTTTGTGTGCAACATAGAATTGCGACATCAACACCAGACTGTGGATTCTTTATCCGCAAACCACCAATATTAGCAGCCACACCGCAAACAAATACCCATGTTAGACAAGCCAATTGGAGGAAACGAGTTTCGTCCCATTCCCCACAGAATGTGGAGTCTCATGCCGAGAGTCGGTATATAATCGTACGTTTAATTGGAAAATGACCATCTATATAAGACACCATGTCCAGTAAACGTAGCATTCTCACCTAACCCATACTCTACCTCTCTATCCCTTTGTTCTCTTTCATGCCGGTTTCAGATAAAGATATCAAATACAAGTTGCGTCCCTTTGAGGAAGCCTCTCCATCTCAATCGGGCATCAAACCCATTGAACTCGACAGTATCGATTTGTCATTGTTCGACCAGGACCATGACTCTCGTAAACGTCTTGCTGACAACCTTGAGCACTCTCTCTCCACCTATGGCTTCATCTCGGTGATCAACCACGGCATCGAACCAAGCAAATTCTCTCGCTTAAGGTCCATCGCCCAGTCCATACTAGAGCTTCCGGAATCGGAACAGCACAAGTACTTGGCTGGAGCAACAAAGTCGGATCTAGAAGATCGTACCAAATCGCTTGGTGGTGAGCGGGGATCGGGATTCAAGCCCCGTAAGTACTGGGCCATGCGTAACGGCGTTGAAGATAATATCGTCCACTACAACTTCAAGGACTTGCAGCAGCCCAGCTTTTTCACCCAGGAATCCCACCCGGAAATCGTCAAGGCGTACCAGGAAGAAATTGCCGACTATTATCGGCAGGTTCACCAACAGGTGTTGCGTAAACTTTGCGATTTGACCGACATTGTATTGGAGCTTCCACAGGGGTTTCTTTGGGAAAACTACTTTAAAGTGGTAGAAAACGACCGTGCCCAGTCGGGTGACGGGGTAGGCCGGTTCATGTTGTACGAAGGGATGAAGCCCGATGAGTTGCAAAAGGTAGACAATACCTGGTTGAGAGGCCATTCCGACAGTGTAGGATTTACTTTTATTACTTCGCAACCAATTTTGTCGTTGCAAATCAGAGACTATTATACTGGGGAATGGAAGTACGTTGGCCATACCCCCAATTCGTTAATTGTAAATGTCGGTGATGCCATCGAGTTTATCACCGGTGGTTACTTCAAGAGTTCGATTCACCGGGTGGTTTCGCCTCCAGATGATCAAAAGCAGTTCCGGAGATTGGTTTTGATTTATTTTGCCGACCCCAAAAACGACGCCATTCTTGATCCAGAACCATTGAATTCCCCCAAGTTGAAACGCATTGGGTTTAACAAACCCAGTGAATGGAGCAAGATCGACTACTCGGCCTGGAGTCAGGAAAAGGCTCGGTTATTCGGTAAGAAATTGGTTAATGACACCAATTCCGACGAACCAAAGTTAGTGCTCCTTCACGGAAGGTTGCATGAACGCTGGCACCAAGTGGAAGCTAACTTTACTCTAGAAGAAGCGGTAAAGCGGTTTGAAGTTCTTAAATTAGAAGATTTATAATCACATATATATGTATATAAGCCTAGTAAACTATTAAAACGACAGGGTGGAGTAGCCAAAGTATGCCAAGATCTTGTTGAGCAAATCAACCCCATTCGTCAATATATAGTTAATGATTATGGACCTATCAGTAGAGTTGGATGCAATTTTTTGTCCTACACTGCCAATGATACCTGACTGGTTCAAGGCATCCACCAATAGGTTCCAGGTGATAATCTTATCCTCGATGATCTTAGTGACCAAGTTCTGTACAAACTGGGCCCCATCGTTAGTGGTGATTGCGTCTTCAAGAATAGAGATGGCCAACCCCGACTTTTGGAGGGATTCGTATACATCTTCTGGGTTGGAGACTTGGTTGGTTAGAGAGATAAGGTTTTGAAGCACGGCATCTTCGCCCTCGGAAAGGCCATCGGTGATGGGACTGAGGACATTGGGCAATAAGCCTCTCTTTCTTTTGAAGACGTGATTGTTGTGCAAGGTGAGGATGATGTTGTACAAGTCAGGCAACATCTCGCTGTTGGTGAACAAAATCATGACAATGTCTACTGCTAAATTGGACCCATCGGCATACTGGAAGATCTTCTCCAAAGTAGTGGCTTCGATGTAATCTTCGACAATCTTGATTACCTGGCCCTGGGTGTTTGCATTGGTTGCAAACTGGTGGAAAAGTTCCACTCCGGTACCGGTTTTATTCATAGTGGTGAATAAAGCAGTGAGTGCAGGATTATCGCGCTTTTCCTGCTGCACCAAGCCGTCGCCGGCTTGTCCAAGAGGACCAGCTGCTGCAAAAGATAACAAGAAGAAGGAGAGGTATGCAAGTAGAAAATTCATGATATTACGGGTATTGGAGTAGGCACCTTTTTCCCTCGCAAGAGCGGACAAAGGAATTCTCCATCTATTTATACCGATCCACTCCTCTTGGGTATCGATTGCCGCAGTCTACATGTGTGTACTGGAGTATTTGCGGCATATTTGGCCTGGGCCAAACAATCGGCCCTGTCAAAAGGTTAGTTGATTAAGTCCGTTAGTAAATTTCCCGATTGGGAAAAGATGTGGAAATACAAAAAAAAAGCCTCTTTGTGTTTCTTTTGAGTATTGTGATGGAATGGCACTTTGGTGGTGATGAGTGGGTGGGAGTTGTGGAAGATGCCGCCCACTTCTCTGGTGTGTGCTTTGTAGTGGACTTCCGACGGTGATTTATGTTTATAGTTTTGCAATTTTCTTAGTGAAACTAATGTAAGGTCCCGTTACTGATCCGTCAATATGCACCATCTACACTACTTCAATCCCACCTGGGATTCCCATAATGTGCTGCTCTTCTAATAATAGAAAAACACACCGTCTCCCTTTGTTGACTGCGGAGAAGTGAAATTTCCATTGTTCACCATTAAACACATGCCTATCCCAATGCACATGGAAAGATGTATCCACAACGTATGTAAGCATTTAAAAAAAATAATATGAATCGAGGGTAACAGGCAGCAACAGCAGTTGGGGCATTGCTCACCGTGAAACAAGTGGACTTACGAGAAAAGAGGCCATTGTTATTGAACTGACTAGGTAATATTCTATATTAAGCTAAAGGGTATATAGGCAGACTGTGGCAGGAGCTATTTAGTTACCCCACCTAAAACAAGTCAGTAATGATCTGGAGAACCAAGCTCCAGCCGTTCCTCAAGATCCAGTTAATGATGATGCCTCTATTGGTGGAATTAGTGAAGATCTTGATGGCCACGCTACCAACAATGCCCGACTGGCTCAAGGCAGTTATCAACAGGGACATGGTAATGATATAGTCGTCAACAATACTGGTGACTAAGTTAACGGTGAACTTTTGTCCGTCAACCGTGGTTATGGCGTCTTTAAGTACCGAGATTGCCAACCCGGACTTTTGAAGCGACTCATAGACGTCTTCTGGATCAGACACTTTGTTCACCAAGCTGATGACATTCTGTAGCAAGGTGTTTTGGACAGAAGAAATAACCCCCGTAATCGTCCCCACTATAGAATCCAATAATCCTCTCTTGAAGCCAATAACCCCATTCTTCAATAATGTCTGTACAATACTGTATAAATCGGGAATCATTCTGTCGTCAGTGAACAAGCTCATCACGATATCTACAGCCAAGCCGGAACTATCGGCGTATTCCAAGATTTGTGTCAAGGTGGTGGCATTAATGTAATTCTCCACCACATTTATCACTGTAGGCTGACTGGTGGGGTTGGTGGCAAGGTCATGGAAAAGCTTAACTCCGGTTCCGGAGGTGTTCATAGTGGTGAACAACGCCGTAAGGGCAGCATTGTCACGCTTTTCATTGTAAACCAAGTCACCAGCGACATCATTGTACACTGGACCGGCCGCAGCAAATGCTAATAGGAAAAACGAAAGAAGGGCAACAAAGAATCTCATAGTTGCTTTGAAGAGGAGGTGGAAGAAAATACAATCGTGATTTATTTCCCGACATACTCCATTTCCCCTACTATTTATACTTCCTTTCGTATTTACCTATTACAACCTGCATCCAAACCCACTTGTTTCAATTACAACGTCCAACCAAAGGTTATCCATCAGTTAATTACCGCATCCAGAAGTGAAATTATTTTTCATGTCAAAGTTTGCAGCAATTGGAATTTCCTATTTAGGAAATTTGGATTTACGTTGGTGGCTCGGCTATTCTTTCGGGAATGGTGACGATACGAGGTAGGTACATATGTGGCGATGTAACTGATTGGAAATGGTTGCAAACAATGTCATTTTGTGGAGAACAAACACTCTGAGGGGTGGGTGAAATATGTGAGTAAGCTGTATAAGACGGAAAGAACTGGTGGGGAGGATGTCCACCACCAAGTCCTAAGACAAGGATATCCACCACCAAGTCCTAAGACAAGGATATCCACCACCAAGTCCTAAGACAAGGATATCCATCCTATATAATTACCAGGAACGGAAACGTCCTCTTTCTAACAAATATGATATTTCTTAGCCAACTGTTTGTGGTAATATTTACTCCTAACAAAGACACTAAACAAGAAAACTCGAGGCGCTTGCCCACTGTAACTTCTCTCCTGAATTAGACCGACCCATTTCCTCTCATCTGGTCGTATAACAAAACTGTCCGCAAAAGAACCTGGAACCCCGCATCCACCTGCTCGGGTGACGAATACTCTTCAGGACTATGGGACACTCCATCTTTTGAAGGAATGAAAATCATCGATGTGGGCACCCGCGTGCTAACAAAGCAGGAATCATGCCCAGCACCACTGGTAATCTCCCTGATATCATCCTCGGTGAAAATCTCCAACGCTGCCTGTTTCACAGTATCTATGTTCTTCTGATTAAACAGGATAGCGCTGGAGGTGGTGATATTCAGGAAACTAACGTTGCTGGCTATTCTGCTGGCTTCTTGTTTGATTTCCTGCATTACTTCTGCCAAGGTTTCATCTTTGACGTGTCTCACATCTAGGGAGAACTGGACAGTCCCGGGAATAACATTGACCGACCCAGGCTCTAGTTGCAATGTACCCACAGTGGCTACAGCTCCTCTTTTGGTGGCAGTTTCCACCGCCATAAGGATAAGTCGCGAGGCAGTGACCAAGGCATCGTTACGGTTCTTCATTGGAGTAGTTCCCGAGTGAGACGACTTTCCTCTAACGGAAACCAAGTTCCATTCAAATGCCTGAGCACCAGTAACCACGCCAATCTTCTTACCCTCATCTTCCAATACCGGTCCCTGTTCTATGTGGATTTCAAAGTGGGCCGCAAGGGGGTTTTCCAAGTACGACGCCTTGGTGGCACCGTCATAACCAATTCTCTTCAATTCTTCACCAAAAAGTACCGGCACCTTATCCAAAGACTGCAAGGATAAACATTCCTCAAGCGGTATATGCTTTGCCCATACTCCCAGAGCAACCATAGACTTGGGGAACCGTGCCCCTTCTTCGTTGGTCCAGTTTACTACCGCAATGGGGTAATTGGGGACATAACGGTTTTCCTTAAGTGTACGTAAAACCTCCAACCCCGACAATACCCCAAGAACACCATCATACCGACCACCGCTAGGCTGAGTATCCAAATGGGAACCGATCGCTGTAGGTGAACCAGTGTGTTTCCCCGGGTATATAGCGAAAATATTCCCCACCTGGTCAACCTTGACCTCACACCCTAGCGACTTTGTTTCAGCAACAAACCAATCACGTACCTGTTTATCGAGATCGGATAACGCCAATCTGCAAACTCCTGTTTGGGTGGGTTCCGGGCCCCATACCCCTTTTGCGCCCCACTTTGACGTGGAATGGATCGTGGAAAGTAAACGTCCTTTCTGAGTCTTCAATGTGTCGAATGCAACTGTCATGATGTGCGGGGAGTGTGTAGTAGTGGTAATGTGGGATGTATTGGTCCGTGGGGAGTCCTGGTTGCTATTTATCTGGTGGTGTTAGCGCGATATTCCCAAATAGGAAAGTCATATTGCGCTCTATAGGTGCGCGCTTTATTCTGGTTAGAGGGGGACGATTTGGATATGGTAGTGGGAGTATTGCAGTTTGCTTGGGCAATAGGATCTCCAACCAATAGACCAAGATAAGTATTTCCACTATAAAGCACAACAATAGCATAACTATGATGCTGTCGCATAGGAATGTCTTAACTGACATTTCCGACACTTTGAAGATTTGCGAGACATTGATGAAGTAAAGTGGTGTTCTAGAGAATAAGAGGAAACGACTATAAATAAATTATTACGGCTTGTTGTCATTATTGCTATTAAATTAGCAATGACGCAGAATTAGGAGATAAAAGGGAATTGGAATCAGTATATAATTGGACCAAATCTCCTAGAATAAGTAAAGATGTGTATATTTTGTACTCAAGCATTTAAGTAAATAATGGAATACTTAGGATTGAGCATTTACAAGAATACAGAAAGTCTTTTAGACTAGTTCTGAATGGCTTAGGCCTATCTCAGATAAGTACCAATTCCAGTAGATCCACTATAGTGTCGGATCATAGACATAAAAGAGATTTCACCGTAACCACCGATTCCTCTGAGGTCTTAAAACAGAGATTCTACAGAGATGGAACTCGTCGTGTCCCTGGCACACATAAAAGATTTTATGTTACTACACGACAGATGCTACCAGTATTTCGCAGCCACTGCCTCTCCCCCCCCACGTCTCTCCCTCGGCAATTGTGGAACTACCCCTAATGTATTACTTCCGTTCCATTAACACCCACCGGCATCCTCTCCTAGTCGTTAATGTTTTTACCCCATTTTTTTTACCCCATTTTTTTTCTTTGTATATTGGTTGGTGTATTTCTCCACAACCCCACATCTCCGGAAAACCAGCACATTTATCCGTTGCAAAACCATATATAACCCCCCACTATGCACAGATGCTATAAAGTGCAAGCAGCAGACATCTAGTATTTCCCACCACGTAAAGATAACCCCCCCACTCTCCACTAACTCCCCTCATGACTCCCTCGACACAACTCCAGCCTGTACACCCACCAAGCGACAACGCACCAGCCACAACCTCTCGAGGATACGAACTCTCGGGCCGAGGGTCCGAAAAAATATCCTTCGGCGGCAGAAATCCCTACACCATACCAGATTTTACATCCAAGCTCGAAGAGCGCCAGTTCTGTTTGGAACACCTAGCAGGTACGTTCCGGGTATTTGCTCGCCGGGGATACGACTCGGGCATCGCCGGACACTGCACGGTTCGCGATCCAATTGACAGAAATACATTTTGGATCAATCCACTCGGAGTTCATTTTGCGCTTATTAGGGTTAAGGATTTGGTCCATGTAGATGCAACTGGGAAGATCTTACCCGACGGCAACCAGGCTCCGATAAATGCGGCTGGGTTTGCCATCCACTCCTCTTTGCATGCTGCACGACCCGATATAAATGCTGCATGCCATACCCACTCCACGTACGGGAAGGCGTATAGTGCTTTTGGGAAGCCCTTGGATATGATTAACCAGGACTCTTGTGTCTTCTACAACAGCCACGTGGTTTACTCTGATTTTGGCGGCGTGGCGTTAGAGGGAGATGAAGGCCGGGCTATTGCAGCCGCAGCAGAGATGTCCAAAGCGGTAATTTTACAGAACCACGGCTTACTAACCTTGGGCGAGACGATTGACGAGGCAGCAGCACTCTTCACCATGTTGGAAAAGAGCTGTGAAGTACAGTTGATGGTGGATGCGGCTGAGTCTTCCAGTAAGCCCAAGGTGATGATTGGTAAAGAAGAAGCCGAGTATACTGCGTACATGACCAACGATCCTGGTCTTGTATATTCGGCATTCCAGCCAGATTATATGCTTGAAGAGAGACTTTCTGGGAACGAGTTTAAGGTTTGAGGAGTAGAACCCTTCAGTCGGGTTGAGGCAAGGTTTATGTCATTCTGGAAGTAATGAGCGCTTGCAGCGACCACCAGATGGTGTCTGAGAACAGGAGATAAGAGTGGATAGAGTATGTGTATAGTTTAGGGGTTTGTATACTGCCCGGTTTTCAGTAATTCATATTTCCGAGCCCACAAATACCTGCTTTACATGGGCTCGCAAATGGAGTGATTTCTGGGTTATTTTTCACGCCAGATGTGTTGGTGTTGTACTGGAAGGATGTTTAGAGCATTTTTTTATGATAATACACAGTTTTTTTAAATAGAGAGAAAATACTGGAGCCCGAGGCATTACTGGTTTCAGGATACTTGACCACTGAAAATGTGATGGATTGTCTTTATAAACGAGGAGAACAACAGCATGTAGAAAGAAAGAAACTGCAATCAACCACAGGGGAGGGTTTAGACTATACTATATTTACCCTGCTACCCTGGCTGATAAGGTGGGTATTCTTCACATGTGCACCAATTCCAGTATATTTTCCGAATGAATTTGTAGATAGTGTCTTGATAAAAAAGAAATACTCATCCGGAAACGGTAATAGAGCCGAGCGAAATCGTTATAGCTTATCGTGCAAGGCTTCACCCAGCAGTCTCAAGGAACACCAATGACCAGAGAAACCACCAATACACTCAAACTGCTAGTCCACTTCCCACTCATCCCCTCAACCCCAGCACAATTTCACAGTACTATCGAAGAAGGAGCAAGTTCTTTAGCCACTTCTGTTCATTACTAATTGCTTCCCCTGTCCACCCAACCTCCATTGTACTAACCACGAGAAGAATTCCTATTGTTACCATTCGGGGGAACTCAAAACCATTGCCATTCTCTTTGCTGGCTAATAATGGGCTTAATTATGATGACAAACCATGTCCAGTAAACGGTTTATATACAGGACCGGCCTCGGTATAACCCATTCTAGCGCACAAAGCTCGAGGAGGGAACAAGTTAAAATTTCTTTTTCTTCTTCTTTTTCTTTTTCCATTTCATTCTCCGTGTGTCTGTGTGTGTCGTGCCAAAGTGTCTGTGTCATCCATCTTGCACTAAAATCCGTAAACCATTTCTTCTTTGTTGTAAAACAATCACTAGCTGTAAATCGTGAAACTTTTCAGAAAATCGATAAGAATAGGGGGTTTCTCAGCGTCGCATTAACCGAAACCAACTACATCTATACCACAGTTCCAACCAGCTCACTTCCCAACCCATATACATAGAAACAAATCCATTTATACGCTTACAACAAACGTTAAAGTCGAACGACTTTTTTTTTTTTTCAATTCCCACTTATTTCCTTTTCCTGGTTTGTCCCTATTTTTTTTTTTTGTTGGTTTTGTCTGTTACTTGTAACAGTATCCAATTTCACACATTCGTTCCATAGGACATCTTACAAGTTGCTGTAGACAAGACACACACATACACATCCAGTTTGGGTTTAATTAACTACGCCGGTTACTACTTTCGCTAGTGTATACATACACATCGTACTATAACCACTGTGGAGTTGATATCTTCACTTTGGGAGCCACCTTTTGGTAACATTCGTTTACAAGATTATCAGACATTTTTTTTTTTTAATAAGGCAGACACCACCAGACTTTTTTTTAAGGTCTACCTTTGTCTCCCACGGTTACAATCGCTATTTGGTACTCAATTAGTTACACCAATTATCCACGCTGAAGTATCCGGCTATGCTGAGGGAAATGAATGCTGATCCGTCGCCGTTTATTTACCAAATTGAGTCGTTAAATGGACAATTTGTGACTCCACATCTGGGGACATTTCCTACACAAGCGACATTTCCCACTCCTGGCACCACGGGGGCATACCCTCCCAGTGCCATAACCGCGTCCGGTGCAGCGGTTTCCTCGGGCAACGAGCTAGCTACTCCTCAGTTGCACCAATCCTGTCATTTCCAGACCCCTAAAGTCAAAGCTAGTCCCACTTTTGGTGGGAACCATGCGTATGATTATCTGGTGCGACAGGAATTGTTTAATGTGACTCCGGCTATTAACCAAGACACGTATAACCATATAAATAGCAATAGTCGTATGCAACAACCGCCACTGCAACAGCAGCAACAACAACAACAACTACCGTCAATGAATTACGCAATTTCCAGCGAATTGCCAACTCCCACAGCCCCGGTATGGAACCAGGAGTCGCCAATAGTTACAAACTTTGCCGGTACTATTGGTGATGGAAATAACCATCACGCAAACACCACCGCCAGTCCGCTCGGCCTTGGGTTGCTGCTAGAGCTGTTTCCGCCGCCGCCGCCGGCGCTGGAACCGGTCTCGGCTGCGGTCTCCGCCTCGGTTCAACAGGCCAAACAACAGCAGTACCACCGGTTGTTGGTGCAGAAACAGAATGAACTCCAGCAAATGCACCAGCAGATGCTCATTCGCGATTTCCAACCAGAACAAATCACCAACCCCTTCCAGCACCACGTGAATATAGAACAGAACCAACCGATTGCTCACGTACCCCTGGATTCTCATCGTCCAACCAGAACGTCTATATCCTCGTCACCGCAGAATGAATCCCCCACCACTATAGAGGCTACCTCTTCGCACTCTTCCCCTTCGCGAGAAGCGTCCACATTTACGGCTGCAGCAACCGTGGCCGACGATAGCGTGGCAGGAGAGGAGATTATGACTTGTGATACGTTTTCGGAAATGAAACCATCGCGGTCGCTACCAAGTCACCAGCTTTCGGCTCCGGTTTCGGCTCTGGTTTCGGCTCCGGTTTCGGCACCGCTATTCACGCCGCTTTCAGTACAAGATGACTTGCTATTTTCCGAATTTATCGACTTGGATTACGAGTACATATCTCCGGACACCGGCGTTGACGTGCTCCAGAAATCGTCGGCCGAGTTCAACACCGTCATCATGGAGGGTAGCAAGGAGTTGACCAGCATTTCCGAGAACTCGGCCTCCCCAACGACGCCGTCTACACGCAAGAAAAAGGTTGGCGTTAATACTAAAGTTGGCAAAAGAACCACGTTAAAGAAGTCCCCGTCGTTCACCAGTGGTTCGTCGCCGACGTTTGTCATTAACCAAAAGTGGAACAAGTCCCACGGTGATCTCCACGCGAAGAAGTTAGAGGCATCTTCAAAAGCTAACCAACTCTCATTCGACGAATGTTCTCAGAAAATCCCGTTGTTTGCGTTGAGTTCCCACTATTCGTTTGTGTATGAGAATGTCGATAGTATCAATTCCGAAGAGACGTCTCCACGGGATGCTGGAGCTGGAGCACAACTAGCGGCGTTGAGACGGTCCAAGTCGACCAATAATGTGGTTGTTGGTGGTGGTGAGCACAGTGGCGAAAAGGTGGGGGCTACTTTGAAGAACTTTGAGAGTGGGTTGATTGAGTTTCAGGTGGAGTTGAAGAGGAAGAAGTAGAGAGTAATTGGTTAAAGAGTATTTGGTGACTTTGGTTTATTAGGGTGATGGTTATTTGGGTATGTTCTTTTTTGTATGGTGTTTTGTATTTAGTTCTTTTTTTGAGTTAGTATTTGTAGGATATTCCACAAGTGTTTGTTGGTTATTGTGTTTGTTGGTTATTGTATTTGTGGTTGGTGTGTTTGTGGTTGGTGTGTTTGTGGTTGGTGTGTTTATGATAACTGTACAAGTTGACAAGGAATAAACACTGATATGTCTGGAACTACGTGAACAACTCTTACAGACTATATTGATGACTATGAGAATAAATATAGTATATTTGTATGCAAAAAAAATAACGTAACTAACCTACAAAGGAGAGAAATAGCATTCAATAGGAGATACTCTTGATAAGAGGTTTGACCTGGGTAGTGGAAAGAAATCTCTTAAATAGAAGGCAATCCATACAATAGAAGTAGTCTCACCTAATAAACAATGCTACAACACCTCTCTCTAGTTCATAAACTCACCACTTACTCCCCTCCACTTACAAATCCTTGTCCCTTGGAACATAGTCGGTCGTCAAAACAGGCTGGTGTCTATATAACCTCGAAAGCGAAAACTTTCCCTCTACATTATAAGCATAAACCGTCAATCCCACTGGAATAACCACTGCGAATAAGGTGTTCCAAACAATGGACCTCTTAGTAAGACGGAAATAGTGTCCAAGGTTCTCCTTGGCTGTGTTGAAACGTTGGAACTCCTTATCTGGATGTAAAGTACCGGCCATCTGTGCTATTCTACTGGTTATACCTAGTGTGTAGTTGGGTATCTGGGTTTCTATTCACTCGCTTGTTATTGGTGAAGACGATTCTTTTTTTTTTCTTCTCCAAAAAAAAAAAAAAAAATGTCGTTGTTTGCATGCAGGAGAAGTCACATGAGAATTGTCACATGCGAGATGTCACATGATGAATATGACATGATGCAAATATTGGAATCGCGGTTGTAAACAAACCACTCTTCATCACCAACACGGTTACAACTTAAACCATCCCACCAACGCAGGCTATTACTTCTCCTATTATGTCTACGTGGTCCCTTGATTCGCGGACAACTGCCCTCTTGACGGAGCATTTAGGCTTTGCTCCGATCACACTTATAGACGATGTAATTAATGCGGTGAATGAACTAATGTACCGTGGCACCCAGGAACTCGAATCGTTTCTCAAGCGGCAGAAACAGAAGGCGGTGGAAAATAAAGCCGCAAATAGCGTATATGGTCGAGTTGATGATGCGGAGATAACCTCGGGTATGGCTAAACTAGAGACCTTGATTGAGTCGCAGCTAGATTTCAACTTTGATAAATTCGAACTTTATACTCTACGTAATATTTTCACCATCCCTCCCGATCTAGTAGAAGAGGGTTGGATTAAACTAAAACACCACGACAGCGTGGATTTAAGCGAGGGCGGAAGGGAAAGGAAGGCTGCAGTAGAACTGGAAATCAAGGTTTTGGTGGAAAATATCCGCTATGAATTGTGTATACGAAGAATGCTCAAGTTGCAGCTCACCAAGGCTGGCAAAATCGTGGAATCGTTGAAAAAACTAAAGAGCCATATTGAGTTTATATCGAAGAATAAAACTGGCCAGGACATCGCGAAACTGATCGGCCCTATAGATGAGACTTTGGCGTTTATACTAGTCCAGTTTCAGGATGTGGTTACCGATACCGGATCACTAGCGGGTCGGATTAAATATAATCTTGTAAACCACGCCTTTATGCCTAGTGTGCGCGACCATTATATTGATCTGCGGACATTCAAGGTTCTAGAAAAAATGGGGGTTTCCCAGGCACATGACCAGGAAGAGGGACAGGAGCACGTACATTTTGATAATCTTACTGTGACTTCTATAGAGAACCTGGATGTGGATACAACCATGGATGAAATAACGGCGATCTCGTTGGGACACGGCAGAAGTAGTGGGGCAACGAGACCGGCGTCCCAGCATCAGGACTTTGACTCTAATGTGCCAAATGCGTCAATTGACGAGTTGGAGGAGATCCAGAAAGCGATGTGAGTAGTAGAAGGTGGGCAAGAATATGGGGGCAAGAATATGGGGGCAAGAATATGGGGGCAAGAATATATGGGCAATTGTAAGCTAATGCAAGTTGGCGATGTTAATTTAGTGGCCAACCCCAGGGCCAATGTCACACTATACTTCATCACATCCATCCGTACTTAACCAGCCAGACTCATCCCCAGTTCATAAACCAAAACAACCAGTTTCAGTAGATACTACCGCGCTTAAATCCCAATTAGGCAAGTATCCTATAACCCAGAGTAACTAATAAACACAAAATATTCCCACTACTGAGTCAACGTTCATGCTGTGTGGTTTTATTAGCGGTATTACGTTCATTGTATTTTAGGGTGTAATCGGGAAGGAAGAAAAAAAAATAATAAAAAAAATAAAAATTGGGTGATGATGATATGAAATTGACTTCTCCTTCTTCCAGACCTGAACACCACTTTTATCAGGTATTAACAGTTGGGATATGTTTCTGTATTTATTAAGTAATCTTCTTCTTGTGCTGGAGGGAGAAGTGCCAGCGTCACCTCCGCTTCGGGTGCAAATTAGCGGTGTTATGGGGTCGACGTCGTTAGCGTGCTGGATTGTTCTTCTTATGCCGCAGTTGATTGAGCAGTGGAGATTGAAGTCGGCCGAGGGTATAGCCATTGGGTTTATCACTATATGGTTTTTGGGGGATGTGTTCAATCTAGTGGGGGCGTTGTGGGCTGGGTTGTTGCCGGAGGTGATCTTTCTTGCTGTGTGGTACTGCATAGCTGACTTTTTGATGATTACCAGTTATTTCTACTACACCTACATCTACCCCAAACACCACCACCACCACCATAATAGAAATCATAGCAATAAACATACCAGACGCGGGAGTGATCTGAGTGTTGGCGAGGAGCGTCCATTGTTGCATAGAAGAAGGAGCTCCACCCTAACGGATATCGCGCTTGAACCAGAGTACCATTCGATATTTGTGAAGTATGTATTGCCGATATTGTTTGTTATTGGTGCTGGGCTTGTGGGGTTTTTCTTGAGCGGGAGCAAGATGTCTGGTGGCGACGATTCGCCCGCCGAGGAGCCCATTGCCGTAGGACCCCAGATTATGGGATACTGTAGTGCGGTGTTGTACCTTGGTGCGAGGATTCCACAAATAATCCAGAACTACCAACGGAAGTCAGTAGAAGGGTTGAGTTTGTTGTTCTTTTTGTTTTCGACGTTGGGGAACTTGACCTACGGAGCGCAGATCTTGTTCTACCGGTCGGATATGAAGTATATTGTGCTCAATTTGAGCTGGTTGTTGGGGTCTTTGGGGACGATATTTGAGGATACGTTTATCTTTATGCAATTTTACATGTACCGTGAGAATAGCCACCACGAAGCAATCACCGAGTAGGTGGATGCCATGCCGTTTTAGTTTGTGCTTAGAAGTATAGTTTTGTACCAATTCATGTCAACAGAAGCATGCTAACATTCTGTAACTCTTCAGAACACTACAGAAACGTCAACCTTTGTAACGAAACATCCATTCTAACAAAAGTTCTATACAATAAGTTTTATAAATAAATACGAAAGAAGAAAAATATACTCGTCTATGTTTTCTTTAAATATTGGCGATATTATTCCAAAGTAATATGCCCCGATTTCCCATACATTTCCCGAAAATGTTCCACAACCAGAAAAAACCCTCTAAAGGTGTGCTTGACATCCCTGTTCCCGTAGTCCCATTGCTAAATATAATCCATGGCCCCTGTCATCCCAGAGAATATCAATTGAGGTACCCGTAAATCCATTTTGTTCCTATTGTTGCATGTGCATTCTTTATCCCAAGTGTTCTCGTGTTCTTAATCCCAAATGACACTCCCTTAGTGTATGTTTATATGTTCCCAGTGAATAGTAGTGGCAGTTATCATAACATATTAATCTCAGTAGTAGTAGTAGTTTTTACAGTATGGTACAACTCGTATGCTCCCCCCCTTCCAGTTGATGAAACAAAAACAAATCAAAACCGTGATTTCTCTTCCCTCACAATCTTTTTTTGGATAATTATAAGTAGTGCGTGCCTGGAGTTGTGGACCCTGATATGGCGTTCCCCGAAACCAATAAACCGGTTCATTTGCCATAGTAATAGCAAAAAACTTCCCCCCCCACGGATCGTGCAGTCGCCAAATTGCAAAAACAAAATTTTGCAGTCACAAAAACCAGTGATAAAAAAAACCAAAAAAAAACCAAACCAAACCAAAAAATAACCAAACATGGCCCGAAAGAATTGAACCCAACCCTAGCATTCGCTATTTGCTCAACACCCCAGTGGGACCCCCAGTGGGACTCCCAAAGAGTTGTCTTATAAGTACTTGGCAAAGTTATCGTCGTCCAACCAGCCAACCTTCTCGAACGCAGCAAATAGTCTCAGTGCTTTGTTGACGTCAATTCTGCATGCTTTCTGAGCATCTGTCCGTCTGAATTGCTTTCCTGCCTTTAAGCGGGCCACCTTTTCGAAAAATAGCCGTCTCTTCGAGTCCAAGTATACCGCCCCGGGTAATCTCAAAATGCTGGCCAAAACAACCTCACTAGGGTGCAATTTACTCAAGTTTGGATCGTGGGACAAATCCATGGGCTGACCCTTCCACTCAATCTTGAGGCACTTTACATTATTGGCCGGCAAGGTTTCATTGGCGTTGGGCGAGTAGTCGGGGATGCTCTCGTCAATCAACATTTGCTGTTGCAACGCCAACGAGGGCGATGCTGACGACGGAGTGCTGGGTCTTTTTCTCTTCCTGGGTGGGGCCTGCTGTGGCGAGGGAGTGGTGGGCAACGAAGACTCCTCGTCCTCGGTCATGTCACGTGTCTTGGCCACGACTCTTCTGGTTCTGACCCTGGAGGCTGGGTCTTCAGAAACGTTATCTTCAGAGTCGTAGTTCAATCTCTTTCTATATTTACGTACAGGTAGGGAATAACGACGCTCCTCGTTAACAATCAGTGAGTACTTATCGATAAAGGACAACAGGCTATCCTTGGTTACGTTTGGCTGGATATTAATGGTTAGCTTATAATCTTTATAATTCTCCAACCTAAACTCGTTGTTATCGCTGTGAACATATGACTTGGCATTTGCAGTATAGGCACTAGGCAAAGCGGGCCCAATTGGACAGGTGTACAAGGGCACGTTACGCTGGTAGGGGGATAATGGTGGAGATAATGGTGGCTCTACAACTGTATGATCTTGAGGACTAAATTTTTCTTGTAATGCCTGTGATTGTTCTGGTTCCTCCTCTTCTCGCAATTGCTGGTGCTGCTCTGGCGTGAGGCACCCAGGCATATCCCTCTGGATTATGGTTTTAGTAAATGGCTGATATAATAAGGACATGACTATGTGTTCTATCTTTCTGACTGATCACCTTCCTGTAGATATATAAGGAAAAAGTCAAGATGTATAAAATGCAAAAAGATATTTAAAAAAAAATGATGCGAACTGAAACGGTTTTATAAATGGTATATATGATTTTTATCGTATCTCAGTATTTCTTTTTTTTTATTTTGTTAGTTAGTTAGTTTTTTTTTCTTTCTTGTATGTATATACCTGCTTATAAATTTGAGTGCGCCTATTTGCAGTCATTCATCATTACTTTTATACTTTGAGTTATACGTTTAATAATATTTTTTTGTTTTCTTTATTTGTGCTGAGCAAACGGAAAAAAAAGAAACTTTGTGCATTTCGCCCAATTGTTTCAAACAATAAACAAATTCTTCCGCATTAATAATTTTTTGTTTTTTCGCACACTCTCTCTTGCACGTACTATTACTAAAACAACGGCTTTAGTTCTCTTATTTGCCATGTTTAGAAACCACAGCCATTTCATCTAGCCATCGCGCGCACTTTGATAGCGTAGAGAATGATCCGGAGGGGACGTTTTGGAATTAGGTTTGCTCTAGGTGCTCGTCACGAAAAAGAAAGTTAGCAATAGGTCTTGCCTGTTCATGGAGAGATACATGAGGGAAAAAAAAACAAACCTACACGACAAGTTAATTTTTTACATGGGGAAAATCACGAGTACGAGAAGATACCTATTAAAAAAAAAAAGGTAATTTTTTTTTTGCGACGTCGTTTCTTTTTATTATCTTCTGTTTTTAATTTTTTTTTTAATTTTTTTTTTACATGATACATACAAATTGTGTTTATTTTTTGTTGTCTTCTTTTTTTTTTTTGATTCTGTGGCCGGAATTTAGGTTTTTTGAAGTAATCCCCGATAAACTCTACACCCAGAGTAACGAGCATTGGGAGGATTTTGTAAAGAGAATAACCTGTTACACATCGGAACTCTACACACGCGCGTGCCCCTTTTCCACACATTGAGGACGGAGTTGCCAATGGTTACAAGATGGGCTTGTATTTTTTTTTTACTAAATCCACCAAGAAAATCCACTAGAGCCAAACATACACAAAAACAGAGCTTTCTTTTTTTTTATTTTTTGTGTTTTTTATTTTTTATGGGGTAAACCAAAATAAACATGAGACAAACGTTTTAGTTATACAGCGGGATTTGCAAGTTGGTATTTATTTTTTTTTGTGGGTTCTCCATACTTAGTCTCGTGAATGCACTACGGGCGATATGTCCATCGACCTTCTATACTCAATTAAGCGCAGCCCACTACTGGCGATCGTGGAATAGACAGATATCGATACAATTCCCGAAAAGTATAGACGGTTCTCGTACAATTGCACGCGGAATCGCAAAGTGAGGAATTTTTTTTGTGTGATGCGATAAGAAACTCTTAAAAGAGAAATGTTTTCTTCTTCTCTTTTCTTTTTTTTTTTTTGGTTTTCTTTTTTTTTCTTTTGGATATTAGAAAACCTCGGGAGTTTGAAATCGCCCATTTTGCCTATTTCGGAAAGCTCTTTATTTCTTGTCGTGCTTGGAACCGGGAATGATGGGCTAACCCAGCACATTTGCCATTGCCAGACCGTCGATGATGTAATGTCTATGAGGGGAAAGGCTTGTCGGTGCACTTGCCGTCGTCCGGCAGTATGGTTGCAAACATGCAGCAGCTATACAGGGAGATGGATCACAAAGCACTCATCTCTTTGCTTTTGTGGTAATGTCTTTCCTTTTCTTTTTTTATATAATGTGAATGGGGCAGGAACGACGGGCACAGAACCAAAAATATTTAGGGGTTCTCGTCTGTCTACCCCTCCCCCGCACAAGTGATGGCGGGCTGTTCTTGGCGGACACGAGTGCGTGTTTGCCGTCGCAGTTATCCGGTATTTTTGGGGGGGCCGTAGAATGATCCTGAAGTTTAACCGGCCCATAACATCAAAGGCGTCGCTAATGCCATTCAATGGTGTGAATTGTAGTCGAGTGTTTATCCATCAAGACCAAACTGTCACGCAGCCAATCTGCAACCTGCCCGCATCGGACCAGGATTAGTCGGTGCCTCAGTACAAAATATATATATGCATATCCCATCCTGCATTGTAATCCTTATCATGAAACATCCTGGTTGTTTTTTTTTAAATGTCCGCCACTGTAATTATTAAGTCACCTGTATCTCCTGGTCGGTTCATTGCAACCGGTTCACCATATACAGGGCTGGCATTAAAAGTAGCCAATAAGGCGTCAGTATCGAGGGTTGAAGAAAAATTGTTAATTGCAAAAAAAGAAAAGCCCACGAAGCCGAGTACTGGGTTACGAGTCCATTTCCAGAACCGCGCTGGTGGGGCGTTTCCGGTAACATTATTGGGCTGGCGTTTCCGGCAACATTATTGGGCTAGAATTTCCCCGGTCAGGACCGGTATTTGGCTCAGGATCACAGTAGTAGGGTCGAAGATAGTTTTCAACACCATCCACCTGGCACAAGTGTATGGTGAAGCTTATTTCTGGCGGCGGTAGGAGCTGATATGCCGCAACCAGCACTAACTCACAATGATGTCATCCGGCGGAATCTCGTGGCGCAAACAAGGGCACGACGACAAGCAATGAAGGTTATTCTCGTCGGAGTTTGGAAGTCACGTAGAACTTCAGATAGGTATAGTCACATTTCCTTGGTTTGGTTATTTCTTTTTCTGGCTTCTTTCTTCGCTTGGGGTCACTACTTTACTACGCCGTGTATAAACAATCTCTACAGGGTAAACAAGCCAGCCTTGGTGTCATCTAGGTGACGACATTCCCACATGAACCAGATGGTTGGGGATTACTTTGGGTGTTTCGTCATACTTTTTGGGGGGGGTGCACTCCAAAGCCGGCTCGTGCTGGCAACTGTATCGGAAATCCTTGTATGGCTGCAATAGGGCAATCTCCGGAACAGTAGACTAAATGGATTCACGCGCTACCACATGTCAAATATTTTTTTTCTTCCTTCTTCCTTTTTCCCATCCCATCGGTATATGCCCTGCAGTCTGCAACATCCACACCCAGTACCTGCTTGTATACCTGGCAAATGATCAAGACTATGCTAGACTATACTGGAAAGCTATGTCTTGCACCCATGGTACGCAGCGGCGAACTTCCGGTCCGCTTGCTTTCTCTTAAGTATGGTGCAGACCTTGTGTGGACGCCGGAAATCGTTGATCGCAAAATCATTGCTTCTTCACGCATAGTGAACACCAGACTAAATACAGTAGACTATCTCGAAACCAATCGGACCAAGGGTGATTATACGCCTGTGGTGTTCCGCAGGCACCCGGATGAAGTTGGTAAACTTGTATTCCAGCTAGGGTCCTCGGACCCGGAGTTAGCCACGCAAGCAGCGCTCAAAGTAATTGATGATGTTGATGCCGTCGATTTAAACTGTGGCTGCCCCAAACACTTCCTGGTACATTCAGGCATGGGGGCAGCGCTTCTACGCAAACCGGACTTGCTCTGTCTGATTTTGCGTAGTTTGGTGGAGAAAGTGGGCAAGCCAAACGGGAAACCCATAAGCTGCAAGATCCGGCTATTGCCGGACTGGGAAGACACCAGGAACTTGGTGGAGAAAATATGCCAAACGGGAATCGCCAATTTGAGTATCCACTGCCGTACTCCGGTGATGAGAAACCGCCAGGATCCTATCTGGAATTTCTTGCCAAAACTCATACCTATCATTCACGGGTATGGCGTGAGTGTAGTTATAAATGGGAACTTACAAGGACGCCAGGACTTGCTTAGTATACAGTCTTGTTTCGGTAAAGATGTTGGTGGTATGATTGCCGAAGCAGCCGAGACAAATCCGTCGGTGTTTTCATTGGAGCCACGGCCTCAGGTGGATGTGGTTGCTGAGGTGTTTGACTTGGGCAAGACATACCACACGTTTGCTGGCACCAAGTTCCATATTGCCAATATGACTCCGGGGAAATCGCCGTACTACCAACAGTTTACCCGGTGTAAGACATTTGAGCAGATGGAGGATGTAATAGAAAAGATGAAACAGGACTCTGAGGACACCAAGATAACCAAGATTGCCAATCGTAATGCCCAGAAGGCTAGTTTGTATACCCCAGAGGAGTATAGAAAGCATATGGACAGTAGAGGACGGCTGATAAATGAGTTCTTTACGAACTGGAAGGAGGATGATGGTTTGGCGAGCTTGGTGGATGCTCCCGGGAAAAGCAGCGAGAAAGTAAGAGATGAGGCTAAACGAACAGGGAATGTAGTCACTGCAAGCCAGAATAAGAGAATACGACTTGAGCATCTGGTGGTGGTGTAGATGGTTTATTGAGACTCGCAGAACTCTGGCTGGGTGGTTTCAATGAGGTTTGTGGGAATATAGGGGTTATACACTTCCAATAGTGTTAGTTATAGTTATAAATTAATTAGAGGGTTGTTGATGGTGGAACATGACAACTGTCAGCAGTACAAACCATTATAAACTCTAGAGCTGGGGTGAAACAACCGAGGATTTGGTATAATTCCACTGTATACTCGGTATATGTGCTCCCAATCTTGTCTTCTTATTCCCCAGTACTAAGAATTGACATTATCCTGCGAATAACCATTGTACTTACTATAGTGTATCGCAGTAAACACATTTGTCAACTTCCACCATTATCCTTGTAGCCCCGTCTATGGCACCCCCACCAAACTTATAGTATACAATTCAACGTATATTTATATACAAGAAAAGATTAAGCACACATACACACACACACCAGCCCTTACTGCAAATAACGCTTAAGCCCACACCAAGTGGCAGCACCGGCAGTCATAATAGCCGAGGAGTAAAACATAGGCTTGATACCAGCACTGCTCTTAAACAAAGCCCCGGCAATAGCACCAGCAGCCAAAGAATTGTAGTCATCGTGTTTCTCTCTAACAGCATCAATCGTACTATCCAACAAGTTGTAAATCAACGCCAAAACACCAGCAGAGTTACCCAAGAATGGTCCTCGCTTGGTAATGTGGTTCAACACGGTATTCAACTGCAACTTTGGTGGAGCTCCCTTGGGGATGTTCTTGACCCCTTCCTGGAACCCATAAGCACCACCAAGTCCTAATCCCAATAAGTATACCGCACCAGTACCATAACACAAGTCGTCGGTCCATGATCTACTGGGGATCAACCCTTGAGCGCCTTCCAATTCAGTCAACTTTTCTTCCTCCAAGTCCAAGTACTCTACTCCCTTTTCTAACCCGGCGAGAGGATGCAACCGAGCAGCGTTGAAAATCCCCGGGGTTTGTATGATGGTGTTCACGTCGGTGACTTCCTTAGGGTCAAACCCCAAGGTTTGTTTGACCTGTTCGTCCGAGGGGGCTGCGGCAGATTTTCCAAATAACCAAGACATAGTGGTTGGATTGTAAGGATGTGTGAGTAAGTGGGTAACCTGTAGATGTAATGAGCTTAAATGCAAAAGAGTATTATACAAGAATATGGCACACCAAATAGGGTTTATTTAGGTGTTTCTAGTGGTGGGGAGGGTAAGATGCAGTACAAACGTATCTATCTAGAGGGTATTCAAACTGGATCTAGGTATACCTGTAACGGCTCTTCTATGGTTACTCTTTGCCCTCTTGTGCTCATTGTGTTGCGGGCTTTTGGTTAAAATTTTTTCACTTGTCATTTACAGGTTGGGTGGTTCCAAACTGCAGTTTTTGGGCGGGTATGGGAGGTGTGTCTTTGTAAGTAGAGCTGCTGGTGTGGTGAGTTGTTTGGTTGTGGTTGTTTGGTTGTGGTTGTTTGGTTGTGTTTGTTTGGTTGTGGTTGCTTGGTTGTGTTTGTTTGAAGTACCAGTTGTGAATGGCTGCAATAAAAAAGTGTACAATTTACGGCAAAAAACCACCCACAGTAACAAACTATCTTGTAATAACCACGGAGTACACTTGTCTACAAGACCAATAACATTGATATAGGGTGATTCCGAGTGTGTAACTTCTTATATATAATGTATATATAAAATGGATACTTTCTATTCTCCCAAGATATCCTCTCACCATTCCCTCTAAATTACCTTCTCCATTCTCCTTATATTAAACATAATAAATAGAACATATTTCCGGTAATAGATCCATTCTATCTACCCTAAACTACCCTTAGTAACACCTTTTTCCATAATAACTCTACCACAATTAACCCCTAGTCCAACTCCCCCCCAATACAAATATCGTCTCATAGTTAATTTTCCTGCACACAAACCCAACCACCACCACCAACAAAATCATTCCCAATATAACACTGTAAGTAGATTCCTTATATATCCCTATATATCCTTATAAGAACCTTCCTTATATATAAACCCCATTTTTATAACTATCCTCCTTGTTTCCCATGACTTCCATACTACCCCGACAACCTCAACCAACAACAAATGGCACTTCTCCCGAAGAAACGCGAATAATAATCAACCCCCCACCCCAGCCCAATCCATCCCACAACCCACAATTATACGTTCCACCACTAAACTTCTCTCTAGTTGAAGATACCATATATCGCTCGGGGTTTCCCATGCCAATAAACTACCCTTTCCTACAACAACTAGGCTTGAAAACCATCATATATCTAGGCGATCTTGGCCACGAGAAAAAGCCCAAAAAGAACAAGAATAAGGACGATAAAGAAAATAAGAAGAAGGACAAACACGGCACCACCGAGATATACACCAACTACTTGGAATGGATCAAAACTACCGATATAACCTTCCACGACCTACCAATTGAGTCGTCCCAGGAACCATTTAACAAGCCCGAAGAGCACGCCCAGACTATGAGAAGCTTAACCATGGCATTGGAGTTGTTATTGAACAAGAATAATTTCCCGGTATTGATCCATTCGAACAAGGGCAAACACAGAACCGGCTTGCTTGTGGGCTTGATGAGGAAACTATTGCAGGGGTGGTGTCTTAGTGGGATTTTTGAGGAGTATGAAAAGTTTGCGATGGGTAAATCGGAGTACGATTTGGAGTTGATTGAGCTATGGCAGCCGGAGTTGTGGGTTGATGATAATAATAAGCCTGAGTTTGTGCGGGTGTAGTTGGTGGTGATGATATTATCTAGTGAGGGGGGGTATATATTGTAAATGGGTATACCTTGTAAATGGATTATAGTGGATAATCTGTGCATAGAAAATGTATAATGTACCTATACACATATAAACAACCACACATCCACACTCTCTACAACCACCCAACCACATCCACCCAACCACATCCACACATCCACACCCTAAAAATTATTCTTCATCTCGCGCAATCTCGTCATCACCTCCACAGGATCGCTCAACCCCGTGGCACTCTTTACCTGTGCATCACCAAGCATCATAAACGGATTAAACTTCAACTCGTCGCCAATAGTAAACCTCCCCGTGGTAAACTCGTTCTCATTAGCAAACTTCTCCAACTTCTTAATTGCATCATTATCCAACACCGTACGGGAAAACTCCACATTGGACTTGGTGTACTCGTGTCCCGGATACACTCGGGTGTCTTTGGGTAACGCTGCCAACACCGTGTTCAAGCAGTAATCCATTTCTTCTCCAGTCCCTTCAAAGAACCTCCCACAGCCACTGTTGAACAACGTGTCCCCAGTAAACACCGCCTTCTCGTTGGTGGACGTATCTTCAACGTAGTAGCAGATAGAATCCTGAGTATGGCATGGCGTGTGTAAGGCGGTGATTTTCAATGAATCCCCCAAATCAATAATCTCCTTGTGGACAGGCGTATACTTAACCAAGGGAGAATCGGTGCCAGCAATAATTGGAAGGTCAGGATATAGTCTGTGGTACTCCTTGTTGCCATCAGAGTGGTCATAATGGTGATGGGTATTCACTATAGCCTTGAGCTCGAAATTGGGGTGATGGGTGTTGAAGTATTCATCTACCTCATCGGGCTGAGCAGCATCAATTAGCCATGAATGGGTGGTGGCATCGTCAATAACGAGATAGGCGTAATTGTTGCCCCGGCCCCAGCGCATAGGGATAGCCTTTACTTGCATGGTGCGAATCTGGAGTTTGGATAGACTGGCTAGTTTAAGAAGCGGCGGTTTAATGAAGTTCATAGAGTGGGTCCCCGTGGAGTTCTGGAGCTGTGGAAAACTGTGGATCGTCGCTGGTGGGGGGTTTTTTGGAGGACAAAGTGGGGGATCCTTTTTTGGGGGGATGCGTGCGTGGGGGATGTCTTATCAATAAAATTGATGCTATTACTAATCCGTTGGTAGAAGTGCTGGTTATAGATGTGGGTTGGCTTGTAAGTCACAATGTGTAAGGTGGTGGTAGGTTTAAGCGTTAGATGGGCTATTGTGTTTTGTGGAGTGTTTTGAGGAGTGTTTTGGATGTTTATAGTTGTGTTATATGTGGTTTGGGTCTTGACTGGTATAATGAAACAGCGAGATTTAGTGGGGCTAACCAGTGCGTTTCATACAAAGTGTTCACTAGTACTTATTTCATACTGACCAGGTATGGGCACCTCTATATGAAACGTGAAAAGAGCATTAACACTAGATTCTTATATCCATCTACATATCAATCTAACTTCTTATATCTTTATACATAGCAATCTAACTTCTTATATCCTTCTACACACCACCTCAGGCCCCCCACTTCTTAGGCTCCATTCCTTCTGGAGGCTGGGTCTCAAACTCCTTATCCTTGGCCTCCTGCCAGCTGGTGGTCAACACCGTCCCGTTGGACTGGATATACGACTTCATAACTGCTCTTCTCGAGTCCTCATCTAGATCCTTATACAAGTTGGCAAAGAACGAGTTCGTATCGCTAACTTTCTCGTCTTCATCATCAACCTTAAACTTGTTCCAGTTGACCTTGTGCTTCGCTGAGCTGGGATACTGCGGCTCTTCTGATGCAGCAGCCACACCACCTCCCGGTGCTTCCAGGTCCGCTTCCAAGGTGTGCCACTTGCCAGGATTCTTCTTCTTTAGCCACACCTCCATTTTTGTAGAATACACTTTGAAGCTCGACTCCTCAGGAACAATGTCATCATGGAGCGGGTCCAAGTGGTAGTTGTACTCGGCGTTATTGGCACTGGGGAAGGAAATGGACACGGAGCGCAAATCAAAGTCAACTTGTAGTTTCTCTTTGTTGATGTTTTTGGCATAGATGGTGATGATGACCTCGTTATTGTCCTGGTACCAGTCTTCTCTGATTCTGCTGGGGAGCGGGGCAAGTTTATTAATGACGTCAATGTTTGTCGATGGTTTATTGGTGGTGACTGGGGCATCCTTTATTGGTGGTGCTTTTGCTGGGGCATCCTTTGCCGGCGGTTGAACGACATGGGACGTGGTTTCCGGTACATCTGACTTAGATGCAGCCCCCTTCGATGCATCTCCACTAGCCGATTCCACCACCTCGGTATCCTCACCAACATCCAACTCGTTAAAATCAGGTACTTCGTCCTCCTCTTCAGGATACTTCTTGATATCGTATTCAGTCTTTGCCTGCCACATATCCAACGTCTTCTCAGTACACCCATACTCCTTCGCCTTTTCAAACTGCTTCAACGCCACCTTGAACCGCTTGCTCTTGTAAAACACCAACCCTAAGCGAAAGTAGCATAGAGCAATGTCGCCCCGCTTACCCCGGTTCTGCGCCTGCTCGTGCGCCGTGAAAATGTCGCTTTTGGCAAAGTCCAACTTATCCAAATTCATGTACGCCGTGGCCCTTTTCAAGTATGGAAGGAAGGAGTTGGGGTTTTCCTTAATGGCCGTGGTGAAGAAGGTTATAGCCCCGAGGTAGTCTCGTTCCCGGAGAGCAGCATCGCCTTGTTTAATAACGCTTTCAAGGGTCATTCTTGCGGGGTGATGGGGTCTCAATTCTTGTAAGCTGTACCTGGAAACAACCAGTTTGGAGAACCTGCTCTGGTGGTAGGATCGAACTGGTGGTGCCTGGGGTTTTCTGGTGTCGAGGGGGGGTTTTTTTTTGGTGTCACGTTTGTCTGAGCTCTTAGCGCCCAATGCTATTCATGCCAGACATTAACATTTGCAACAGACTAGACTGTTCAGGACCTTTTTCTTACAATAAGCTATAGGGATGAAGAGTGGAAGGGGGGATCAAGTATCGTAATTGAACCTAATTCGAAGTATGTGTATTTTAGCGACTGGACTGGTTGGGAATCCAAAGTTGACTAATGATCATCCTAATGATAATCATCTAACTAGATCTCTATCTTCGAGGGAGATCCGACCTATATTCATATAGTTCCAGGAACCGGCTCTTTTGTATCGTACTTGGGAAGTCCTTCCTGATCTGGTTGCAAATGAACACATTAATTTCCAGACAGCTTTTATTTGTTCCTCCTTAATAACTTAAGGACAAGGGACACAATAAACTCTCAGGTGTGCTATTGAACACATTCCACAATGGAGAACTCATTGTGTTGATAAAGGCGTTGTATATCCTTACTAATCTGGGCTCTCATTCCGTAACAAACATTTGTGTGAATAACAAGATACCACTAGACGCAGAGACGAGATAAGATGTGGGATTGGGTAAACGAGGTAATACTAGAGTGTCCTAATGTTCGTGATATATTTATGCACATCTACAAATATACATCCTGAAACTATTCATCATGTGACCCAGCTGCTTGCACCAAATCCAAGAAGTTCTGCTTGGACATTTCGGTAATCAACTGTTCCTTCTTGGTTTGGCCCACCTTCTCCTTGCCAATATCATGGCTGGTCTTCACTTGTGTGGATAACACCGCATTAAAGAGCTTAACCACCCCCTTCTGGGCCACTTTCTTAAGCTTACGTTCTTTGTCTATTATTTCCCGGACTTTTTCAGGCTCGGAGGCACTAGGCAATAACTGCTTGACCCTGTGTCTATCCTGCAACTGTTTCTTCTCTGCCAACAACGCTCTTTTGGCTTTTAGTTCTAACTTCTCCGATTCCAATTTCTTCACGGTGACTTTGTTCCGCGCCAATATGGGGTCCTTTCTATCGTAGGCTTTTAATTTGGACCCCACAATGGCGCTGAGGGCAGTAGCAAACGATTCTGAACCGTCGCCGGGGTTTTTCCTTTTCTTCAGCTTGGGGAATGAGGTGGAGTCGGACTGTTCGTCTGAACTGCCGTCTGAAGATGCATCTTCGAAGTCTACTTCTTTCTCTAGTTCTATATCCGACGATTCTGCTTGTTCTTGATCATCTTCCAGCTCTTCCAGCTCTTCCAGGTCATCTTGAGGTATTTTCGAGGGAGTCTCCACCTCTATTATCTCCTCCTGAACTCGCTTTTGCTCGGACTTTGCCGGTTTACTCTCCTTAGACAAACTCTTGCTTAACTTTTGCTTCTTAAGTGGTCCCATTGTGTATTGGATGTGCTGTACCGGTATCTAGTTCATACAAAGCTGATCTATTAGTGATGAGTCTCATCTCATCGGGGATTCTTTTTTTTTTTTTTTTTGCGCCCAAAGACTTACGACGACATTCGCGATATCTGCGACATTCACGGCATCCACAAACACACCACAAACAATCCACATACAAATCACAAACAAATCACAAACATCTACCAAACAACATAGTACCCCACGCTAGTAGATACTTTCTTAGATATAAAACTGCTACCTGTTACTCCAGCATGACTCTCGCAAACACCCCGGAAAGCGTTCTCAATTCGCTTAGAGAAATCAACGCCAAACACCGTCTTCCTAAACCAACACCTAGACGATCACCACCTCCCCCAGACATATCCACGCAGCCATCGATGAAACGACTTTCCCTTTCCTTATCGACACCATACGACACCGACCCGCTGCGCTTCCGACAGCTACTCCAAGAGAAAACCAACGAGGTTTCCAAAGTGAAATTGACGGCACAAACAGTACGAACCAAGATTGAACAACAGCAATATGACAATTTCCAGATCGAAACCACCTACCACGAAATGGCGCGCGAGGCCCGGTTGCTAAAGAACCAAATCGAGGAACTCACCACCTACCAGGAATCCTCGCTACAGCAGCTACGAACAGACTATGAATTAGAAACCCAGAGAATGGTGAATGAACACGACGACAAAGTGCACAACCTCAAGGAAAGTATAACTGCACAGGTGGAGGAGATAATATCAGCCAAAGCTTCCCAGTACGACGACGAGATTGCCGGTTTACAAGCAAAAATCCGCCAAACACGTGAGTCGAGACTAGCAATGGAACGTGACTATAAACAAGAACTCGATACAGTTAAACAGGGCACGGATTCTGCTCTTGTGCACCAACAAGAAACCATTAAACAAAGAATCAACGATGATACCGATGAAATGACTCGTCTTAACGACTATATAACGCAGAAACAACGCGAAACCAGCGATATCACCAACGTGAAGCTTGAACAAGTTCAATCGGAACTAAACCGGTACACCATCATACTAGAGCAGCTAGTAAAGAAAAACCAGCTTAAATATAAGGAAATCGACACTATACGCAGTCAAATCCAAGCCAAACATAGTGCAATTGCTGCTATTAACGAAAAGGCAGTGACACGCAGGAAACATCTCCACCAAGCACAAGGAGAAATCTCTCGTATCAACCAATCCTTGATGCGCCAGGAGACCCAACGCCGGCTTCTCCACGCCCAGTTACAGGACCTTAAGGGAAACATCCGAGTATTCTGTCGCCTTAAACCGTTGCTTCCTGGTGAACTGGGAGCCGAGTACCAAGTGCCAGATGATGAACTAGATGAAGAGTCCAAACAGGAACTTGTGGTTTACAAGCAACAGGAAAGCGCTCTAAGCCAAACCAGTTCCAGCTACACGTTCCTGTTTGATAAGATATTCAACCCTACTGTAACCAACGAAGTTATATTTGAAGAGTTGGCCCAATTGATCCAGTGCTCGCTTGACGGTTCTAATGTATGTGTGTTTGCTTATGGCCAAACTGGGTCCGGGAAAACCTACACCATGTCCCACCTGGGCACAGGCATGATCCCGCTCTCAATTGGGAAGATATTCTCCAACATCGACGAGTTGAAAGCCCATGGCTGGGAGTATACTCTAACCGGAAGGTTTCTTGAAATCTATAACGAATCAATAGTTGATCTTCTTACTACTTCTGATTCTCTGTCGGCGAGTTCTAAGTTGGAAATCAAACACGACGACGATAACTGCTCCACGGAAGTCTCCCATGCCACGTTGGTGACGATAAGTTCACCGTCCGAGGCAAATAACATTCTTGAATTGGCCAATAAGAGACGGTCCACGGCGTCAACAATGAAGAATAACCGGTCCTCTCGTTCCCACTCGATCTTTACTTTATTTATAACCGGGCGCAACTCTATAACCTCACAGCAGAGTCGTGGTGTGCTCAACCTTATCGACCTTGCTGGATCGGAAAGATTGAACGTTTCCCGTGCCGAGGGGGACAGGTTAAAGGAGACTCAGGCTATAAACAAGTCGTTGTCGTGTCTTGGTGATGTGATTTGTGCGCTACATGGGTCACAGCTGTCGCCCCAGCATATCCCATACCGTAATTCCAAGTTGACGTACTTGTTGAAACACAGTTTGGGTGGAGGGTCAAAGACGTTGATGTTTGTAAATATATCGCTGAAATTGGCTGACGTGGGTGAGAGTATCAATTCCTTGCGGTTTGCTAGTAAGGTGAACAGCACAAAGTTGGCAAAACCAGTGGGTGGTTGAAATTGAGGGGTAGTGTATGTTTACTAATGTGTAATGGAACCTTTCCACCCATTTTATGGTGGACTACATCTGCACATGCTGGCAGTGGTATCACTAGAAGATTAATGCGATACTCTGCTTTGGACACACATGGTAAAATGTTGCCACCGACTTTATAAGCAGATTGTACGCCAGGAGCCACGACATGCCATTAAACTACACGATTGGAAATATATCGCTGGGCCATGCCAGGTCATATGCAAATGTATATACAAGAATAGCTTAGCTCAATTCGATATCAATTTTGCCCCATCAGAACTAGCAGCAATAACCTTACTCTCGGGCATATAATCATCGGCATCCACCAACAACCCCGATTCTTGCACTCGCGTCCATAACTCCGGACACCTCGACTCGGCCCACAGTTTAATCAACCCCTGGGCTTGCTTCCCGTAACAATAATTGTACATGCTCAAGACGATATCGTCCGACAACTCCAAATCAAACTCCTTCATCTCCTCGGCGGCCTCTATAGCCAAAGTTGCCTGTCCGTAGTACACATGGGCAATGAGGTATTGCTTGTATAGCCCTTGGGTCGGCAAGATGCCGAATTGGGAAAGATTGTTCCAGAAGTGTTGCACGTAGACTAGATCGGAGTATGTGTACGTTTTGAGCATGATAATCGCCGATTGTTCGTTTATACCATTGGGCTTGGCGCTCATGGCAAGGAATAAGTTTCTTGCTTTCGGCACGTCTTGCAAGTTGGAGTAGGCGTTGAGGATCGTATTTGCTAGCTCAAGGTCCGGTTCTTCGAGCTCCACGTCCATTTTCAACGCCTCATGGATTTCAAACACCCCTTCTTCGTATAACCGGTCACCAAACTGCTCAAACAAGTACTGGTACATTTCCTGTGACGGTGGAAGGTGACCCCGCTCTTGTTTATATAGCTGGTACGTTTTCCGGAACACAGAGAGGGCGAAGTTGGGACGTTCGTGCGTGCAAAAGAATTTCATAGTTGGTAGCAAACATTCATACGGAACGTAGAAATACTTGCACAATTGGAGGTACAAGTACCAATTAATGTCTACATTCTCGTCACCGGTGTAACTTACGACAAATTGGTGCAACGCATCAAACAATTGGCGATACTGGTATGCGTACGGCTCAGTAAGGGGGAGCCGAAGGTGGCTGTTTTTGTCGATCTGAGGCAACTCCCGTTTTAATAATTCCAACACGTCGCCCACCATCTCCTGGTCAAGCATTTTCACAACCATGGCATGCACAGTTTGGATATTGACTTCTGTCTGCAACTGGGACTTGATCTTTTGGAAAATAGGGAAAATGGCACGAATGTCGCTCATATTACGACATAAGCATCCAACCAAGTCATTAAGGGTCTTGGATACGGTAGGGTCGACAGCAAACTGGGTCCAGGGAGCCATTAATTCAACAGAGTCGTCAAAAATGTTAATGGCACTAACGTAGTCGCCCTGGGCTATGGCTGCATCCATGCGGTGTTTGTAAGAGTATACCGATGGTTCTATACCAAACTTCTTGACAAAATGGTTAGTTAGCTGTTGAATAAAGTATCCTCTAGTTGAAATACCTCGGCACATCAGATCCTGAACGATGCGCGTGAATGCTTCCGTGGGGTCAACCTCTTCAAAGGATTCAACGGTTTGCATAACTCGATGGTACACGTCCTCTTCAGAACCTGGTTGGTCCATCTGGAAAGTTTCATACACGTGAGCTTGTAAGCGTAGCATTGGAGTGAACTTCACGGTATCGGCAATAACAAATCGCGAAACCGACTCGGCAAGGGTATGGTACTTTATATTCGAGTATCCCAACGAAAGTAGTTGTTCAGCTAATGCCTCGTCTTCCAAGTCCTGCTGGAAAATGACCTGATGCACTTGGTGAAACTTGGAGTCAGTGGGCGGGTCCACCAAATAGTCCAAGATTTTCTCCGTTTGTTCTTGAGCATCAGCCATCTCATTCACGCTGGTCAATTCCGTATTCAACTTTAATAATGTCAACAATGATTTTACACTAACAGTATCAACCGACAAGTTCTTAATCAAGTTAACCACCACCAATTGGATACGGTGGATGTTGGTATCTAGATCTTTGTAGCAATGGGTTTCTGGCATCTTCTCTTTAAACACATCAACTATGTGGGTATTGAGTTTCTCAATGACTTTATCGTTAATCAACGGTTGCGTGTGCTGAGATAGCTTTACAAGCTCTTCAAACACCAGTAATAAACTCACGGGGTGGGGGTTCTTACCCTGTGCACTTGCCTGCTTCTGGTAGTATTCAAGCAAGTTGACACTAAAGTCAGGACGCAACCTACTACCTTGAGCCACCACCAAGCTCAGTAGTGCTACCGGGAATGATTCCACTTTGGAACCAAGATCAACCAAATGCACTAGAGTCCCGCTAGGTACCTCATCCACGTGTGCAAGAAGCGTCTTTACTAAACTGGGAACGAATTTAGGTATAGGCGGCTTGGCCCGGGGATCCTGCACCATGGCAGTACACACCTTCTCAAATAACGGCGCCGCGATTGCAATTGGAACCATCAGATCGGGATTGGTGGCTGATCCGGGCCGAGTCTGGCCACCATAAAGGTATCCAAACGCCATATCAACAATGTCAAATGCAGACTCGTCAAACGAGCTATCCTGGATTAACTGAATGATTTTGTTTTGTATAATGCCAAACTTGAGCTTTCTGGGCATGGAATCGTTATCTACATACTGTTTGATTTCTGTGTAGTATTTTGTATGGGTTGGGTGGTTATACTTGGTTGGTTCTCGTATGGATACTTTTGAGTAGTTCTGGTGTTGGTTTGTTGGTTTGCGGTGTTTGTCCTGGTGTTTGTTTCTCCTAAATGAAGACTTGTACCTGACATGTGGAACGAATAGCAATGGTGGTTCTGGTGATGATCTTGGGATTAAAGTAAGTAATAAGCGATTATACCGGGGATAAAACGGCACAGCATTTTGGGAAATATGGTGCAATAGTCTAAACGGTAGTGGCATCTTATTCCTAATTACTCTTAAGACTAACCTGTACTGAGTAACTATTGGTCCTAGTGTAATCCTAGTATAGCCCTGATGTATTCCTAGGAAGCGATGTCGTTCTTTTTTTGTTTTTTTGTTTTTTTGTTTTTTTGTTTTTTTTCACTTGCGACATTCGGTTGCACTCTCAACATGCCATACCAATAGATTACTCAACAGGACCCCCCATTAATACACATGTTCTCATAAATACACATAAATATGCAGTTCAACTATATACAGATAGAAATACAACACTATATTCAGTTTTCGTCCTCACTCTTTTTGCTTGTTTGCATTCTTTGACTGGTCCTGCATTGGCTGGTCCTGTTTCAGCTCTGGGTCGTAATCAGGCAAATGTTCCTGAAACCTCCTCACTGCCCAATTCTTACCAATAAACTCGACACTGGGGTCTAGTAACCCTTCGGTACTGGTAAACTCCTTCCAGAATCGGGGATCCTTGAACCGAGGATCCTCCCGGTTAAACAATCCCAACCCTTCTCTAATCTTCAACACCTCCTCGCGTAAGTAGCCTGCCAAGTCGGATCGCAATTTTTTCGCAGCCTCGCCATACTTTAACTCGGGTGACAAGTCGGTTGGATTCAACGGGTCAATATACTTCTTCACCATATCCCGCCATTTCTGGCGATACGTTTCTATGACCGAGTCGGGTACCGGGTCGCCTACACACACGTGAATCTCGGCCCCGAAATTCGCCGGGAGCCACCGCTTGATCCCCCTCTCGGCGCTATCTTCGGGAGCAACTTTCTCAAACCCAAATGAAAATAACGGCACCACCACCGGGGCCCGTGTCGCTTCCAAAATTAGTCTCGACACACCCCACTTAAAATACCGCATGGAGTTATTATGGGGTTCCTTTAACTGCATGACAAACCCTTCTGGGAACACGTGGAACCACGAGGTCGTTGTCCTGATAAATGGCGACTTGGACATAAGGACGTTGGTTGATTCGGGAGCAGGTCTGATGTGCTTGGCCAAGTGTTCGTACTTTCCTGACGATAACGGTCCGTTATTCGCCGTTTGGAGAATAACTGGCTTGTCAACCTCCTTCACTCCTGGAGTGTACTCCAAGTCCAAAGTATCGTCAGGACTCAAGATCCTAATAGCTGCATCCAACGAGCCTTGAAACGGACCCTCACCAAATCTCTTTGTACCCAAGATTTTCCCCAAGTTGAAAAACCACGACTGAACTACATTCGAGAAACATACATTGTGGGCACCAAACCCCCATCGGATAGTATCGATATCCAAATGGTAGCGCCAGGGCAAGGAAGCGTAGAAAGCAGGATCATCGACTACAGACATATGGTTCATCACCGTTAACAAAGACCGGTTCTCATTTCTGGCTTTGGCCATGGCGTAATCTAGTTTTTCTATATGGTGCAAGTGTGGATCGTATATGAGGTTGAGCAAGATCTTGGAGTTGGTGATCATAAATAGACACGTAGCATGAGAGGCATAGTTCCATAGTATAGACGTACGGGGATACTCTCTGAGAAAGTCTTCTCCTCGTTTAAGCACATCCTGAAATGACATAGCTGTCGGAGTAAAGGGGGTACCTGGTGAAGTAGGTGATGGGGCCAGGAGTATAAATTTTTCCTTTACGTTTATTACCTTAGTAAGAAACTTTTTGGTTTCTTTTTTTTTGTGTGTGTGCTTTAAGTATGGATTGTACTCGTATCTGAGCACCTTAGTTAAACGTGGTTCAGTAATGCAGATTTTTCCTACCGAGGCTGTATTGTTATTTCATGGTGAATCCACGCCAAGGAATTCCAAGGAGTTCCAAGAAGCCCTTGTAGTGTGTGTATCATTGTCGGGAGTTAAAAATATATATATAACTGGTATACGTTGAGTGTGTTTCATTGTTTTCCAGATCAGATGGGGGGGACTGTAAACCACGTTTATTTTTTTTTTTTGTTTGGGGTAAACAAAACAAAGCCCAACGGTTCTGTTCCTCCAAAAATATCACTAGTGTATACACATTTGGGGGAAGGGGCGATATATACAATGTTTTGCATTCACGTTGGTGGTAAATAGTGCATTCTTAGTTGGTTAATTGGGTATATGTTAATCTGGCCAATATGGCGACGGTTTCTGGAGAATTTGTGTCACTGTCTTCTTCTGGGGTACTCACACTGGGGATGAGGATACGGTTGATGTACTGCTCAAAGGAGACGACATCAACGTTGTCGTACCCGTCAGGATAATCCTTGGTTTGGATGGGATTGTTTTGGGTGTAATAGTGGGCCAGCTTGACGATTTGTCTCGCTAGTTTCAGGGGATAATCGGCGAAATCAGATTCACTAATAAGTGCATCTTGAACGCAAATGCGTGGGTTTGCCCCTATTCGGTAGGTGTCGTAGTCGATATCTCTACTCTTCAACCTGCTCTTTGAGCTTATTTTCGCTTGTATCGACTCAATGTGTCTAGATATTAGGTTGGGGGTCATTGTTCGCGGAGTGGGTCCGTTGGTCAAGCGGGAGAAGTTTCTTATCCACAATTCTGAGGATAGCTCTTGCTGGCTGGCTACGTGGCGATACTTTGAAGAGGAGATGTCTGTGTTTAGAGTTTTTGTAGATATGCCGGTGGTGGTTTCTTCTGGGTGTTTGCAGAGTGTAGCCGGCATGGTGTAGTCTTTGGTTGGTTCGGGTAGGTTGGCTCCTGGACGGGGAAATAAACCAACCTGTCTCTTCGGAAGTCTTCCCCTTGTATAAATATTACCCGGTGGTGATGGGTGTCGTGAGAGGAGCTTTGGGGTAACAGCGGTTTGCAACAGAACAAAGAAAACAGAACAAAGAAAACACACAATGGCTGGTTGCAACGTATGGGAGACCAAGCTAGGGCGCAACCATGGCATTGCAAAGGCACGCCTCCAGGCTTAAACAATTACAATAGAGCATCACAATACTACATATCAACCTTCTGTAAATTTGGGAAGTTGTAACTCCCTCTATAAAAACTAGCAACTTTGGATGCTGATCAAAAAAACACTGGGGCTTGGATGTGCAGCAGTAATGAAGGAACAAGAATACTTTGATCCTTTCGAAGCCAAGCTCATACACCGGGCAAACCAGTTGCGCCAGTACTATCCCCAGCTTGTTTTTGCTTACTCCAAGCTTAGTTTCACAAAGTTGACGCATGTTGTTTTGTCGTCAACCATATCTCTAAGTGACAGACAAATCATGGCAATCCTACAGCTAGACCACGGCAACAGTCAACATATTCGAATATACAGCAACATCCTCGGCATTGTCAAAAAGACGATGAAGACACTATACGGCGCAATTAAGATCCCGCAGTTGCACAAGTACCCATTAACCAATATTCAAATGGTGAGCTATCACATTGCCGACATTTTCCCGGAATTATTCTACGTCCCGGCATTCAAAACGTTAGTCGTGGCGAATGAGACCGGAGAGAAAGAGGAAGAGGTGCTCTGTTTCAAAGCGAGGTTTAATGAAATGTGGATAATCACCTACCTTTGTAAACGGGAGTTTGCCGCAATTGTGAATGTTCTCTCCCCCATTCGTACATAGGTGTTGTTGCTGAATAATTATACAAATTTCTACAAAAAACAAAAAAAGTCCACTCTATTTCGTCAATCACTCTTATTATATACACCTCCTCGAGAATCTCCTCTCAACCACCATCATTACAACAACATAAACAATTCGGCCCAGTGAAGATGTGTTCCCAAGTAAGGATTTCTTTTTTTGAATACTCCAGGTCAGTTTGGTAGCGCGACCAAACATCGCGATGAGATTCAATTTTTTTTTTTTTTTCTTCCAGGTTTGCTCATCGTGAAAAGTTGAAAAAGCAAATCTCCAACTTCACAGTAAATACCCACCCATCCAGACTACACCCGCATAATGGCCAAAATAAAGAAGAAGGGCACCTCCGGGAACGCCAAAAACTTCATTACTCGTACTCAAGCCGTTCGGAAGCTCCAAGTTTCGCTTGCTGATTTCCGTCGTCTTTGTATTTTCAAAGGAATCTATCCTCGTGAGCCACGGAACAAAAAGAGAGCCAATAAAGGATCGACTGCTCCGGTGACATTTTACTATATCAAGGATATACAGTACTTGTTGCACGAACCCGTGTTGGCCAGGTTCCGGGAACACAAGACGTTTGCAAAGAAATTACAACGTGCATTAGGCCGTGGAGAAGTCAGTGATGCCCAAAAGTTGGACACAAACCGTCCCAAGTACACCTTGGACCATATTATCAAGGAACGGTACCCTACTTTCTTGGATGCGTTGCGTGATTTGGATGACCCTTTGAATATGTTGTTCTTGTTTGCCAACATGCCAGGTACGGATAAGGTAACCACCAGAGTCACCAAGGAGGCTGAGAGGTTGTGTAACCAGTGGCTTGCATATATTGCCAAAGAAAAATTAATCAAAAAGGTATTTGTTTCTATCAAAGGGGTATACTACCAGGCCACTGTGAAAGGGCAGGACATCAGATGGTTGGTTCCATACAAGTTTCCTACCAACATTCCTTCCGATGTCGACTTCCGAATCATGTTGACGTTTTTGGAGTTTTATTCTACATTGTTACATTTCGTGATGTATAAATTGTACAACGACTCCAACTTGATATATCCTCCTACCATAGATATTGAGAAGTTGAAGGGGATTGGTGGGTTGTCGTCGTATGTTTTGCAGTCCAAGGAACAGGGTGTTGGTGCTTTGTTGCCTGAGAGCAAATCCGATGCAGTTGCTTCGGGCGAAGAACAGGAAGGACAAGAATTGTCCCACAGCGAAATCACCAAGGCTATTGAGGCTGATAACGAAGATGCTGACGAGGCTGGCGATGAGGCTGACGAACAAGATGAAAACGTTGAGGATGTAGAATTGGATGAATTCGAAGCCAAGAATAAGACTCTGGGAGATGTGTTAACCCAGCCGTCGAGATACGCCTCGCCAACTTCAACCTTGTTCTCCAAATTCATCTTCTACGTTGGCCGTGAAGTTCCATTGGACATTTTGGAGTTCTGTATTCTTTCTGCTGGCGGCTCCATTGTGTCAGAAATCGCCATGGATGAGTTACAGTTGAAGAGTCCCGATCAGTATGCGAAGTTGGACTTGTCCAACATCACTCACCAGATTATCGATAGACCCAAGATCTTGCACAAGGTAGCTGGTAGGACGTATATTCAGCCACAGTGGGTTTTCGACTGTATAAACAAGAGCGAATTGTTGCCTGTGAATGCTTATGCTCCGGGAGAAACCTTGCCGCCACATTTGTCGCCATGGGGGGATGCCGGTGGGTATGACCCAGAAGCGAAATTGAAGGAAGAGGAAGAAGAAGAAGAAGCTGCTGATGAGATTGAGGAAGATGAGGAGATTGAAGGGATTGAAGAAGACGAAGACCTTAAAGCGCAAAGAGAATTAGAGTTGGAAGCGGCTGGGGTCAAGTTTTCCGAAGTTCGGGAAAATGAAGCCAAGCAACAAAAGAAGCAGAAGAAGAGAAGTGCCATTGCTGATGTCGACGAAGAGAAGGAGTTGAAGAAGATTATGATGACCAATAAGCAACGTAAATTGTACAAGAAGATGCAATATGGTATTGAGAAGAAGGAAGCCAGACAAGAGGAGTTGACCAAGAAGAAGAAGAAAATCGCCAAGACCAAGACTGAGTTGAATAAGTTAGGTAATAATAAGTAGAGAGATTTGGAGCTGTGTTTGTTTAGTAAATATTTTTACCGTATTATAGATAAGTCGTTATTGACAAGTTAGTGTGTGGTGTGTGGTGTGTTGTATTGTGCATGGAGTGAGTCACATGACCTGTAGGTGATATCATATTAACCAAGATATGTATATATCTTCATAAGTCAATGTATAGTGGACAACTAGCTGATGATGGGGTCAATCATGTAGACTGCTGAGGGTGTATACGCACCTTTCCACTTATAGGGAATGTATTTGTTTGGAAGCTACTACATTGTAGTGCACCTGTTATTCCCGTAGTGATCCAAGTCGCACTTTTCTGAGGAGTAGGCAGACTCAAATGTATATGCTACTTCACTATAGCCAGGAAGCCACAACCAAAGTCCACAGCCATGCTAATGATACCCAGAAGACTCGTCCAAGCCGCGAGACTCCCAGTCATGCACATACGGTGTTCCCACTCTGTCCAACTCAAAACCGAACAAGACATTGAAAACCTCATCTCCCAATCAACCTGGCCAGTGAAACAGCTCATTGATGTCGACCAACAGTCCATGAATGCCGTCCATATCGATTCACGCATCATTAAAAAGATGTTGAAACTATCAGGATTGTCGGTTGACATCTCTCAGGAAAAAGAGCAGGAACTCATCCGGGCTCTTAAATCACAAATGGTTTTCATTCGTCATTTATACGACGACGAGGGGCTGGACACCACTAATGAAACCAGCAGTAACAACGACTCTATATTTAGATTGATAGCGTCTGATCATCTACAAACTCCCGCCTTAACCCTAGACGGACTTTTACAACAGATCCAAGACCTACCAAACCAGATTGACTCCGAAAAGGGCGAGACTGGCTATACTGATGTGCAGGAGTTGAATGCCACCAAGGATAACTTTTTCACCATTAATACTAAATAGATGTGGACTTACTAAAACTTGTAGATACACATGAACCTTGTAGATACACATGAACCTTGTAGATACACATGAACCGTGTAGACATATATACATTATCACCCTATTTCAAAGATACTCTCGAATCCATATACATCCTATTGGGTATTTCCAATACGAATAAATTCTTGAGGAAATCCTGTAACTTGATCAAGTCTTTAATTCCCTGATTAATCTGGTCCACGTCGGTTGATTTAGCGATGTTTAGGTAGACTTTAATTTGGAACGTGTTGGATTCGTCGAGTAATTTTAGTTTGATACGATGAGGAGCTTCGCTAGTGGCTGCAGCAGCAGCAGCAGCGTCATCGTCTCGTATCAACACCTTGAAGATTTCAATTATAACGTCACCATGAAAGAACCTTATACCTTTAATCCAGTACTGGTTGACAACCTCGTATCCTAAATCCTCAAGAAACACGAGAAACGAAGCTCGTCTTTGTTCATCTTCGTGAGAGATCTCCTTCTTCTGGATGGCTGGTGACGACAGCTTGTCTCTCGTCTTTGGTGCCTCTGGTTCTTGAGGATCGATTTCTATAAAGTCGTCCACCACAATGACTGAATCGTCCTTCTTAACCTCGCTTTCATTCGTCGTTGTCGGTTGCTGCTCTGGTTCAGTTTTAATTGGTTCTCCAGTACTTTCCTCCTTATCAATCACGATGAAATCGTCATCAACAGCCACGGCAACCACCTCGTCTTCAAACTTTACTGCATCCACACGTGCATGCGTATGCACCAACGTGCTCTCATATATTGTCTGCTGGCTACAGCCCTGGGTCTTTCCAGCTATGGGAATATCCGAAATCTGTAGCGTCCATACCCGTTCTACATCATCGTGATTATCGTCTTCATCAGCACTAAACAAGCGTTTTGCCAGGATAGACGACGATTCACCATCGTTCAAGATAGGCTGACTGATATCCAAAGAATCATCGCGCCAATGGGTAGTACATTTCATATAGTACTGTTCAATTTGGTTGACCTTGCCTGGTTCGAACTTGGGCTTGAAAACATGGTTTGGTTTTGTGGTTAGAGTGTAGGTAGATATAGGCTGAGGATGAAGCAACCCGGTAAGAGCCTGTAAGGTAGAAACTATCTGCAAGTATTTGTTATGAGGAACCGAAGATACTAGAGATAATTGGTGGACCATGACTGGTTATCTGTTAGTGTTTACCAGTTGGAGGATTGAGGATTATTATTTTTTTCTTTTTCAAATTCTGTTCACCAATAGTTGTATACTACAATGAAGGTAAGTGTATAATTGGATTAAATATAAATGTATATAGAAGGAGGGGCGAAGGGGAAGGGGACGAACAAACCGTGATATCAGAAAGAACCGCTAGAAACCCCCCTCCTACATATCCTTTTTTGTTTCAACGGAAACATCCTCGGATGTCTCCTCCATAAATGCCACTATAACATAACCAATCAACACCACATTAGCTGCGAGGGCAGCAACACCTCCACTTAAAATGGTATTATCACCGAAAAGATACTGACAGGTAAAGAACGCTGAAATGGGGAATATTATCATTGCCGCCGTGAAGAACATCAACTTCTGAATAACTGATCTACAACGTCCAGGTTGGTTAGTATAGAGAAGCTGGGTGGGGGGAGCGATATAGAATGGGCCTGGAGAATTTGGGTGCTGAAAAATTCCTACATACCTTGGGATATCTCGACTTGCCATTTTCGTTTTATTCAATTATACTATTTATGGCTGATGGATGGTGGACCTATGGACAGGTGCGATAATATACTGAATTGCAAAGGATTTACAACGTATAAATACTTCCACGGAAGGAAGATACCAGCTTATACAATACATAGCCATCAACATCCAAGCAAACTCACCAAACGCAGAGGCAAGAGGGAAAAAAAAAATTAATATGATTATCACGTGCCATACAATGCAAGTCTTCACTCTTCTCTACTAAGGTATACCACACTTGCAATTGGGGTTCATGGAGTATACCTTGAAGGGGTAACCAGTGGCTTGGTTAATATTGTAGCCATACCCTTATACACATCCACCTCTCAATCACCCACCTCTCAATCACCCAATGTATAAACCTGCTCCCCCATTAATAGTACCCATCCTGCATATACACCATAACCAAAAATGGCGATGTACCACCGCCCAGTTGGCAATGGGAAAAATTCCACGACAACGGTATACATAGTGAAGGTGTGATGTGTGTAACCATTCAGTAACTCTCCTGGTGGCAAGCGAACCCTGTCCCTGGCATTCTTACCCCCCTCCTCAGAGTTAGCAATGCAATTATCCAAGTTGTGTATTTACATTCTTGCCAATGTCGTCCCTGCGACATTGGCGTTTGCTGACACAGCACCGCTTTACATTTCCACCAAGGGTGACCTCGAGAGTATCCCCCAGCCCGAGTATATAACCAAATATGCTGATTTATCTGACGTTATTTTACGGTATAGTGAATCGATATGTGTCCAAGACAGCGGCAAGCTATACATTTATCGTGTCAAGCAATTAAATCACTCTGAAAACGGGGATTCAGGGGTATATTTCCCCCATGTTCAGTACCCATCCCACGATGTGGGTCTTGATGTTGGAGGTTCTTGCGTTGTTGAGGATGACAGCACCTCCAGCAACGCCAATGTGGTTGTTATTAACATTGACGATGGCAAACCACACTCAATTGACGAGTTTTTACTGCAAGAAAATGTCATTGTTCAGGGAGTGCCTTCGTTCACCAGTAGGAACAGCGTGCATGAATACGTTCAAGATTTCTTGCACCAAGACAAGGATGGGTTTGTGAAGCGGGATTCCGAGGCTGACGACGACGTCGACGACGAAGACAATGCCAAGGTTGAGCAGGAAATTGAAGATGATTTCCGGGCTGCAGAATCCTTGGCCAAGGAGTCGCCCGACGAAGTTACCATTTTTGACAAGTCCATTGATGATAAGAAGAACTCCACCAGGCCAGATAACCGGCCCGATAGCTTGTTCACTAAGTACCAGTTCTTCACTCCAGGGATCTGGCTGGGGATAATTGTTAGCGGGATTCTTTTGACTATTTTGTATGCTGCTTTGAGTTGGTTGGGAGCATTGGAGATTAGTTATGCCTCGTTTGATAAACAAATCGACTATGACAAGAAGGCCGAGTAAAGCCCCTTCTATATATCCGTATATGTGTATATCTATCTATATGTATTGAGATTTTCCACTTTTTTCCATTCATATCAATGATTTACCTGGTAGTATGGTTCATACTACCGGATAGAGTGTGTATGATTGCAAGTGGGGCTGGTGAAGTTACAGTTGGGAATCCTTTATTCGATCGGTAGGAACGCAGTTTGGATATAAACTGTAGAGTAGGTATAGACTGATGTCATATTTACCCACCCACCATCCCCATCTCTAATACACAAAAGGAATAATCTTATATGGCACCAACCGCTCATACTTTACCCAATCGTCCCCGTACTTGGCCCGACACTTGGCCTCATCTCGCACTTGACGGTGCAACAACAATGTACCAAAGTAAATCACGTAGAAGTAGGTCAATGGGGTTTGGAACCCCGTTGGTAAACACCACGACCATCCAACCAACCAATCACCCAAGTAGTTAATATGCTGAGACAACCCCCACCAGCCATCAACTAGTAACTTCGAGCCGGTTTTGGTGGTGATGGACTTCAACTGCAAGTGGTTCAACTTGCCCTGTCTAAAGTCGGACTTTTGCTTGTTGGCAGCTCTAAACACGTAAAACCCAACAATCTGCACCAAAAGTATCAACACAAAGTTCACCACCCCCAATTCCACCTCGTTGCCCTTACAGCTCAAGTACCGCGACTGCAACGAGTACGACCATGGCACCCACGCCAAGTCGCCAAAACTCAACATAAACCCAAACCCGTCGGTGGTGACATCAATCATGGTTAGTAAGCCTTCCTCATTAAGCACACCATCGAAAATATAGAATGTCTGGAATGCATTCACAAGCCATACGGAGTCGGTAACGTAACCAAGTTCGTGGTATTGGTGGTGGATACACGATAAGTTAATCAATAACCATAGCAACATCCCTGGTCGTAATTCGCAGAATAGCTTGATATCCCAGGTCCCAATACGGGGGTTTAATTCACGGCCAATAAACCAGTCATAGATGGCGTTTCCGGTATTGCCGTTCACGGAGAGAATTCTCTCTGTGGTACCCATCTGGTTGGGTTTAACCAATGGGATAAACGAAGCGAGGTAGACCAAACAAGCAAGGAGAAATGAAAAGATGGTTGTGGTTACGATTAGTTCGAGCTGGTGGTCATAGATGAACTGCAACTCCGGAAGGTAGTACTTGGTGCCAGTGGTGAACGACTGTGCCAATCTCGCCATCAACACCACTACAAAACATGAGCTCACTGCTGGTCCATTTATCTTATACTGCAAATGCGACCCATCGCGCAACTTCACCCCAGACATGGCTTTCCCTGGGAGAATAAAGTCAAGAACCACAAGCACGCCAAACCAGGCAAGGTAGGCGGCCCAGCACTTATAGTTGAAGCACACATCGAGCCATTGCTGGGGGGTTTGGGGCAATTGGTTGATAATGGCTGGAAGGTTCAAGTTTATGCCTTGGAGGGAGTAGGTTTCGTTGGCGACAAGATAGAAGAATGTAATTAGAGCCGGGAGACCCAACGTGATCCCGATGGCACCTGATAGGCCAGAGAATTCTCGGTGGGTAGTATGTGGGTTTAATATCACTGGGGGACTGTTTCCCTTTGTTTTCTCATTAGGTTTGTTCATGCTTGGTGGTTACCTGGTGGGGTTTGTTCACTTTTAACCAGGGAAGCGGCGTCGTTGTATAAGTTACGCTAGCTGAACAAAGCAGGAAAGAATGCACTTTGCAAAGGAATGGCAGATGAATCCTGGTGAAGAAGTTTCGTTCTCAGCATCCTTGTATATCTCGGGAAGGATGCACCAAAAATATTTTTTTTTTGTTCTTTTGGTCGCAATTTGGGCTATACGATCGTTTGGCGATGGATCATTTGCAGTCGGATTAAATGTGTGTTTGACTGGATAAGTCTACGAGTTTGATGGAGGAGAAGTGTCACAACGACTGGTTTCATAACTGCAAACACCCCCCCCACAGATCAATGGCAAGTATGAGGAATCCACAATTTGGCAAACTGCAAAATGGCACCCTTCGAAGTGGCAATGTTTGCACTATGTGTCCAGATCCCTGCTTAATTGGGACAGGTTATCAACCGATTCGAAATTAACCTTCGACATCGCTGCAGATACAAAAATAATGCCCAACCTTGGGTGCATAAGGGAAGTGAAGAGCACACAAGTGGGCAAAAATTTGCGACAATTCCACATGTATCTGTGTCTGTTTCAGATGTGGCATGCGATGCATGTGCAAGAACGGCATGCTCACAGTTCCTTGTCCATCGTGCGCATTTGCTGCGTTATATACAATGGTGCTGGTGGAACCAACAGACGAGAAAATGGGGCCTTTGGCAGTAATCCTGCTATTACCTACCAAAAGCAAGTTATGGTTTGTTTACACATTTATCTGTACGTATGCTTATGTGAGAGTTACCTTTCTATTGTTCGTGCCTGACTAAGGCGATTGTGCCAGCCAGCAAAGATTCTAACAACAGCAGTGAGTCTCCATGACTTTGTGGGAGATTAGAACCATGCGAGAGAAGATACCCCAATAGTGCTCAACAATGTCGACCTTGTCGACCTCGGCTCGGCTCCCTTTGTGCTGCAAACCACAGCCGTAAACCAGAAACCACAGAACTAACCAAGAAATTATGCCGCCTCCCCTGACAGTACGTGTCTGCAAGTGCAGTGACGTATCTCCCGCCATTATACTAGTCCAACCACAATATGCAAGTAATTAGACATGATTTTTTCCTAATCGGGAAATCCAATTCCAGACAAACACGTCTCGAAGATAGGCACAGGTGCAGAAAAGCAGGAAATCGACAGCCAGAAAATACCCCGTGAGGAGTCTTATCTTTCGTACTTTGTAAGCAGTGATACCTGGAAACCATACCACCTGGGTGATGTATACTCTTTGTGATTCTGCAGAAGAGAGATTGTTCTCTGTACCCTGTCCTCTTAGTGACCCATACCTTTTGATTATCGCCGTTGCTTCATATTTCATGCCAAATCTTAATTTCCTCCTGGTTGCCCCCTTTTTCTATGAATAACCCTCCCCCGCCTGTGCTCCTAAATGTATGTTGGTCACTAATGGGATTTTGCTTGGTGTGACGTTTATATATGTGCTCTAGAACTGGGGTCTGTGCATCCTAATAAGAATTGGGGGGGAGCATTCACTTTGTGTATTCCACCCCCTCCTCACACCATGACTTGTGGGTAAATTTCCGTTTCCATTTCCATTTCCGTTTCCGTTTCCGTTTCCATTTCCACTTCCGTTTCCGTTTCCGTTCTCCTCTCTCCACGGCGCTTGGTAACCCCCAATTCAAGATCAGAAAACCGTTGGCATGTTTTTTTTACTGTGTGGGTGAAAAAGAAAAATGGGTCGGTTTCTGTTTGTGCGTTTGGAATTGGGTTTGTGTTCTCCAAGGTGAAATTGGTTATTTCCAGTACCAGATCACTGCAATGGCTAAACCAGAAGACCCAAAGGAGGTGCATATAGACAGAATTATCAGTCGGTTTAGCCATTGAGTCGCGATGACCGAGAGCCGACTTATCCCGGAGCAATTGTGTAACATGAAGTTATAATCTCGGCGGCTGCAGATTTTCTCAGAACAAGCCAGCTGTTTGTTCGGGGCACTGGAGAATTACACAATGCCCCGGTATACTGTGGAGGTGTTGCTATGTGCTCCCGTAGTATGTATCTGAAGCTTTGTATTATCAAGGAAACAAACCAGGACACATGCTGGAGATATTTTTCTGTTTCTTTTTTTTTGTTTTTTTTTTTTCAGACCAAAAGGAAAATTTCCCGATTTGTAAATATAATGAAACAAACTAAACAGTTCGTTCCGCGTTCTGTTTTGTGTTCAGTCCGTCATTGTTCTGGGTATAGAAAGGGGGAACTTGAAGAGAAGGGGAACATATGGGCAGACAAGGCAGAAGAAGAAAAAAAACAACACATTGATAGTGGTGCCCAAGTATATGCTCACACACAATGGTATATTACACATTTTGTATAAACAATACCCTCCATGCTTGGCCCTGGCAGTTTGCGATACCGGCATTGCTTCGATTTCTGGCTATATTTCCCAAAGAACATCAGTACCGGGCCCCTAACAATTTCTTTGCCTCCCCCGACCCACCTTATGCCGTGGCTGTGGCTGTCTAACCCAGATCGAAAGAGACACAATCATGCAATGGTTACGCATTGTCGAGTTAGATGGAATTATTCCTAAAATCTAAATGCAACCAGAATAGCCGAGAGTACATTATACTGTCCAACCAGAAACGAAAAAGAAAAAGGAAATTTTCACACCTAGTGATCTTTGGGGCGTACAGTCTCTACGAAGATTGTGCTGGGCTGATAAGTCACATCTAGATTTCCGTCTTCACCAGTTAATGCAACAGGCGGGTTTTTAGTTGGTTCTTTTTCTTTTTTTAATTCCCAGCTCCCGTTATCACCATGCGATAGTTTTAACAACACCCACATATGAAAGCTGGTTTGTGTTGTTTGTGTTTTCGTTTTGTCTAGCATGACTATTGCATTCCAAATAGAGAACGAAATGAACAAAGATGTGGGTATGCATTGGCTGTACAGAGAACGATGGACAAAGAACTGCCAAAACAAAAGTGCTGCACATAATATCGTGCCCGTTCAAAGGGTGGACGTTAACAAACCCCCTCCATTATTACATCTAAACAGAAGACAATCCGTGGCACAAGTTATTTTATATTCATCTCCAAGAGAAACATAATAAAGTTGGTGTGTGAAAAAGAAAGAACAAACCTGAACAAACACAAAAAGAAGACAAAACCTAAAAAAAAGAAGACAAAACCTAAAAAAAAGAAGACAAAACCTAAAAAAAAAAACCCATGCCAATAATTTCGAGGAGGTTTTTTTTTTTATTTGGGGGGAGGGTCGCCTTATAATTTCAATGGTCAAGTCAAGAAATAAAAGAGAAGCCATTTCTCCTCTTTCTCTCTGTCAAGTGTGCTGTTTTTATTGGAAATTCCTTTTCACTCCACTGTCGCTGTTCTTGTTCTTCTTGTTCTTCTTGTTCTTCTTGGTAACATTTTTGCCTAAAAGAAACTAAAAGATTGGTCAATACATCAACCTACATCGACAACAAACCTCTCAGCAACGAGGAAATAATAGAAGTGATTCCGGCTGTGTGTGTGTGAGATTTTTTTTCTTTTTAACTTTTGGTTAAGGTTGGTTGCTATTATCCCAACTAGGAAACAGGGAATTCTGATCCACATACTTCACAGATACCCACTGCATTCACTCACTTGCTCGGTTCTGGATTTACAAACTAACATCAGGACCTGTTGTTCCCAAAAAGACAGACGCTTGTATTTAGTATCCCCCAGCTGTCTATCATTTCCAGATACCGTCATTTTTTTTTCTGTGTTACCAGATCAACAGAAGGAGATAGTTTAGATTTACATATCCCCTTCCCCCCTTTCAGAACTCTGCTGAAGGCCACTGCTGTAAAACGGTGCGGTTATTTATTGCGGGTATTTATTGCGGTCATACAGCATAGAAAAACGGTGCACTCCATACAGTCTTTAATAAAGGTTTGGCGACAAGCGCATTACAGTTAAGGTTTATCCCGCAATTATCGTTGTTGTTCAAGCGAAAAAGGTACGCTCAGTCACCCACAATTTTTGTCTGCATTTGCCACAGGTCAAAACACCCCCAGTTTCCCCGAGCGGCTGCACACCCCCCTCAGAAACATCCTACAACTACGTGATTACAGCCCACGGCTTATACACTCGCTATACACACAAATATACCCGAATTGAGCTTCCCTCAATTCAATCCCCTCGAGTTTTTTTTTTGCCCAGTAGACAAGCCAATAGTTACGGTTTTTTTTTTAGACGATTGACGTATTTGTGTCCAGTTGTTAGGTCCACTACTATTCAAACTGCCTGGTAATTCGCTTAAGGTGCTAATTCCCACTTTTTAACTTTAAAAAACAAACCCAAATTTGTTTGTTTTTTTTTTTTAATTTGGAGACAAAGCCTATAGATTTGCACCTTACAACTTCCCGCCTCCAACTATTGGTGTTGATTTCGCTTAACCCAAAAAAAAAGTCTGTTTTAAAGTTGCGAATCAACAGAAACGGGTAAAAGAAGGGAAGAACGGCATTTTCACTTCAGCGGGAAAAGAACGACGTACAGGAGAAGGGAGGTTCCTTTATAGAGCAAAAAGTACTATAACCGATCTGGGCGACGGAAAGGCCGATTTATGAGAAAAACCTTTTTTTTTTGAAATCATAAGTTTATATGCCGTTGTCGACTGTAGTGTCTACTATTGAGAATCATCGCAGATTCAACCCAACGTATCCAGGACCACCTGCTCCACCTCCATCCATACCGCACGCTCTGGAAGGACTAGAATCACGTGCGTCGAGACCGCCAATCGTTATGGCAAATTATCCTCACCCGTACAATTCCCACTTTCCGCCTCCGTATCCGCCGCCGCCGCCGCCAGCATCGTCGGCTCCCCACACTAGCACCGATACCACCACCAATACCACCACCAGCATGTCCTCTTCAGCAGCAATTGGTACTGCACCTCCACCCCAAGCAATGGACTATGTATACCTCCCCCCATATGACCGCCACCACCTGTTTCAGCAGCTCCCGCAACAACACCAACACCAACACCAACAACCAATATTGTATCCACAGCCGCCACACCAGGAACAGCAATCCCACCATGCAAGGGAACTGCCGGTATTGGCAACCCCATCCACTGTAAAACGAAAGCGAGGCCGGCCTCCAAAAGCGGATTCTCTCTCCAATAGAATCACCACCACGTTGAATATCAATGTCAAGACGTCTCCATTGAATAGTTCCCCCATTGCTGAGTCCAATTCCAACCTGATTGTCAAGCAGGGTGCTCCGGATTTCTTTACTCCTTTGATGAGAGTATCGCCCAGCGTGAGATCTAAGCGGAAACGGAAAACATCTGCCAGCGGATCCCGTGGCGGGTCGCCGGTGTTGAAAAGAAAGAAAAACGCTTCTGAAAATACCTTGATAACCCCGCTCTCGGTAGATCGTCGAGACAGTGGAGCCCCCGGTAGTAGTGCCGTGGCAAACACACCATACCAGATCAACGCTAAAGTGATTGAGAAAATGTCCATGATTACCCAGTCCAACGCGTTTCACGGTGGTGTTGATTACAACACGCCACCGCCCACTTCGTCTTCGACTTCGACTTCCAGCCGCCGATCAAATACGTTTCCTGGGTACTTGAGTTCCACGCCCCAAACTGTAGGACTATCGTCAGACCCCATGGAAGAACGCGCGATGGGTAGTGCCGCCGTAGTGGGGTACGCCCAAGGGGTGGGTGTATCCACCAGGGTAGGCAAGAACTACTCCCAGGACTCGACCCGAGATGGTGATGGTGGAAAGAGTGCTAGCATCAGCCCCACCAATTTATTGCCGGCAGTCTCCTTGGCTGCGGAATATATAAGAGACGACAAGGAAAAAGGTGCCGCAGACAAGAAGAGTACAGCGGGTACAGCTGGTCAATCGGGTGACTTCCTGTTGAAACTCACTATTGACGACCTGGGGAAGGCGGTGCTATCAAGCGACTTCTTGGCTGGTGAAAGCAAAAAGGTGAAAGCACCCACTCCACCTCCCCAGCAGGTGCAACAGCAACACAATCACGCAGAACTCGAGCCTCCAGTGGAATCTCAAGAAAATGAGCACGAGCATACCATCGATCTAGCTAGGCGAGCACACTCAAACTCGGTAATTGGCATTGAGGCACTACAACCAAAACACCACGTGCAGCTGCCCCAAGAAGGTCCAGGGTCGTCACCACCACCAAATGCACCACTAAGAAGGTACAACTCCGACATCACGGGAACTGCCTATTCTACAATCCTCCAAAACCAACAACCTGCCTTATCGGCAATAAATGAGTTCATCCCCCAGACGCCAAAGGACTCGGGGTACCATTTGCATGCACACTCAATGGTCTCTACGGGGTTAACTCCCAGCTTTAACTTGACGCCGCAGTTCAATTCATTGATGTACTCCATGATGAACTTCAATTCTCCTAAACGGATGCTTGGCAATATTGGCGGTGGTGGCAGCAGCAGCAACAGCAGCAGCAACAGCAGCAGCGCCAGCAGCAGCAACAGCGCCAGCGCCAGCGGCGGGTTGAGTTTGATCAGCCAGGATTTGTTCAATACTGCGATCAAGCCGGCCAGTCCCCACCCCAATTCTGGCCCTACGCCAGCAAACCCTCATGACGAGGGGGGTATGAGAATGCTTGTGCGTGGCGATATGGATGTTGATCTGGTTGGCCAGGAGCAGTTACACTTTGACGGAAGTGCGGCAGCGATAAACGAATTGATGGACGATAAAGAGAAGAGCACGTCTACGGGTGGACATGCTGACCAAGCGGTTATTGATTTACCAACAACCGTAGGCCCCACCAGTGGTAATGCGTCTTCGTCGGATGACTCTGGCGACGCAAGATTGGCATTGAAGAAAATAATGCATGTCAACAGGAGGTGCTGAAAGATGGGGTGTATGTGTGTGTGTGCGTGTGTGTGTTAATAGCGGCCATAAGGCACGGTTTATTTTCTCGTATTCAGTTCTATTTCCCATTAGTTAAAGCATTTATTTACGTTATCTAGTTCTTATTCCGTTTTATAATGACGTTTTATTATCGTTGGAGTGGCCGCAAACGATATCGGCACAAAATTCTATAAACGATTCGGCCTTTTGTGTAATTATCGCTGTGCGCCAGATCATCACACAAAACGGCACCGCGGCTAGTTAGGGTTGTTTTATGTAAATATGTTAACCTTCCAGCCTGAGTGGTATGCTGGACCTGCTACACTCCGTTTCTGTGGGAACGGCTGGTGCGTGCCGTGTATTGCGGTACGCCTGGTGGAGAGGGGGCAAGACATTTGGGAATGGCATCTATTGCTGGGTAAACTACCCAGATTGCACTTCCTTGAATTCTCAGGTATACAACCACCGTAACAATGTAACGACAACTGCATATGAAAACACCCCCCTGTAACACCATTTCCCCCGTCTAACAAACCCCCCCCTTTTGTATATCCAAACACACATGCTTGCACATCTCCTCTTCATCGTCTCCGCGTATATCTCCTCCTGTCTGCGTATATATCCGCACGGCGCACTCACCAAACCTCATTATCTCTCTAATAAAATTGAACCTAGTGCACGACCACAACTGAAAAATTCATCTACAAATTTTTTCTTTTTTTTTTTTCTTCCACCTCTGTAAGTCTTCTCGGTGGATAAAGAGGGTGAAAAATTTTTCTTTCCAATAAACCTATCCCTTCTCTTCTTCAGTTGTTAACACACGAATCATCAAAGATGTCTCACAGAAAATACGAAGCCCCACGTCACGGTTCCTTAGGTTTCTTACCAAGAAAGAGAGCCTCTAACCAAAGAGGAAGAGTTAAGTCTTTCCCTAAGGATGTCAAGTCGAAGCCAGTTGCTTTGACCGCTTTCTTGGGTTACAAGGCTGGTATGACCACCATCGTCAGAGACTTGGACCGTCCAGGTTCCAAGATGCACAAGAGAGAAGTCGTCGAAGCTGCTACTGTTGTTGACACTCCACCAATGGTTGTTGTTGGTGTTGTTGGTTACGTTGAAACCCCAAGAGGTTTGAGATCCTTGACCACTGTCTGGGCCGAACACTTGTCGGAAGAAGTCAGAAGAAGATTCTACAAGAACTGGTACAAGTCCAAGAAGAAGGCCTTCACCAAGTACTCTGCCAAGTACGCTTCTGACGCCAAGCAGGTTGAAACCGAATTGGCCAGAATCAAGAAGTACGCTTCTGTTGTCAGAGTTTTGGCTCACACCCAAATCAAGAAGACCCCATTGTCGCAAAAGAAGGCTCACTTGGCTGAAATCCAAATCAACGGTGGTTCCGTCTCCGACAAGGTTGACTGGGCCAGAGAACACTTTGAAAAGGAAGTTTCCGTTGACTCTGTTTTCGCCCAGAACGAGATGATTGACGTTATTGCCGTCACCAAGGGTCACGGTTTCGAAGGTGTCACCCACAGATGGGGTACCAAGAAGTTGCCAAGAAAGACCCACAGAGGTTTGAGAAAGGTTGCTTGTATTGGTGCTTGGCACCCAGCCAACGTTAACTGGACTGTTGCCAGAGCCGGTCAAAACGGTTACCACCACAGAACCTCGATCAACCACAAGGTTTACCGTGTTGGTTCCGGTGCCGACGAATCCAACGGTGCTACTGAATTCGACAGAACCAAGAAGACCATTAACCCAATGGGTGGTTTCGTTAGATACGGTAACGTTAACAACGATTTCGTGTTGTTGAAGGGTTCCATCCCAGGTGTCAAGAAGAGAGTTGTCACCTTGAGAAAGTCCTTGTACGTTGACACTTCCAGAAGAGCCTTGGAAAAGGTTGACTTGAAGTGGATCGACACTGCTTCCAGATTCGGTAAGGGTAGATTCCAGACCCCAGCTGAAAAGCACGCTTTCTTGGGTACTTTGAAGAAGGACTTGCAAAACTAAATTGTGCTGGTTCTAACTAGTTGATTTATGTTTGTCCTTTATTGAGGCAGCAAGAGTGGTTTTTTTTTCTTTTATTTTTTTTTTGTTTGTTTATAGGAGTCTGTAGTGACAGTTTGTGAATTTGTATTGAAGAGACATCTTATTTATAAAGGTACTAGTTGTAGAGGTGGGTGGGTATGCTTGGTGTATATGTGGATTAACTGGAGATGGAGGTGGATGTTTGATCACGTGGAAAGTATCACGTGATAATATTCACATGATCCAAATCACGCGACATTTATTTTCCTCATCCTCATCGCAAACAGATGAAAATTTCCCAGCATAAGGTCCACACCAGTTAATACCACCAGCACCCACACAAACTAATACCACCAGCAAAACGCAATGTCGGCATCTAGAAGCTCTGTGGCGCAGGTGAGAAACGCCACATTACCCTCCCAGACCACCCCGGAGCAAAGATATTGGCGAAGTTACGTCAGCCCGCAGCTCATCAAAGAAAACCACCCAATAAACCATATAGCATTCAACCCAGTAGCGCCCCATGATTTCGCGGTCACGTCGTCCACCAGGATCCAGGTATTCTCGTCCAAGACCCGGCAAGTGATCAAGACGTTCTCGCGGTTTAAGGACGTGGTTTACTGCGGCAACTACCGGTTTGACGGTAAGCTCCTCTGTACTGCTGATGCCACTGGGCTTGTTTCTCTCTACGACAGTTACCAGCCTCGGAATTTATTGGTCAGCTTAACCCCTAGTTCCCATCCCACGCATGTAGCCAAGTTCCATCCCACCATCGCGAACCAGTTAATTACCGGCTCCGACGATAGAATTGTCAGGCTATACGATATTTCACAAACCACCCAGGGCCCGATCTGGGAAATTGATGGCCGGCACCACGGCGACTATATACGTAGTGTGAACTTCATTCCCGGAAACCCCAATTTGGTTGCTACCGGGTGTTACGACGGGGTGGTGCGAATCTTTGATAGTCGTGCTGGGTCCAGTCCGCTTGTGGCAGAGTTCAACCAGCACAACCCAGTGGAGGACATATTGGCACTTTCACCCACAACGTTGGTTAGTGCTGGGGGACCCCATGTAAAGATCTGGGACTTGTCACGGGGTGCCCAGATCCACCAGTTGAACAATTTCACTAAAACAACCACGGTGTTGCATGATACTGGTGATCGCGGGTTGTTGGTGGGATCCTTGGATGGACACGTAAAGATTTTTGACTACACCTCGACTAACTGGGAGGTTCGGTTTGGCTGGAAATTTGGCAGTGGTGGGGTGTTGAGCTGTGCTGTATCTCCGTCTCTGGTGAATAACAAGCACCAGCACTTTGTCGTGGGGTTGACCTCGGGATTGATTTCTATCCGTACCAAGAAGACCGAGCCCAAGGTGAAGCAGGGAATTAAGCAGGAAAAGTCGAGTGCCTATGCGAGAATGATGAGAGGTAAGGACTACTCGGGTGAAGAAGAACACCATATAGTGACCGCCACCAGTACCCAGACCCCGGCCAAGAAGTTGAAACAATTTGAGAAGCACATTAATGCATTTAGATGGGTTGAAGCGTTGGATAGTGCGTTTGCTCCGGGGTTATCCAAGGAGCAAACTGTAACTATACTAAACGAGTTGAAGAAGCGAGGAAAAGTGAGGATTTCTTTATATGGACGCGACGAGATATCGTTATTGCCGATCTTAACCTGGCTCACCAAGAACTTGGAAGATGTGCGATCCTTCAACTTGATTTGTGATTACGCTGGGATTATTCTCGAGATGTACGGATCCTTGATTGACAAGAGTGTGGTGTTGCAAGAGGGATTTGCTAGTTTGCTGAAGAAGATCACCACTGAAATTCGCAAATGCAAAGAGGCCAACGAAATCACCGGTATGTTGGAGTTGTTGACGGCGTGAGAGGTGTGGGTGGGTACCTGGAATGCCTCTATGTATTGAGTTTGTAGTTATACAGTATTATATCACCATCTTCTTCGCTTCTTTTTGCGTTTGCGGTCGGCTCGTCTGTTCTCCCTGGCCTCAACCACGGCCCGACACCCGTCAGAGCAAAACCACTTGAGTTTCCCCGTGGTGTACTTTAATGCGTCAACTCGGTTTAATAGTCCCACGCATTTGTAGTGGAACCATTCGCCATTGGCACAGGAGTCTGCATTGTCGCAGGCAATCATATTTCCAAAAGAGCCCTGTTTACAGAAACAGTATCGCTGGTTGTCTTCTTGCTTGGCGGTCTCGGCGGGGTTATCGATATGTTCCTCGTGATCTTCGACTGGTTTGTCTTTGCCGTTGTCTTTGTGATCTTCTTTACTCTCTTTTAATGGTTTCAATTGCACCTGTTTCAATTGCACAGCCTTATTGAGTTCTACCTCTCTGGAACTGGCCAGACCTGTTTTCTCTAGATCCGGCGCCGGTTTTTGCTTACCCTTTTCTAGCAGCCTCTTCGGGTTAGGTATTTTCAAAATTAGCTTCAATCCCGACCCTTTGCTTCGCTTTCTCGTAGCCTCGCTATCTTCGGTAGTTCTCTTATCTCGCTTCTTATCTTGGTCAACTTGTTCCATCTTCTTCTTCTCCTTCTTCTTCTGCTGCTCCTCGGCGATTGCTTCCCTCTGCGACACCAACGGATGCTCGGCATAATGCTGGGTTAGCTGCTGTTTCAACTCGGCATAATTCTGCGGCGGAAGACCAGCACCCCTGCTATGTGAAGTTGAAGCGTCCTGGATTAATCGGAGCTGGTTGACCTCATCGACAAGATTTAGTTTGTGGGTGATTAACTGGTTGGCCAACGCTTGTGATTCCTGGATGGACTCCAACGACAACTGCCTTATGGACTGCTTCAACCCCATATAGTGCTTGAAGTCTAGCGACTGTCGGTCCTGGGCATACCGTCGAAGCATCTCGTCAAGGTCGTCCTTGCATGCTTTAATCTTGATATTGCACGCCTGGATCAACCATAACGAACGGACAATATCACACGGTAAGTGGTCCACTGTGGATAGAAATGAATTCTGGACCGAGGCCGAAGGGAAGTTTACATCGTTTTCGCCATTATGGCTGCGAAGTGGGTGCGACGGGGTTTTGGGGGTCATTTCGAGCAACATTCATATGGAGAGTCAACTTTGATTTAGGCCGGCTGTGGTGGTAAAAAAGGACCTGGTAAGTTATATGTGGGTGGTTTGTGTTGGCGTGGTGAATGTAGTTGATGGGAGGTTTTCTTTTGCGGGTAACCTTTTTGTTTACTATTCCCAATTCGGTATAAAAGGAGGGTTCCTTGGCTGCGAAATATTACACAAGGTGGTGGTGTGGGTGCAAAAAAAAAAGAAAAGAAAGGGAAGTAGCCAGTATTGCTTAGTCTTCTGTCGGGTTGTTTGGTTTTGGGGGTTGTTTGGTTTTGGTTTTGGGGGTTGTTTGGTTTTGGGGGTTGTTTGGTTTTGGTTTTGGGGGTTGTTTGGTTTTGGTTTTGGGGGTTGTTTGATTTTGGGGGTTTTGGTGGAGCGAAATACTCCCGCCCACTAATCGGAGTACTTGGTCTAGATTATTGTCAATTGGTTATGTACAAGAAAAGTTTCTATTTACACGGCACTCTGGGCTGGGCCCCTACATATACTCAAAATAGGCCACCCCAGCAATGGGGTCCACCTCATCTATACTGACTCTCTCCAGGGGTATCATCTCGCCCTTTTTAAGCACCCCGGTCTTAAAGTCTACCTTTAACACGTCATTCACCCGGATAAAGCACTTCACATTCTCAAACACTTCGAGGTCAGCAACCACCAAGTCGGGAGAATTTGGTTCTCTTCTCACTCTCAATCTAAACTGGATTGGTTCCGGCACCTGCAACGGGTCGTTGTTGACCAACCGGCAGTAATGGTAGAGGAACATGCTGTTCCAAAGCCCATTCGTACTGTAGCTTATGGACTTCACCGCCTCTGACCGACTATTGATATGGCCCACAATGGACTGGACCTTCCCCTCGGGTATGCTCAGTCTCTGTGTACCGCAGTGGGTGTTCAAGAAATAGTCTTGTAGTTTCCAATGGTTCAACAAATCCACGTACCGACGCAATGGCGAGGTTACGTGGGCATAGCTGGTTAAGCCAAGGAATCGGTGTGGTTCAGGCACAGACGTGTACTTGGCCCCGCCAAAGTGCTTCAAGATATTGTACAACGTCTGCATGTCGACAAACTGTGAGCTCTTGGCCTGTTGCTCAAAGTAGGCTCGAACAGTCTCGAACTGTTCGGGGATTTTTGTGTCAATACTACGGTATATGATCGGGACGTTGTGTTCCTGAGCAAATCGCCCGACGAGGTTATTCGCAAGAATCATATTTTCCGACACGAGCTGCTGGGACTCGGATTCAGTCGGCAACCGAGAAATCGATATTTGCTCAGTCTTGCCTGCGATACTTATGGATATCTCCGCCATGTTATTGCCGGTGTCTGGAGCAACACTTGTTTCAAACAGAGTCTCTGGGAATGGCTCTTCACTGCGGGTTATTCTTGTTCGTGTGGCTGCCCGTTTCACATCCATAGAATCTTGGGATTCCCTGACTGCCGCAAGAATAGCAGAGATGTGGTAAAGCCGGAATACGTTGTTAAAGTCGTCATTGTCGGTCTGCGACATCGTCCGAAACTGCTGCACACGCTCACCATCTTGCAACAACTCGTTAACTCGTGAGTACGTGAATCCCGGGCGAAAGTTCTTCACAGTGGCAAAACTAACACTGTAGGTGCGGCTAATCTGGTCCCTGACCTTGTTAGCCAACTCAGAGTCAACCTTGCTGTTTGGCCTATCCACCTGGTTGGAGATATACGTATCAATCATGGACTTGTTTAGTCTATACTGGACTGCCAACGCCCGGGTTTCCTGGCCAGGAACGCCTAACCCACACATTGCTGAAATCACCTGGGGAAACATCGGCTCCACAATCTCGGGTAAGTACGACGTGAAGGATTTGTCAAAGGAAATGGAACTCAACGTGGAGTCAGGTCTAATGTAGGATCCGGGATCGGCAACAAAGATGGATACCGTGTACTCGTCCCCCGTCTGATGGATGGAGATACCATCGTCAATTTCATGAGCATCCTCGGCATCGATACAGTATACTGGCACAGAAGTCAAGTCTTGTCTCAACGGCTGTAAGGGATCGTACTCGTTGAAATCGGCGCTGGCGTATAACCGTGACCCCTCATCAGTCGATGAGCACTCATTGAGACTTTTTAACGGTAACTGGTGGATATCTTGTTCGGTTTCTACGGGTGTCTTCTCTTGGTGCACCTTGTCCTGATGCACATAATCCAAGTACTGGTAGTACTTCTTCTCCAAATCGCCAAAATAACTGGTATTCTCCCCAGGGAAGCGGAGACTCTTATCCCACCGTCCAGGATTGGCAATCTCCACACTATCCGATAACCTGCTGATTAACACATACGCCATGAATTTGGAGTATTCCGGGATAGTATCAAACTCCAGAGGAAACTTGCGTGCCTTGAGTTCTTGGTGTATAGTTCTCAATACCGACGCCAAAGTAGAGGTAACCGAATCATGATGGTTGTACTTATTAGTGATAAAGTCCTTGAAAATGTCAATAACCGCTTGGCAATATGGTGGAGCGCCAACCCCAGCACTATCCGGTTGGTTGGTGATTTTAGCCACACAGTAGTGGGAAAACTCGGCAATACCACCATTCTGTTTAAGATACTCCATTACCCGCTCACCTTTGGCAATATCAGTAACTGGCAATATGGATATGGAAATATTGCGGGTTTTACGGCTGTCCTTGTTGTGCACAAGCCAATGCGTGGGTTGGCGATGAAGGGCATACAATAATGCCAAGTATGTGGTGGCAGGGTATGGTTTATGGAGATTTTTGTCCAGCTTCATTGTCCCGGGGTTCAATCCTAGAGTATGGCTGGTACCAGACACTTCTGGTGGTGCTCCGTCGCATATATACGATAATAGCTCCGAAATGGTGATATTTCTAGGAGCGTTCAAATTGCCATTACTGTCGTATTGTAGCTGCTGGTGCAACTGCGCCAACTGGGTCAGAATAAGACTCACTTGCCTAAATGCAGCAATACTGAAGTTCATCAACGCTTCACTATAAGTGTCTCTAGCCTCGGGTGGAACTATATAAGTGTTGATGTTAGAGTTTGTGAGCAACGCCGACATGCTCTGTGCTCCTATAAAGTCGCCTGGGTCGCCAGGGTTGAATCCTGCTAGTTCGAAATCTTCGTCTGGTTCAGTTGCAGTATCCGTGGAGGACTCCAGGGAATGCTGCAGTTGTAACCGGTGCGACATTGATTCCAGGGACCGCACAAACCGCTCGTTGGCTACTCCTACAGGAGTAAGATCAACGTGCTTTCTCTCTAGAGTTACTAGCGTGTCCAAGAACTCGGTTTGCTGGATAACTTGCGGTACCCGGTACTTAATTTGCGGGTATCGAACAAATTTGATTTCTCCTGCAGGACCCACTAAAGTGTATACGATGGAGTCAAGACTGGTGGTTGGCACATCTACAACTATGTATGTGTACAAGGCGTCGTCGATTACTAGACACACCAAGTCACCTTTACCAATAGGGGTGTCTGAATGTTTATCTATGTGAATTTGTGCCTCCTGGATACTGCTGGCGATAATGCTTTTCATTTGGGACAAACCACCCACGTTTAGAGATTCAAGGGTGGTTTTTGCTTTAGTTAGCCACGCCTTGTTGGCGAAATAGTACCGTTTATTCATTCTATCTTTGGCGTCCAGTTTGGCCTGTTTTACGAGCACACTACAGGGAAGATTCATATTGAGATTTCCCAGAGTAGGATCGTGGTACTTGCCGAGGATTTTCTTGGACTTTTCGTTGATAAAGTCACGCGTAGATGTAAAGGCTGCTGGTGGTGGTGATGATGCCGAGGTTGCTGGTGTCGGGATTCTAAGAGAAGACGTTTGTGATAGAAGATCCCGCAACGGTGAGCTGGTTCTCGAGGGTTTTGCGGTGCTACCATATGGGACTTTATTACCATAATCAAAGCGATAATTTGCGGGTTGGGGTTTTGAAAAGCGGTCGTGGGGTCTAGTGGGGTTCTTCTGTTGTCTGCGGTGGTCGTACGGTCTAGTTATATACTTGTCTTTCTGGGTACGGAATGGGGTATTCTTCGGCAGGACTGTTCCTCTCGAAGTATGGAAGTGGCAGTGGAGTGACTCACAGTTCGTCAAGTAGGTGATGTAGCCATTACTTCTATATCGTCCGAGTGGACGCACCCGTGCATATTTGACTCTTAGCATTGCTTGCAAGTGTGGATGTGCTCTGATAGGCTCTGGAGTGCTAACTACTTGAAGTAAACGTTGGTTAATGGTGGAAAGTCGGGTAAGCCTTTTTGGGGGGGGCATCGCAAGTTTTTTCCAGCACCGATGGCGCAGATCGCTGCGTGTCGCGACAATCGCAGTGAGGCACAAAGTGTGGACTGGGAATGTGGAGTCTGGTGGGGTGTTGTCTGGCAGGGTGTTGTCTGGCAGGGTGTAGTCGATTGCGGGGGGATGGTTTGTTTCGGTGTAGATGGAACTGTCATTGGAGGTGTTTTGGTGGGGTGTGGTTGGTATTGGTTGATTATTGTTGAAATGTATAACAAAACTGGGTAAAATTTTGGAGAATAGAACTTATGGAAGGCCATCTTGGTTTGAGGGCCGACTTTCCTCCCTGTGTAGTGACACCACGAGTTCTTAGAATCTGGTACATTACCCTATATCTCTTATTGACCCTAATCTGGTAAGACTCTTTACTAGGGTACTTATCTGAGATATCCATGCAGAACCATTCCAAGACCCTGGCTTCTCATAAACTGTCAATCGATATTCGCATATTGACTCAATTCTGCCCATTTTCAAAATGTTCCCCAAAAATTCCATCATTTCAGAGGTTCTTTCCTAATCTTCTACCAATTACCACTCCTTCTAATCTCCCAAATACCCTTCCATAACTACTATACTTCCCACCATAAAGCACGTCAATCGACCATCGTTTCAAATGTCGCACAGATCATTCATGCCTCCCGCGACATTTCTACGCGACACAGACACGCAAATAAAAACAAATCTTTCCCATCACAAATAAATAGTAAACATCAGTACTCGTATGTGCAACAAGTAACTAGACAGCATAAGTATAAGTAACTATATAGTGTTTGACTGGTGAACTATAGGCGGCTGTCATATATTTAAATCCATTTCCCAAAAAAGTTATCTCCCCCCAAACGTTATCCTACCCCAAAAGTCACCCAAAAGTCACCCTACCCTTTCATCCTACCCCCCCCATGAAGGTAGAAGAGCTCATTATCGACGGATTCAAGTCGTACGCCTCCCGGACGGTCATCTCGGGATGGGATCCACAATTCAACGCCATCACGGGATTGAACGGGTCCGGAAAATCCAATATCCTCGACGCCATCTGTTTCGTATTGGGGATCTCCCTGATGACGACAGTCAGGGCCTCCAACCTCCAGGACTTGATCTACAAACGAGGCCAAGCCGGGGTCACCAAGGCCAGTGTAACCATCGTGTTTAACAACCTGGAAATCACCAAGTCGCCCATTGGGTTCGAAAACTGCCCCACTATAAGTGTTACCCGGCAGATCATTTTGGGCGGGAACTCCAAGTATCTTATCAACGGGCACAAGGCCCAGCAGCAGACGGTACTCTCGCTCTTCCAGTCGGTGCAGCTAAACATCAACAACCCCAACTTCTTGATTATGCAGGGGAAAATCACCAAAGTATTGAATATGAAGCCCGCCGAGATCTTGTCGCTTATCGAAGAAGCCGCCGGGACCAGGACGTTCGAGGAACGTAAAGACAAGGCCCAGAAAACCATGAACAAAAAGGAAGCCAAGTTGGTGGAGATTCGGAGTTTATTGTCCGAGGAAATAGAACCCAAATTGGAGAAGTTGCGCCACGAAAAGCGCAACTATCTTGAGTACCAGCAGACGGTGATTGACTTGGAGAAGTTGGCCCGGTTGGTGGCGGCGTACGACTACAGCCAATTATCAGGTCAGCTTACTCACCACGGAAACATGGTAGCGCAGCACGAATCAGCCATAGACGGCCTCAACGTTGAGATTGACAAGCTAGAGCACGAGATTACCAATTTACAACAAGACTTCAATCACGTGAAGGCAAAGCGGGAGCAGGAATTGGCCCATAGCGGTAAGTTGCAGGAGTTGGAGCAGTTGGAGAGTAAGTTGACCAATGACGTGGCCCGGGTGAATACAGCGATAGACATTGTCGTGGAGAATCTCCAGGAAGAGGCGGTGAGGAAACGCACATTGGAGAAGAGCTTAGTGGAGGTGGAGAGCAGTATCTGTGACAACCAGACCAGCTACACCCAGTATGAGCAGGCGTTCAATTGGCTGACCCGGGAGTTGCACGAGCTAAAGCAGAAATTGGCCAAGCAAGAAGAACTCCTATCCAGTCTCTCCACCGGGATATCCACCAAGGGCAATGTTCAGTCTGGGTATACGGCACAGTTAAACGAAGCTAAGCACCAGCTATCCGAGTCGGAAAACTTTATAAAAACCTCCCAGTTGAAAATCCACCATTTGGAGCAGCAGATGTCCACTGACAAGTCGAAGCTCGATAAGGCACGACAGGAAAATGCCAGTTTGCTTGAGGAAATTGGCAAGTGTAAGGCCTCTATTTCTGATAAGCAAGCCCAGCTCGATGCTAGTCTAGGATTCAGTCCTGAAGAGGTTGACGAGTTGCACCGGCAGGAAGCCGTGCTAGCATCGCAATTAACCAAGTTGAACCAGCAGCTTAATCGATTCAGACGTGACGGTAGCTTAGGTAACTTGGATTTCCAGTATAGCCGTCCATCAGGGGATTTCCGGGACGATTTAGTGCGAGGGGTTGTAGCCCAGTTGTTCCAGTTACCGGAACAGTCGCACAAACACGCTCTTGCACTACAAGTGTGTGCAGGCCGGAGGTTATATAATGTAGTGGTTGATAACAGTGATGTGGCATCGCAACTCTTGGAGCGGGGACAGTTAAAGCGGAGAGTGACCATTATTCCATTGGATAAGATTAGGGGTGGTCGGATCAATGCTGATACGGTGGATTATGCGAAGCTGGTGGGTGAGGGAAAAGTAGAACTAGCAATTGATATTATTGACTTTGAACGGGAGTTACTGCTGGCCATGGAGTATATATTTGGAACTACGTTTGTATGTGATGATCCCAACACTGCAAACCTAGTCACATTTGACCGTAGGATAAGGACCCGGTCCATTACTTTAGATGGGGATGTGTATGACCCGGAAGGGAACATTTCTGGGGGGTCGCGTAGGAACAACTCCACGGTGTTGATTAAGTTGCAGCAGTATAACCAATTGCAAGGAACCATACGCCAGGTGGAGACGGAGTTGAGTAGTGTTCGGGAACGTATTTCCCGTATGGACGGGGTTCTCCAGTCCACGCGTGGGTTGCGGGATGAGCTTAACCTTGTTCGTCATGAGTTGTCGCTTTTGGAGAAGAAGTTGGCCGGTAACCCGGCCTCGTTAATCCTCAAGCAGTACCAGACCAACCAGGACGAAATTGCCAAACTCACCCAAGAGATTTCCGACAAGGAGGACCAGTGCCAGAGGTGGCGCCAGGAGATTGTTGCTATTGAGCGTGATATTGAAGAGTTCCAAAACGACAAAGGGTCCAAGATTGATGGGTTGAAGCAACAGGTGAAGGAGCTAAATGAACAGGTGGAATCGAAACAACGGCAGCTTGACGAACAGACCGAGCAGTTCCAGCTGGTGCAGGTGGAAATGGAGCAGCGTCAGACAGAGTTGGCGGCAGTTAAGGAGTCGCTAGTGGCCAATGCGAAACAAACCGCCGACCTCGAGACTAAGCATAAACAACAGGTGGATACCAAGCAGGAACTAACCGATAAACTAGCGCTGGCCAAGCTCCAGTTGGATGAGGTCAAGGCCGGCTTGCTTGGTCTCGATGCCGAGATCCGGGAACTTGAAGCATTCCTCAAGGCCAAGACCGGGGCATTGCAGAACGATAAACTTCAAGTGACCAAGTTGACCCATGAACTCGAGAAATCCACTGCCATTACGTCATCGCTCCGTACCAAGATTGACTGTATCATTAGCGAGCATGAATGGGTGATGGACCAGCAGGTATTGGACAACCTCTTGCAGCATTCTCCATCGGCGAGCCAAGTGGAAAAGATTCGTGCTGAGCTTGCGCAGTTACAGGAGAAGTTTACTGGGATGAGACGGAAGGTGAATGTGAACATTATGAGCATGATTGACAATGTGGAGAAGAAGGAGGCGAGCTTGAAGACCATGATCCGGACCATCGAGAAGGATAAGAGCAAGATTGTCAATACCATCAACAAGTTGAATGGATACAAGCGCGATACGTTGAACTCGACGTACTTGAAGGTATCGAAGGACTTTGGGGCTATTTTCGCCGACTTGCTTCCTGGGTCCTTTGCCAAGCTCGTGCCGGTAGTAATGACGGACGTGACCCAGGGGTTAGAGGTGAAGGTGAAGTTGGGAGAGGTTTGGAAAGAGTCGCTTGTTGAGTTGTCGGGTGGGCAGCGGTCGCTTATTGCGTTGTCGTTAATCATGGCGTTGTTGCAGTTCAAGCCGGCGCCGATGTACATCTTGGATGAGGTGGATGCGGCGTTGGACTTGTCGCACACCCAGAATATCGGGCATTTGATCAAGACGAGGTTTAAAGGGTCGCAGTTTATTGTTGTTAGTTTGAAAGAGGGGATGTTTACCAATGCCAACCGAGTGTTTAGGACCCGGTTCCAGGATGGTACGTCGGTGGTGTCGGTGATGTAGAAGTAGAGAGTGTAGAAGTAGAGGATGTAGGATTACAAATGGTATAAAAGTTCCGCTGATTACCATCACTGTAGTTTGTCACAGAGATATACAACGTGTTAGGGCTAATAGTTGCAGTTCCTCGCCTACTCTTCGTAAATCCCCACGTCTATTTGTCCCGTAAATGTGACAAGCCGGATATTTGTTTCAATGAGGTATTTCTGCACAAACTGGTGGGTATTGTGTGATTACTTTGTGATTACTTTGTGCTTGCTTTGCGATTACTTTGTGTTTACTTTGTGTTTACGATGTTGGTATTGTATACGTTTTGTACACACCCCTTTGCTATCTATTCACACTAATAATCCGCCCTCCTTACCCACCACCAGGGTACTATTCTCAGACCTGCTGTGTTATGGTGCAACCTTGACATAACGCGTATAACAACTGCCTATTTTATATCCACTCACGGTTAATCCATGCCAAAACAAAGTCGCACCATAAATACCAATCAGATAATCCACCTGTGTACACTCATCCCACAGTGTATCCCCTCCTAAATAATCCCACTCAAGGATAAACACAATACACAAAAAGTTACCATTGTAAACTCTAGCAAACAGTGTGGACCCTTACTTAACAGTCCCGTGAGGCACCTTCCCACAATCAAAGGTGTGCCTTTTTAATTCTATTAATATAAAAAAAAATATTGTATACACACATTGTTCTTCCATAGCACAAAGCGGTACCTAACACATAATACATGCGTCAAAAATTCCACAGGGTAAAAAAAAAAGAGCAGGACTCCTTCTTCTGCACTAATTATATTTTTCCTCCTGTGTACAGGTATTTTTCCCAGATCTTTTTCCTTTTCTTTTTTTTTTTTTTTTTTTTGGGTCATATGGCTGTGGTTTCCACCTTCTATCTGCGATCCACAAAATACTAACCACCGGAAAAACCCACCAACAAAAGATACATCTACAGCACAGATACACATACATCTGCCGTTCTTCAACTACAGCCCGAAAGAGCATCACCGAGTAGACCAACAAGCGGACCAGCCAAACAGACAAAAAAAATAAATATACTTGTATTTTCCAACGCCGCATCCAACCGTACATTGCATCACATCAAATAATCACTAACCACTAACTCCCCCCCCCTGCATAAAAATAACGTCCACCATGACATCTCCAAAACGATCTATACTGATGACACCATACGACTTTCAGGACGATCGCAAAAAGCGGCTCCCGGCAGCGCCTTCATCGCCGCTCACTCATGTCATCCTTGCATTAGCAGCGCTTGCACTATTCGTATACTCGTTTTTCATCTCCCCCAACCAACTCATAGTGCATCTCGGACACCGGATCTTGGGCCCAGTTTCATTTCATGGCCGATATACGCCAGATATTTCCGAACTCGGCGACACGGTGTCGTTTTACGACCTCGAGGAGTCGGCCGGCCACGCCAACGGCTGGCAGTACGATGATCGGGTGCTTTTCTGCGTGCCTCTTCGAGACGCTGCCGCTCATCTACCGATGTTCTTTGGTCACATGCGCAACTTGACGTACCCACACAACTTGATTGACTTGGCGTTCTTGGTCAGTGACTCGTCGGATGACACCATGGACTCGCTCAACCGACACCTTGCCGAGATCCAGAACCATCGCGACCCGGAAATGCGGTTCGGTGACATTGAGATATACGAAAAAGACTTTGGTCAGGTGATTGGCCAGGGCTTTTCTGACCGGCACGGGTTTGCCGCCCAGGGACCGCGGAGGAAGCTCATGGCACGTGCCCGTAACTGGCTTTGGACGGTAGCGATCAAGCCCCACCACTCGTTTGTATATTGGCGAGATGCTGATGTGGAGACGGTACCACCAACGATCTTGGAGGACCTTATGCACCACGATAAGGATGTGATTGTTCCCAATGTGTGGCGTCCGTTACCGGACTGGCTTGGTAACCAACAGCCGTATGACTTGAACTCATGGCAAGAGTCTGACGGTGGTTTACAGTTGGCAGAGACCTTGGACGAGGATGCATGTATAGTGGAAGGGTATGTTGAGTACCAGACATGGAGACCGCATTTGGCGTATTTACGGGACCCCTATGGTGATCCGGAACTCGAAATGGAGTTGGACGGGATTGGTGGAGTTAGTATATTGACCAAAGCGCAAGTGTTCCGGACAGGAGCGCATTTCCCGGCGTTTTCGTTCGAGAAGCACGCCGAAACGGAAGCGTTTGGTAAGTTGAGTAAGAAGATGGGGTATTCGGTAGTGGGATTACCGCATTATGTGATCTGGCACATATACGAGCCGTCGTCAGATGACTTGAAGCATATGGAATGGATGGCACTAGAGGAGGTGAGGCATCGGGAGGAAGAGAAGATTAAGAAGGTGTATGATAAGGTGTGGAACAAGGCGTTTGAGAGTGTTCAGGATGACTGGAGGCGGGAACGGAGTATGTTTTTGAAGAATACCGATATGTCTAAGCTGAGGAAGATACGGGTGGACTGGCCGGGGGTGGATGATTGGGAGATAGATGATAGTGTGAGGGTGGATAAGCAATTGGCTGATTTTGATCCGTTAGGTTGAGGGTTGTGAGTAGAGGATTGTGAGTAGAAGTATGGTTATAATGTACAAGTGGATTGTGTAGAAGTGTAGCAGTCTTGTCATATTGTAGAAGGGTAAGATTGTAAGTGTGAGAGTGAAGACATTGATATTGACTAAGTTGATCATATGCTTAGTAAGGTCATAGTCCTTCCAACGATGGTGCTACAAGTAACTGAACATAGTGACTAGTTCAACTAAAGGGTAATTCAACACAGTCAGGGTTCACAGTTCAAGTTGATAGATACAATTAGAGTACGTTTAGAATTAACATTATGCCAGGAACAGAAGAAGATACAACCATTACTGGAACTATCGTGATCACTCTTACTTCGATAACCAGTGTCATTGTTTTACATACCAACTATACATAAAGAACTATGACAGAACAACAGTCTATGGTGTGCGTGGATGTTCAGCACTGACAGAATAAAAGATAGTAGGAACCCACACTTGGTCCTCCTGGTAATAGAAACAACTCCTACAAGCCTTATCCATCACCAATACTAGCATTGACTATGTGTCGGTGGTACCTACTTCAATTTTACTTACGATCCGAGAAGCCATATCACCCCCTTCTCCACTATCATTCTATCCCCACAATATGTGGTGTCATCACCCCCCTACATCAACACTACTAGTCAATTCAACTACGAGAGAATTGTGTACCAAAATAGGAATAGAAAATAACACCACACCAGTACCACTTTTAGCTGTGGTTACTCTAGCTCCTCTGAATCCCTTTGTATTCTTTTGGTGGATCTTCGTATTCCTGTTTCACACATCCCGCCCCTGGGTTGTCCAGTTGTGGTTCGCTCCACCACATCCCCAGTATATAATAATGAGAATGTGATAAAAACAAAAAGGGCCTAGTTCTGGTCTACAATTATATTATTGTACACTGGGGCTGACTTTATTCGAGGACAATATTTTTTCCAGTGTTGTATTTACATTTGCAGAGTATAGTTTATTTTTTCACTGATAGCACTGCATTCAACACCGTGTGGTGGAAAAAAAAATACCATCCCTGTCGCGTCCAAATCGAGTTATTGGCAGAGTATTATTTTTCTGTCATCCCTGTTATCTGTAATTCAGCCACAAGTATTTTTCTTTTTGATTTTTTTGATTTTCTTTTTTTTTTTCGGTTCCTCCTCACTGGTAAAGGAAAAAATGTATACCCGACATGCATATGCATGGTCACTAAACATGCAAGTAGGTTAAACTGTTTTAGTAAGGGGAGGGAGAGAGAGAAAGAGATTTGCACCCACTTTATAACTACAGAGTGATCTACACCTATGCCAAAAATAGGAGACGGCACCCAGTTATACAGTTATGCCCGCCCGAGGAAAACGGCTTAGAAGTGACGAGGGACAATAATAATAAAAGATAAACACCCATACACAATTTCATGTTTGGTGGAAATTGCACGCGATCTTAACCACACACCATGAATGCAGAATCCAGGAGCTACTAACGGGACCCGCTTTCCCCCCTTACTAAATCGTGCTGTCTGTAAGAGGTGCATAAAAGAACCACTCCTAACCCACTCTAATTTCACTAGTAATTCTCTCAACCGTAGTTTTCGTATTCAGCCCTGAAAATACTGTTGCACACATTCAAGTCCATCTGCGAATTTTCTAATGCCCACAACCATCAAGGGTAGGGGGGGGGGTTTACGAACTTATATACATTCCTCCAAGGCGTCCACGTTGGTACCACGAGGACGCTTGGGTGTGGTTTATTTTTCAAGATTGGGTGTGTTTGGGTATGCTTATCTATATTTTGTAGTTGAATATTATTACAGGAGCTTTGGGATGGATCTATCTTCGGGATGGCCCATCTATTGTTCATAGAACGCCTCGATCCCCCTTCGCTGATAGTGGCCATCCTCCCCCAATGCTTATGCGTGGCACTGGAACAGCGCCTTAAATATACCTGAAACGGGCTGCCGATCAAGAGCAGTACAAAAGCGGTTCAAAACCAACAGGGTCGTTTGCAAACGTGTGTATACAGCACCACCACAATGACCAATCGGGGGCCCTATTCCTACTTCGGACTTGGCTAACAATTGTCTTCCTGTTAACACTAAAACAGAGCAGAGCATAAATAACGAAGACGAAAAATTCTAGACACAATTGCCCTGCCACATTGTGCAGGACAACTCAAACAATAACACAAAAGTAAAACAAAACATTATTTTTTTTTTATTATTTTTCCAGCCATCGAAAAATATCTCACAGTCAAGGATTCCGAGAAGTGAAAGATGCCCTCCCAAACGGGAACCTTGTGGATAAAACGGAAAAAAGCACTCACCGCCCACAAACCGCTATATACCGACAAAAACCTAAAAAAACACAACCCCAACAACAACAGCTTACGGGGAGTAATCGGGCCCAGAATTCATCGTAACCTAGTTTGTCCCCGGTTGTCAGGTTGCACCATCCGTGGTGCGTCATCTCAGTTTTTTTAGAAATAGTTGATTTTGCACAATTATGCAAGATGCATGTACTAGGCGCATAAATTACTAATGAATGCAAAATGGTCTGTGCCGATGACGCGGGCGAGCTGCGTGGATTTGTACCCCAAAAAAAACAACCCAACTTCCCCTATAGCACGGGGATGGTTACTGTTTATTATTAGTAACATAGACCCGACTCTGACTCTTCATCCACTGCGGTCCCCGCTGCGTGCTTCTCTTAACTATGTAAAATATGCATCAAGCCAGGCATCTCTACCCAGCAGCTGGCCGAAAAAACGTGCTTACTAAAAGGGGGGGGGAAGAAAACAAGATCCTGATCTCAAAAACGGTTTAGACGTACATGCGTCTTTGTGTACTTTTGTGACAGGTAAAATTTCTTTTTTTTCCCAAACCGGCGTTTTGTGCCAATAACGTACCTGGTGCATGTAACCATGCCCTGTAAAACCGCTTTCTGGAGACACCTTTGAGGTATGCAACGATCGAACCATATATGACAGCACCAGTAGCAGGTACAAAAAAACACGCAACAAGTGTGCAGTAAATGAGCGTGTTGAGCATCGCCGGCCCGTCATCACGGCTAATGTAAACACAAGAAAAACAAAAGTGGCTGGTCAATAACAATACAAAACCATCTCGCCACCAGAGCGAATGTGTGTATGGAATAGCCCGTGCAAAAGAAAAAAAATTGAAAAATGACACAATGCTATGAAATATGTCGGGTCCTGGGTGAACCAAGCACCAAACCAGGAAGGAACCATTGCTGGAATAACCAGAGGCTTTTCCACAGACAAACTGGTGCATGTTGGAGGTGCGGCATGTGTAATTGTATAGCTGATTCTTCCACGCTCTGTTCCACTATGCTCTGTTCCACTATGCTCTGTTCCACCTCTTTCTCGGTACAATGGCCCTCACTTACAAAGTGAAAGCCCCTTGTTTAGACCAATACTGCCAGGTTCCAGTTTCCAAAAAAGAAATACACACACCGATTTGGTATTGTTTTGGAAATTTACTGGTGTTTTCCCGGAAATCCATATTATAGTTGCGAAATAATACCCCCAAGTAAGAGTCATCCCTCCCCCTCCCCAATCACCACGTAGACACACATCCTTCAACGTGTTTACCCCTGCCCCTTGGGCGTGCATAAATGTGGTGGCGGCGGTGGGGGAGAGATCCGCGTAGCCATTATTCTACCCTGCATGCATTAATTGTAATAATCTAATCGTACTTAGATTGTAAATATGCCAGGTACATATCGTGTCGCGCGTTTTAGGTAGCCAGAACTAGCATTGACGTGGGATAGCCCTTGTTGCGAACGTCTTGTTCGTCTAAAACATAAACAGCGCCAAAATTCATTTCAAGTCTCTTCCCGTCATTGTTGGCGATAGTCAATTGTAGTAGTGCAAGCAGTGCCACAATGTGCAAACAATCGCAGAAACGGGAAACCATGTATCCCCCCCCTTTGAAAAAACTGTCAACACTGGACTGAGAGAGAGAAAAATTTTTTCCCATCCATACCCAAAGGCTGAGACTACGGTTTGGAAAGGTCTTTGCGACTACGAATACCCATTGTCTTCTACACAACTATACACATTTTGGTGTAGTGCCAACAATGGAAGTCAAGTGTGTGTATTGGGAATAGATGTGTTCCTCTTTTCGCCACTTTGTTTATCGCCATACAAAAAAATATATTATGACCTTTTTGTGTGTCCTGCAGATGGGAACAAAGCAGAATATTTTGTGTCGCACTTTTTGATTATTTTTTATGTCCCTTTTTTTATACACCATTTGCAATTCAAAATTCTTTTTTGGCCTCTTCCCAATTACTGGATAAACATGGCACACTAACAGGGAAGACGGGATATCTCGCCTGGGATATTTAACTCCCTCTGATCCCCCCCCAAACTTCGAAGCCTTGCTTTATATTATATTTTCTTCTTTTCCTTTTGTTTTCCCTTTTTGCTAGCCAAGTCTTTTGCGTGTTTCTAAGAGGTTCCAGTTCCATCCATACGTACTCTCGCTTACACCAGCCCTTTAAACGCATTGCAAAAGAAAGCATCAGCATGAAGTTCTCGTTCAGATCTCTATTTGCCGCTGCAACCATTGTAGCCCAGGCCATTGCCGTTGACGTTGCCTGTTTGGTTGACGGTGTCCAAGTTGCCGTTGTCGACTTGGATACCGGTGTTTGTCCATTCACCATCCCAGCCGGCTTGCCAATCTTCTTCAACTACGTCAACCCAGAAGACTACGACATTGAATACTATTACTCCATTGTTAACGGTATCAGATTCTTCAACGATATCGTCAATGCCGGTAACATCATCAACATCCCCGCCAACCTTTTGTTCAACACCCCTGGTGCTCCATTGTTCCAAGTCCACTTACAACAAGAGCCAGTTGCCAACTCCACTGCTGCCATCAGAAAGAGATTGTTCAAGGACACCCAAATTGTCAAGAGAGATGCTGCCAGCGACTTTGCTGACTCCGTCAAGGGCACCGATGGTACTTTAGTCGACTCTAGCGCTTTCCTGGTTGTTCTTGTTTCTGAATCCTCCTCTAGCTCTGGTGGTTCCTCCACTGGTTCTTCTACCGGTTCCTCCACTGGTTCTTCAACTGGTTCTTCGACCGGTTCCTCCACTGGTTCTTCAACTGGTTCTTCAACTGGTGCCTCCTCCAGCGGTGCTGTCACTACCCCAGTCTCCACCGTCACCTTCGCTCCCACCACCACCATCACCATCACTCACTGTGAGAACGGTGTTTGCTCCACCACAGCTGTTCCAGCCACCCCAGGCCCAACCACCGTCACTATCCACGGTGAAACCACTGTCTACACCACCTACTGTCCACTCACTGAAGTCACTGACTACTCCACCAAGGTTATCACCATCACTTCTTGTAAGGAAGACAAGTGTGTCCCAACCGCCGTCCCAGCTGTTCCAAAGCTCACCACTGAGACTGTTAACGAAATTGAAACCATCTACACCACCTACTGTCCTCTTTCTTCTGTTGAGACTGTTGAGTCCACCAAGACTTTGACTGTTACCAGTGTCGGTCCAAACAAGCAGGGTAAGACCGTGACTGTCACCAAGACTGTTATTGCCACTCCAGTTCTCACTACTGAGACTGTTGAAGGCACTGTCACCTCTTATGTCACCTACTGTCCTCTTTCTTCTGAAGTTCCTGCTGCCACCACCCCAGGTAAGGCCCCAGTTGCTGTAACTACCACTGTTACCGCTGGTGTTCCAGGTAAGGAAGGTGAAAAGACTACTTACACCACCGTGGTTTATGTCACTGAAACCGGTGCTCCAGGTAAGGCCCCAGCTGCTGTAACCACCACTGTTACCGCTGGTGTTCCAGGTAAGGAAGGTGAAAAGACTACTTACACCACCTTGGTTTACGTTACTGAAACTGCTGCTCCAGGTAAGGGAACTGCCGCTCCAGGTGCTCCAGGTGCTCCAGGTAAGGAAACTGGTGCTCCAGGTGCTCCAGGTAAGGAAACTGCCGCTCCGGGTGCTCCAGGTGCTCCAGGTAAGGAAACTGCCGCTCCAGGTGCTCCAGGTGCTGCTTCTACTGCTGCTCCAGGTGCCGCTCCAGGTGCCGCTTCTACTGCCGGTGTCATTTCCACCTACGAAGCCGGTGCTGCTTCTGTTGGTGCCACCATCTTTGCTTTAGTAATGATCCCATTAGCTTACTTGTTGTAAGCGTGATATACATCTATCATCCTGTATTATGGTTGTTTTTATTTCTATGTTAAATTAAAGGCTATAAGTTAATATATCATGGGTTTGTTATTGTCTAATGCTATAATGCGTGCTGATACATTTCGATGTCTCCTACCTGCAATTGGTGTTGCGCTGGCTACTTCGGTGTGGTTGATTCGGATTGGGTGTGCTTGGTGGGCCAGTTCCGTCGGAAAGAGACAGTAGATTTACCTTGGTTTGCTTTTATTGGTTATTTGGTCGTCATCAACATCAGCCTTTGTGATTGTTGAATGATTGCCGTGATTTTCGGTTATATTTTTGGTTCACCCTTGCAAATGTGGGTGTTAAGTTTCGATAGATTTGGGGAGATGTTGCTCTATACCCATTTATAAATTAGATTACGCTGCTAGGCATTAACTGCTGCTCCGTCGTCCAGGTATTGTTTCGGTTATATATAAGTTTTTTTTTCTTCTTTTTGAACTAGCTCGATAAGTATGGCGGGTTGGTATGAGAGTTACCCTCTATAGTTTGTAAAGAGTGATAATACCCTCTTGTGTTACCTGTAAAGTAATATATATATTGTTTAGTGACTTGTATTGGTGGCTCAGAGGTTATTGGTCCAAGTGTGGTGAATCAATTTGGTGTTTCCGGGGTTGTACTATTCACATGGGCAATTTATGGGTTTGCAGATAATGTTGGTTTGTCACCTTTCCAATATCTTGAGGCGGGGATGTATGGGAAAGAGTTGGGCTTGTGGTGTGCGTTCATGTGCTAGGAGTAGCCAGTTCCTAAAGTTCGTATCCCCATTCTTTGTAAATAGAGTGTTCCTTAGTACAACCATGTTGCAGTCAATACTGTTTGCTCTGTTGTTGATGTGCCTTGGTGGTCCATCCTATCTCCTGGATATGGCTATAACTCCTTACAACCTCTCTACTGACTAAATTACACCCATATACACAACATACACTAAAGGGAACATCTGGAAGAACAATCAAGTTTGCCTGGCGTAAGATATTTGGGGTGCTGTAAATGCACATCCAGTATTACCGGGCCATTCCCATTGGTCGTAAAAATATCCTCTGGGGGAATACCTTTACACCTTGCTCATCATTGTCAAAGCTTTACCAGATACTTGATTTATATAATAATGCCGGACATTTTGTGGTTACATAAGGCAACCAGAGTTCGAAGATAAAGAGCTGACCCCAGGTGGAAACCAAAATTACCCAATCACTGAGAGCAAAACAGAGTGGTGACATGTGATCTTGGGAACGGCTTCCAGTAATGTATACAAAGAGGGTGAAAGTTGCCCGTGTGAGATGATTGTATTTATTAAAAGAAGTGGCTGAGATATCCAAGTATACAGAGGTACAGACATAGAATTACGGACAAGATCAGACAGGTCGCCTAGAGAGTTCGAGAGGAGAGCTCTGGACTATGTCCAGAGTATTGTAGTTTAAGAACTATACGAGTTATCGCAAGTGAAGGACGCATTACGGTGTTATGTGGTAGAGAGAAATGGGTGAATAAGCACACCAAAGGTTGCAGGACGAAAGTCCCCAGACCACGACACTCTGTGAGCCATTAGGTGGTCAAAGTCTTCTAGTCAGCAATAGCCGCATTCTGTGGAGCCAAAGCATGAGGTTCGCACATCCAAGATGAACTCGGAAAGGGATCGGCCCCTGGCTCTGACATAAATAGAGGCCGAATCCCACAATAAGAAGCCGATCTAGTTTACAAATCCACCAACATTGCAACAAAGAAATGTGCAAGTGGGTAGAATTGAACTTCACAGCCAAATACTTAATCCTTTCCTCTCTCTTCGTGTCAATAAGTTATTAGGCAAGAGATGTACTAGATAAGCAGGAGATTTCCAAAACAACAAATACGGTTCTGTGGTCTAGTTGGTTATGGCATCTGCTTAACACGCAGAACGTCCCCAGTTCGATCCTGGGCAGAATCATTTTTTTGCAATTTCATCCAAGCCAATGGATTTGCCCATTGGTTGAATCCAATCGTGAATAGGTGATGAGGAGGGTGCGTTTGTTTTCCAATCTTACCTGTCCAAAAAAAACCCCATTGACAAGTCAAAGCATGGGATTGCTGGAGAGTTTGACAAAAAGAGGCATTTACATAATTACAATTTGTTTAGGGTTTACGCTATATAGAACAACCAAATTCCAGACAGAAGGGGGGGTTAGTATACCCTTGTCGGTCCGATTCCACAAGTAACTGCCATTAGGTATGTTAGTAAAGTCCGCTATTAGTGGTGGGTATTTCAGATTGCAACTGTTTTGATCTTGATGTTTTCTTTTTTGCTCATGTAGGTGTTGGTTGATTTCAAACTGTGTCCGAAGACATTGATAAATGGACGCAGTCATGACGATAACGCATGTAAAATTCTAATCATATTGGCTAACACTAAAGACAAAACAGTAATCTAAAATAGGCGATAGTTAAGTAAACATACTCATTGGGCGATTATGATCCACTCCTGGTCAACCCCCAAGGTGGAAGAAGAAGAAAGAATTTTCTTTTTTTTTTTTCCTTGGACCTCTACTTTTCAGTTGCAGTTTCTTCAATGAGAGTTCTCGTTCTGACTATTACTTAATGGCACGAGTAAATAACAGACCAGAAGAGAGCACTCACCCAGGAGTATACACGGAGTTGCAACTGTATATTCACTCCTACAGGACTTGTATCCACCCATCTCTACAGTTTACAGGTAACGGGAGGGAAGTAACTCCGCCTATCTAGCCAAGCCATTATAATACGCCTGGAGACTCGTGCACCACGCATTTAACAAATCCACTTTATGTAACCCCAACATACCGCTTTCACTTTGGTCACGGGGGTCCTCGAGAGAGGGCCGTTGCGCCGTCCCGTCTCCCCCCGTGTTCACCCTATTTGTTGAGGAGCTGTTTAAATTCTCTGCCCGCTGCTCCGAGTATATTTGGTCCTTTTGGCTCAATTCGCCCTTGACGAGCCGGGGGACGGCGGAATTCATAAACGAAAACCACCCTTCGATTGCCGGGAACCAATCCCTATCCCGCACGGGGTTGTCTATTAAGAAAAAGAACCAACTTAGCAAGTGGTTGTGGGCATTATTGCTGCTGGTGTCGCCCGGCAGGTTGGTAAAGAAAACCCTACCGGAATCCGCACCGTCAACATCCATTCTATCTCCGTCGGACGATGACTCCACGACACCATTTAGTAAACCCATGGACTCCATCGCTCGCAAGTTGTAGTAGGAATCGGTAGGACTTAGCGAGAGGGGGATGATGGGTTGTGTGCCGGTTTTCGAATAAATAACCTTGCCGACAAAATCAATCTTGATACCCGAAAGCCTGCCGGAATGAACCAAGTCGAGAAGAAACGACTCCAACTCATCGTCGCCAAGCTGTAATTTGGCAGCTATAAACAGCATACGGATAGATTTATACGCCCGGGTATAATTCACAATTGATTTTGCTCGTAGATTCGTGATAATCTGGCGCGAAGAATGGATGAAAATATCGTCACAATACAATGGGTCCTGGGTAGCTTTCATGGTTTCCAAAACTTCATTGAAGGCCGGTAGGTTCAGCTTATGGTAGTGCTTGATTAGGACTAGCAAGTTGTGAAATTCAGGCATCTGAACATACGTCTGGGTTTCTTGAGTGTCAAAGGGGTCAAACTCGCTTTCAGACAATAGCGAACAGAGGGCAAGATACTTTAGTATTCGGTTCTTTACCGGAGATCCCGCCTCGTCGTAATTCTTGAAGCTTTCGTAAAACTCCAACCGTGCCTTTTCAAAATTGTCCCGGTAAAACTGCACCTTCCCGCCACACTCTCGAATTATCCCGAGGATACGGGGGTGTGACACGGCTGTGGTGACCTGGAGACTTTGTCGGTAGAGTTGCACCATCTTCAGCAAATTCCAGTTCTTGGTGCGGAAGTGGTAATCTATTTCCGCCGCAATTGCTTCAAGGGTGAACGATTTCTGGGTGGTTTCTGACACCGTGAGCAACTTGGCGTGTATGCTAGCCACCAATGCCGGACACTTGTCGTAAATTTCGTTTTCAAGGTACAAGTTGAGCAAGTTGGTTTTAATCTTGAGCCATATTCTGTCATTGTTTATATTGGCATCGTCGAGAATCAAATTGTAGAACCGGTCTATAAATGACATGTCCACCCCGGTGGAATAGCGGCCAACCATTTTCGAAATGGATTCTTCGACATTGAACTTATTTAACTGAGGAATCAACTCAAACAGCAGCTTCAAGGACTCTAGCATTGCATCATACTGCTTCTGGCTAAAGTATATTTTCGACAATTGCTTGTACGACTTGAAGATCCACTCCAAATTCTCTCCATTGCCACGATCAGCATTAACAACAATCTTCTTCAATTCCTGAACTGCCACGTCAGGGTCGTCGTCCTTGAATCCTTTGGCGAAATAGTACTTATTTTCCTATGGGACCCCATTGTTAGTAAAAACCTTCATTGGAGAATGTTTGCTTTTTGTTTTTTGTTTTTTATTCTGTTTTCTCATGCCCTCACCATCCCCCCTTTTTTTACACATACAATATCATACTCATCCTCTGATGCAATTCCAGTATCCTCCTGTTTGTTGCTGTCACCATCTTTTCCACTTGCGTTCATTCCTCCCTCCTGTACATCTTCATCGTCATCTTCTTCAAACTCGAATTCGTACGACTCTTCAGAGAAAAACTCTTCTTCATCAGACATCGTGAATTGATTTGTCGCGCGTAGGTGGGATGACTTATAAAGAAGAGTGGTGCTGGTGGTGCTGGTGGTTTGGGTGGGGGTTTTTTTTTGGTCTTTTTTTTGTTTTTTTTGGTGTTGCTTATTCCCCCCCACTTCACCTTCCTTATCTGTTTTTCGAGACTAGAGAGATAAAATGTGAGCTTATGGGTATGGTCAAAGTTATGCAAAATAGTCCCATTGCACTATCACGGTCCACGGGAATAACAATAACACCCCGTAGGGACATTCCGTTAATTGCTGTGACTTCGAAGGAGTCCACTTTATAAAAAAAAACGAACTGGGTTTACGCTGGGCCAAAAAAAGAGAAAAATTCCGATACCGGGAGTCGAACCCGGGTCTGCTCGGTGAAAGCGAACCGTGCTAGCCGTTACACTATATCGGAGTATCTCTTGACATAAAAGTTCACGAGACACTTATATTATATTGTTTCCACTATAATTTGCGTTGACTAGTTGAACCCCATTACTCGTGGATGAATTGGCGGATTGTGCTATTGGCTCAGTGTAGCTCTTCCGGTTGACGACAGCAAAGTCTGGGGAGAAGTTGGGGATAGGACAAGTACCGTGCTTGCCTTGACCGCGCTGCACCACCAACAAATGAGCCACACATGAACCAAGACACTACAAGCTTGTGGATAGTTGAACAATATAAACATCCAGGGAAGAACCAGTTAGAGGTGTGCCACTAGGATTTGGCATCCCTAATACATCCCACCACCACGTTTGAGTACTGCAATATCAATATGGCTTATAACATTCCTGGTGTAAGCCTCCCCCCCACCTCTTTCTTTGTGGAAAATTATACCATAAATACGATAATAAGCCCTGTCCATAGTAAATATGCAACCGCCTCACCAACTATCGCCAGCAATAGCAAATTAGCTGCAGACCACAGTAGATTAGCCACAGGCAATACATTGTCACCTAAAATAGGTTCATCCATGACAACCCGGGCCGGTTTCACTTGCGACTCGGCAATGTTTCAAAATGATAGAGGTCCACGGTTCCAGCACACTGGCTGGTCAATTTATTAACCAGTATAGAATCAATCACGCTAAATACACATATTTTTGTGAAAAACCAACCTCCACATCATTAATACCATGTGGATCCCCCAACTAGATTATTGCCAATAACATACATCTCCATCACAATTGGCCCGTTGCCACTCCCCATTGTTCACGTCCACACCAACCGATATCACGAAATAAGCAGGAGAATCCCCCAAGGGCCATCCCCGCCGGCAACATGTTCCTGTTCAGGCCCGGGCTTTCCCGCCCCAACTGTCCACATTTAACCAAAGTCCACACTTTTATTGTAACCCTGTCACCGCCAAGAAATGCTGCGAAATACCAAAATAGAATAATTGATTATTAATGGAATGCCCGACAGTAATTTCTTCCGCACCACCCAACAGTGGCGCCCAGGGGGTGATTACGGGCATTGTTCCAGAAAGCATCCTCTTCTTCTTCCCAAAGCCTCTATTATTTTTTCTTGTTTTTTTTTTTTTTTTGCAGCCACAAAAATTGCAAATTAGACTTTGACGTTACCAGTACGTCAGCCACACATATTTAGGGTGAACCACTTTACTAGAATAGCCATGGTTAAAAAAAACAATAAAGATAAACCTCCACAGCACTCATTATGGCTAAATGCCACCAAATTGCCTAATCGCAAGATCTGTATCACAGTTCGAGGAAATGAGGGAGTGGTGTGTGTGATGGGTTGGGCATGTATTATCCCTAGCGGGTTCACCCCCTTTATTATAGATGCTACTGTGATAATTTCTGTATAAATAGGGCTACATCAGCTTTGTCTCTACCCATTCCTTTTTACCGCACTTCACTGCAAACATTGAGATGACTGCTGCTGCTACTGGTGAGGCTGGTTCGCACAAAACCGAAAGTTCTGAAAATAGTATAATCCACCACAGTGATGACAACTCCAAGAAGTTGGAGGGGATTGAGGTCACCTCCCTCACTTCCAAGTCATCTTCTGAACTGGATGAACTCGCAAAAAACCCGTTTTTAGACCCCAAGGTTGAACAGTATTACCGCCACGTTTATTCTTCTTGCAACTACGAAAGTTACTCCGCGTTTGACCCTCACTTCCAATGGACCGAGGATGAGGAGAAGAAAATTGTTCGCAAATTGAACTATCGTGTGGCCTTGACGGCCTGTATATTGTTTGTGAGTTTGCAGGTCGACAGAGGGAACTTGGGCCAGGCCGTTACCGACAACATGTTGGACGACTTGGGGTTGGACACTAACCACTACAACACTGGAAACACCATTTTCACCCTCTGTTTCCTCTTGGCAGAAATCCCGTCCCAGTTGATTTCGAAAGCGTTGGGGCCCGATATCTTTATCCCCATCCAGATTTGTTTGTGGAGTATCGTTGCCATGTCCCAGGCGGCATTGAAAGGCCAGGCGTCTTTCTATGCCACTCGTGCACTTATTGGGATGTTGGAAGGTGGTTTTATTGCTGACTTGGTGTTGTGGTTGAGTTACTTCTTCACCAGTAAGGAGTTGCCGGTGAGGTTATCGTGGTTCTGGACCACGCTTTCGTTGGTGGGCATTGGCACCTCTTTGTTGGCGTTTGGTATTTTGAGAATGAGAGGAATCGCCGGCATGGCTGGTTGGCGGTGGTTGTTCCTCCTTGAGGGAACATTCACCTTGTTGATTGGTATTGCCTCTTTCTACATGATGGTACCCTCGGCCGTGCAAACCAAGAGTAAGCTACACCCCAAAGGCTGGTTTACCGAGCGTGAGGAGAAGATTGTCGTTAACAGAATTCTCAGAGACGACCCCAGCAAAGGAACCATGCACAACCGTCAGGGGCTTTCGCCCAAAATGCTTTACCGGAGTTTAATCGACTATGACCTTTGGCCGTTATACGCGGTGGGGATCTTTGCCTACATTGGCCAGAATACTTTTGGTCCCTATTTCGGGTTGATTAACCGGTCCTTGGGGTTTTCAACCTTCAACACCAATCTCTTGGCCATTCCTTACCAAGTAATCCACATCATACTTTTGTTGGGGATTACTTGGGTGTCTGAGAGGGTCAACGACCGAAGCATCACTTGTTTACTAGCACCACTTTATGCCACTCCATTCATTGCCGCAATTAGATGGTGGCCCGGTGCAGGAAAGGATGTGTGGGCAACTTGGACATTGAACACTTTGTACCTTGGCCAGCCATATATCCACGCCATTTGTGTGGCCTGGGTGTCGAGAAACTCCAACTCGGTGAGAACCAGATCTATTGCGTCGGCGGTTTACAACATGTTTGTGCAAATGGGGGGTATCGCCGCCAACAACATCTATAGAAAGGACGATTTACCCCTCTACCACCGGGGTAATACCCAATTATTCATTATCACCGTGTGCTTGATCCCTCTTTTGTTACTAGTCAAAGGGTACTACATTTGGAGAAACAGAATCAGGGAAAGAGTCTGGAACACGATGACAGTTGATGAGCAGGACGACTACAGAGCCAATACCAAGGACGAAGGGTCTAAGAGATTGGATTTCCGGTTTGCACATTAGACTGTAGAGAAGTGTACTTGTATAGCACTGAAAACATTATAGTAACTTTGTATAGCAATACTAGTTTATATCAACCCCACGATATGACGTTTTCCATTTTGCACCCATAATCTCTGATGTCTGAACTCGCGACATTCATCCCCCCGAAAAATAAAAAAGAAAAAAGAAAAAATAAAAAATAAAAAATAAAAAAAACTGCGACATCGGCGCCAACACCCATGCAACATCCCTGGCCAAAGACTAGCATGAATGAGTGTATTAATTGTACATATAGGTGCAGGAAACCATAATCGGGTTGCCTCGCGTAAACACAAGTCTCTTCTCAAATTGGCCTTAAGCCAGCCCACTCTTGTCGATGCCAGTTCGATAGTAGAAACCTCTCCCTTGACCAACACCGGGCTTGGGTCCTCGTTGAATATCATTGGCGAAGTTGAATGCGATTCGAGTTTCATTAGCGTCAGTGGGAACCACAAAGGGCCCACCCATAAACATACCGGGGCGCTAACTTGTATGGTATCTCGAACGCCTATACGACGGCTCTTTGAGGTTTTCCGGTTTATTGGCGATTTCTACCACGGAGATGACCACGAGTTGACTCCTCCGGTGATGTTGAACTACCAGAGTTTGGTGAAAATGATGCCCAATGAGCTTAAAAACGAGCCCACCAACCAGGAGTTGGTTTCGGAACATGCTCGTAAAGTGTATACGCTTTATAAGCCCAGTGTATTTAATGGTAAGCTCGACGATATCAAGGACCTCCCAGGGGTGGGCGACACTATTGGGGTGCTTCATATAAACCGCAACAACACCACAATAGCCACGTCTTCCGGGGGCAACCTTTTCAAGCTTCCCGGGCGAGTAGGATGCGCGGCGGTGATTGGTGCAGCTATTGACTTTAAGAAATACCACGACTGCGAAATAAGCTGCATGTGTTCGGGAGACGGCGAGCAGCTAATCAGGGCTAAGCTCGCGTGGGAGATTGTCAACCGTGTATACCATATCCCGGGAGACCTATACGGAGCAGAACTACAGCAATTGTTGTATCTGTTTGACCCTGATTTCTACGGCGGGTTTATCGTCACCATCAACTGGGGTGCAAGAGTGCAAGTGCTCTACGGACACACCACCGAGTCATTTCACTTTGGCTATAGAGTTAATGACTCCACGCGGGTGGTCTTGAGTTATTCGCAGTGCGATAACAACTTCACCTTTGGCGAATACAGCCTTCGATACGGTTAACGTTTATACATATTAATTATTACCTAGAATAGACAATCAATATATATAATGAGAGGTTTGTGAAGAGGTCTCCTTCATCCAACAAAATATACTTGAACCCGTAAATCTACAATACAATAATTAACAATAAAAATGAGGGGTCCGATTCCATATTTCAGTCACATTCAACAAGACGACTCTTAACGGGAGGTGGCGTGGACTTTTTGGAAAGCACCCTTGGACTGTTGCTTGGAAACAACGGTGGCACCAGAGGCAACCAACTTGGCCTTTTCAGCCTTTCTAGCAGCCTTGGCAGCCTTCTTAGCTTCCTTGTCCTTAGCCAACTTGGCGGTTCTGGCGGCCTTTCTTTCAGCTGGCTTCTGGTTTCTTCTTTCCTTGATCAATTCCAAAGAAGCACCGACAATAGCTCTTTGGTGCTTGACGGTCTTTCTGGATCTCTTCTTGGCGGCTTCTTCAGAGATACCCTTCTTGTGGTGTCTTCTGTACAAGACGGTCCAGGAGATTCTTCTTGGGTTCTTTCTTTGGTGGAATAAAGAAGCAGATTTCGAGGACTGGAATCTGAAAATCTTAGAGTCACCTCTAACGAATAAAGTACCTCTACCTGGGTAGATCTTGGAACCTGAAAAGGAGTCAATTTCAATCTTCATTTTTAACTATAGAAAGCTTGTTAGTATTGGTTTGGAGGGATCTTGTACATCCTGCCAGTGGGTACTTCACATCGGTCCTTGGTGTTTGGAGGGGAATACACATTCGTGCTTTCAGGGGGGGAGTACAACTCTCCTGGGTGTCAGTTGTTGTATATGTCTGTAGTATACATCTGATGGATATCTCTGTTGAATATCAGTTGAGTTACCCAGTCTAGTTGCTCCATTAAGGAATGGAGCTTACTCATAAATCTTCCCCCACGAACTCCTCTACTGAAACCACAACTGAAACACCATGAATTAGCATAACCTGACATGTCTCACACTGGTCAAGGAGTCATATATCACGTCTATCACATACCTATTATTGGTTAGATACGTAGAACCTTTCAAGTATATGAAAAATTAATACAGAAAGAATTTTTTCAACCTTTTTTTTTCCTGCAAGTTTGGTGGGTGACACACAACTGGCTCTCTGTCTCTCTCTCTGTACACTTTGGCGCACCGGGTCTCTTGCCCTAGAGATTTTGTTCCCCGTAGAAACCACAACAGTGTGTGGGAACGGGACTTGTTTTTTTTTCTTCGTCTTCTGGCAGCTGCGGGTTTATGTGCAGGCCCAGCCATTTCTTGGTTTGTTCACCGTTGATGTTTGGATGTTCTTGCCGCATTAGGTAAGGGTTTTTTTGCGGTGGAATAAGTGGTCACGTGTGGTATGTGACTGTTTAAAGTTTTCTTTGGAAAACTGTTCCTGCATATGGAAATATTAGAGCAATTTTTTTTTCTCTTTCTTCCTTCCTTTTGATGTCTCGTCTGCTGTATGCACTGATCAAAAATTTCATTCCAGCCCAGCCTTATAAACCACACTACTTTCTTCTACCAATCACACGTAAAGACCGGAGTGTACAGAATACATAAAACGCAGAGATGGTCAGTATATTTCAGCTTGCCATGTGGCCTATACGATACTCTTAGAGCGTGCTGCATCGCTGTTTGCTTCAGCATCGAAGTCATGCCAGAGATTGCAAGAGTACTGGACGGAGGGAAACATGTCGCATATCCACGAGCCCACAATACTAACTAAATCCACACAGGCCCCAAAGAACTCTAAGAACCAAGAAAACATCAACTCCAAGTTGGCTTTAGTTATCAAGTCTGGTAAGTACACCTTGGGTTACAAGTCCGTGGTTAAGTCGTTGAGAAACGGTAAGGCCAAGTTGGTTATCATTGCCGGTAACACCCCAGTCTTGAGAAAGTCTGAGTTGGAATACTATGCCATGTTGTCCAAGACCCCAGTTTACTACTTCCAAGGTGGTAACAACGAATTGGGTACCGTTTGTGGTAAGTTATTCAGAGTTGGTACTTTGTCTATCTTAGATGCCGGTGATTCCGATATCCTTACTTCCATCAACTAAGGTTGAGGGTATTTTAGATTGTATGATTTATATATTATTATAATAATTTAATGTACATATGTGGGATAACGTGACAGGGTAGGAATTGTAAATGTAACAGACATCATAGTGGAAACATAACGCGCGGCGGTGCGGGATAAAACGATACCGATGTGTTCTCACGCTTAATGTATTCCTCAACTGTAATCCAAACACTCCCCTCATCCTCTCGCTAAAGGGACTCCTTGTGGGACGTGCTCGCTTGAAGCAATTGCCGCTCTAACAACGCAATCTCGTCCCGCTCCCGCTGCACGGTTTCGGCAGTTACGGGATGTTTCCTCATCTCCAGCAACCGGGCGAGCTTTCGTTCCCGGTCTCGAATGCCATCCACCAATGCATTATACTCTTTCCTATACGTATCCAAACGTTGCAACCAGGTGCTGGCCCGCTCGTCAAACACGCTGGGATACTCGCTAACTACTGCAAAGATCTCTTCAATTAGCTCTCCGGGGTCATTGGTTTTCAAGTTTATCGCCACGCCTGACGCGCTGGGCTGCTTGGGGAAGTCAAGCCCAGGTTTCACAACCTCGGGGAGGTTGACTATTCGCGATCGATAAGCATCGGGCCCTGCCACCAGAGCCACATACTGCATATTGGCAAAACTATAGTCTCGGTATATGCTTTGTCCGTCTACTCTTTCTGGCTGGTAGTCCATCAACGATGACCTCGGGCTATGTCGACTGCGGAGATGGCGCAACCTCGCCGGCTTGGACACTCTATAGAGCGTGCTTTCATCGGTTCGGGGGTCGTTTAGTAGCTTCATGATGTTGTGTTTGTGGACCATAGCATTGGTGAACATCCCGCGATGGGTCGTCCGGATGGCATTGATTGTTTTGGAAGAATGGTTGATTTTGTCTAAACACTCGTCTAGCGATGTCATCGTGGTTGATTTTGGTTATCTGAATGCTTGCTGCTGGTGGGGGGGGGTGGTTGGTGGATGTTTTGGTTTCTAGTTGCGGGTGGTGATTTGGTAGCGCCTCAAGTGTCGCGACATTAAGTGTCGCGACACCTCATCCCAGCCATCACCAATATTTTTGGCCCATACATTTGGAGCATCGCTTTTTTTCACGCATTCGGGTGGAGGGGGGGAGGAGTTGTTTGGTGGGTGCTATTCGGCATTGTTAAGTATTCGTGGTTTGTGACTTGGAACCCTGAACGTAGGCAACTCCTTTATCTCCCATTACAACACAAGCTCGGCACTGTATTTCCTGCGCATCTCCTACCTACGTACCATCATGACTGTTGATCTAGACCAGTACCTTAAACCCGGGAGAGACCACTATATAGCTATCGGGTTAGAAGGTTCCGCCAACAAACTCGGCGTTGGGGTAATAAAACACCACCATGGCCCTCTCACGTCCACTAACCGTGCAGAGGTGCTAGCCAATATCAGAGACACCTACATCACTCCTCCCGGGGAAGGGTTCCTACCCCGGGACACTGCAAGACACCACAGAAATTGGGTGGTGAGACTCATCAAGCAGGCGATTGCCACCGCCGGCATAACCTCCACCTCCGACATTGATTGTATTTGCTTTACCCAGGGCCCGGGAATGGGGGCTCCGTTGCAGAGCGTGGTTATTGCCGCAAGAACTCTAGCCCAGTTATGGCAAATCCCCCTCGTGGGTGTAAACCACTGTATTGGCCATATTGAGATGGGTCGGGAAATCACCGGCGCCGATAATCCCGTGGTGCTATACGTGAGTGGCGGCAACACCCAGGTGATTGCCTACTCTAAACAACGGTACCGTATATTCGGGGAAACGTTGGATATCGCCATTGGCAACTGTCTCGACCGATTTGCCCGAGTATTGAAGATCCCCAACGAGCCATCGCCGGGGTATAATATTGAGCAGTTGGCGAAGCAGGGAAAACACCTTGTGAGTTTGCCGTACACGGTCAAGGGGATGGATCTCTCCATGTCGGGGATCTTGGGTCATATTGAAGGCATCGCCAAGGACATGTTTGGCAAGCAAAAGAAGCAACTACTCGATGAAGACACCGGTGAGCCCATAACCGCCGCCGACTTGTGTTTTTCCTTACAGGAGATTCTTTTTAGCATGTTGGTGGAGATTACTGAACGGGCCTTGGCGCATGTCAATAGCAACCAGGTGTTAATTGTTGGTGGTGTCGGGTGCAATGAACGGCTACAGGAAATGATGAAATTGATGATCCAGGATCGAAAAAATGGTCAGATCTATGCCACTGACGAACGGTTCTGTATTGACAATGGTATAATGATTGCTCATGCGGGATTATTGAGCTATAGAACCGGGCAAGTCACCGAGCTAGAGCACACTGTGTGCACCCAGAGGTTTAGAACCGACGAAGTGTTTATCAAGTGGAGAAATGACTAAGGGGAGCGAGTGTGTGTGTATAGATTGAGTAGTCTGGCCAATTATACGGGCTTTTTTTATTTCTACACCCACCAAGGATATGTTTGATTTCGACCAGGGAATATAGGAGAGTTGGTCTATGGCTTCTTCTCTTGTTCCGTTTTCGGTCGATATAACAGTTGAAACTTTTTAAAAGACAAGACCATATATCTGTGCTCATAGCAGAACACCATTACATTCTTGTCAGATACGGGTTTAACATTGTACATTATTCCTGGAAAAGTCCAGTAAAATCTGCCTAATCTTCTTCTGTCTATCACCATGCACCAACTTGCACTCGCGTAGCAAACTCGCCAATTTCCGCACATTGGTGCCATCCCATTTACTGGCGGATACATTATAATCATGGCTACACGCCTGTATGGCCGAACGGGCCTCGCGAAATTCAATTATGGCATAAGCGTACCGTTCGTCATGACTATTGTCGATTCTGACTGCGCTGATGTCGCCATATATGCTCATAATATCTTTAATTACATACTCATCGAGCAAATGGCGAATTTTTGGTTTGTACGAGTACTTCAACCTCACCGTACAGCCACGGTCCGCCGAGGGGATGTCGTCCATCCCATTTGGCGGCAATGGCAAATCGTATATGGATACATAACTATACTTATCAGCGTTGGTGCTCTGGGACTGGTCGAGTATTCTCTGTTCTTTCGCTCTTCTTAGCGCCAATCCCTCCTGCTTCAACTTTTCCAAGTCCTGGCTATGGTGCCATTTCCTACCACGACGCTCATCTTCTTTCGCCTTTAACTCATCCTGAAATCTGCGCGTCACCTCGTCCAATTTACTCCGGTTGACCAATTTTTGTAGTTTGAGCGACCGTATTTCGTTGTACTTTTGTCGTACCTGGTCATCACCAACAATTTCATAGCACTTTAGTAAGAGATTAAATTTGGATTCGTCGCCTTCTTGCTTATCAGGATGGTAGAGCAATGCTTTTTGACGATAAGCTCGTCGGATTTCTTGCCGAGTGGCATCTACAGGGATATTAAGGTACTCGTATACATCCACGGGGTTTTCACTATTGATGATCTGGTTAAGTGAGTTGTCATCCATGGCTGGAGAGAGATAGGGGGTCAAGAGAGATGAGGAGAGATGGTGGGTTTTGGGTGCGAGAAAATCAGCCGCAACAAAAACTAATAGACAGTTGGAGAAGCGAAATTGCCCCCTGCAAGAAGTCACCCAGGAGAGTTATTACAATGGATAGGTTACTATCCTTACCCTGGCTGGTCTTTGTTGCCGAAGAAAGCAGCAAAGCAAGTGCCCAGAGTGTTGCAAACAAAAATGCTAATGGCAGCATTTACAACAACAACAAACACACCAATCACAATAATAATATAATAATTTAATCAGAAAAACGTAAACGCCAAAAACTAAACACATATACGTATAAACTCCCCTCACATATATCTCCCACATCTGCCCCTCACCAGACACAACTGGAACTTGGTGGCCATTGTTGACCACAAAACCCCCCTCCCTGGTAGATGCACACGCTACTTGTATTTAGTAAACAGCCCCCTCCCTTTTCTTTTGTCTCTATCCAATTATACAAATACCCTAAATGAAATGAAATTGAAATATTTCGGCCTGTTGTTGGTCAAACTCTCAGAATTCGCGACAACGTCTACGCTTTCACGGTTCTCAACCCGTGGTGGGATCTGAAAATGGCGTCACCTTCGGCGTAGCCTCTTCCTAACCCAAATCCAATGCCTAACCATACAGGGAATGCTCTTCTTTTGAACAATAAAATAGATGCCAATACACCACCACCAAAACCTAAACCGGTCTTAATTAATGCATTGGACAATACAACGTCCCACTTTTCATTTAACAAGTTTTGCGATGTAACTGGAGTAGTGACTGGCTGTTGTTCGGACATCCTAAAGGAACCCGGTTAGTATCAATTGTAAGTAACACAACGAGTAGTTTCTACTGAGCCAGGAGATCACATGGCCATCCATCCTGTCCCCCCAACATCTCTATACCTAGCACAACAAAAGCAAAAGCAAACTAACATACGTTTCTATATCAATGTACTCTAGGTATGGCTGAGATTGTATGCACTATATGTTGCAAGAGACAGCTTTTTTTTCACTTTTGTTTTTGCCCATAGAAAATTCCTCGGACAACTTTTTTCTTTTTTCTTTTTTTTTTTTTTTTATCTGGCTCATTTTGGTTGGACAGAAATTCTAGCTCTCAGTCACGTGAGGCGGGGTGGTAAACATAAATGGGCCACCCCCTTTTAACTATGGTCACATCTTGGTTGCAAAAGCAGGGGTATAGTTCATAGGCTTTGTTCAAAAAAGGAGGGGAGGGATGGATTAGCTTGGAGACTGGCTGGTGTACTGAGTAGACTACACCCCTCCAGATTATATATGCTTTTCTATTAGCATTTGTTGGATGTTGGTGTGTTGTCAGTGGGGAGGGGGGGGGAGGAGTGAAAATAGCTGGATTGTATTCTGAGTGGCCGTTACCCACCTGATTACCAAGGCATTACTTTAATACTACTCTACATTGAGGAGACACAACTAATCAGTACTGATTCGCGTGTAATTGAATGGGAAAACTAGCACATTTATATAAAACAATAACCCCTTACACTTACAAAACTTCTTTATCCCTACACTCTGTACCGTATAATAACAAACATGAAACAATCACATCTAAAAGTTATTCATCATTCTTCTCACGTCGCTTTTCCGGTTCCCCGGCACCAATTCACTACCGGGCTCCATCATACTCACACTTTCAGCCCCACCAAAGTTGGAACTAGGACTTCTGGGGATGTTTGACCCCGCAGGAACAAACTTTCTCCGGGACTTAACAATATTCGCCGGATCCATCACGTCTACCGAACCTCTCCCCATCTGCATGGCTGGAGGTCCGGTGCCGGTAGGAGAAGCCGGTAAAGACGGGGTGCCTGACAAGGAACTATGGGAAGGCATGGGTGAGTAGCCATTGCCACCCAAGTCACTTTCAATAGGCATGTATGGCCTTATTACTACCCCGGGAGAGGTCACCCTGGGCTTAAAGTCAGTATATGTCTGTATAGTTGAGTGTCTAATATCAGAGGGATGAGGTAACGGTTGCATGGGTGGGAGTCTTGCTTGAGACGTGGTTGGCGGCGTAGTGATCTCGGCTCTGGCTGCCGCTTCGTGCTGGGCAGTACGATACTGCTGCTGCTGCTGGTTACCTATACGGCTGGTATCGTACACTGAAGATGCAGTACTGTACCGGTTACCGTCGACGTAGTTAGAATTATCAGGTTCTACCGCACCAGCACCGTCATAGCCATGGCCATGGACCTGGACCTGGACCTGGACCTGGCCGTGACCCTGGCCGTGACCCTGACCCTGACCCTGACCCTGACCCTGACCCTGACCCTGACCCTGACCCTGACCGGATTGGCTCCGTGGTTGTTGTAGTGCCAACTCCCGCACCTCGGCAGCGTGGTCTAGCTGCACATTGCCTTCCTGGTCAAAGTATACTTTGTACACCGATTTTAATCGTTTGATTTCCTCGGCTTGTTCCGAGGTGTATGCGTGCCCCGCTTCACCATCATCGGCTTCGTCGTCGCTGTTATTGCTCATCATATTGAACTGCGACATTCGCGGCGATTTCACGTGCGCTTTTGGAGGTTTGGCGAAACTGAATTCTTCTCCACTGTCGTTGGCTCCGGGTGCATCTTGGTATCCCGGAGAATCAACCGTCTGGTCGAAAGACGACTCAATCTCCTCCATTTCCGCATGAGGAGGTTCGAACCGCCGCTGGTGAACCAGTGGGGAGTCGCCCTTGGAGTCTACAGTTGTATCAGCATCGTCCTCAAACGGAGAAGTCTCTCTCTTCGCTGGCGGCACGTGTTGGCTTGCTTCGTGGACGACTATTTGCGGGGCATCTCTTTGTTGGGGCACATACTCCTTCTCAGCAGCACGTGTTGACGACGAGTCGTCTGAATCGTGGTCCTTTTTGCCATAATGGTGGCTCTTTTCGCCGTAATATTCCTGGTGGTGTTTCTGGGGACTCAACTGGTCGGTAGACGTAGTCGCATAAGTATCTTGTTCGTATCGAAGCTTTGACGTGCGCTGCTGCTGCTGTGGGTGTAGCTGATTTCCCGACGACGTGATACTTCCGTCGTCGTCGTGCCGGTTAGACGTTGAAAACGACGTCTTGTACCCTTGTGAGTCTCCCATACTTCTAGCATAGTCATCCAACGATAATTTGGATTCGGTTTGGTGCTGGTACGGCAAGGCGAACGTATAGAGGTCACCTCGTGACTGTGGTGGTGGCGGTGTCCGTCCGTAGTGGTTGGCGTTCTGGTGATAGTGGACTACATTATGATCCATGGGGTACCGGACATTGTTCTGGAACGGGTTTTCCTGCACCAACGAGTACAGCTTCATCTCCTGGAAGTCCGGCAATGCCGTGGCTTCTCCGTTTTCGTCAAAGTCCGGGTCGGGCTCCAAACTTTCCTTCTTGTCTTTGCGGTAGTTTCGGTAGAGGAAATACCCTAGCACGGCAAAAATAAGCAACATCGGCAACACGATGGATAGGGATATGGTCAATGCATCGTCACTCACGGGTTTTTCGCACCGAGCAGAATCCTTGTTATGTTTACAATAGTCGCTTTCTGTGGCGTCGTCGTCGTCGGGGTCGTCGGATTTAGAGGCCCGGATATAAAGCGTGTGGCTCGGGGTTACACCGGGGAACGATTGCATTTGGTTGGAGAGAGCAGCGAGACTGGTTGGTGAGTACTGAATAACGTTTCAGTGGCCACAGTTGTAAACGGAGCGTCGAGGGTCTAGCTTTCAACCAGCAGGAGGCGTAGTGCTATGGAAATAAAAGGGGGGGCTTCACGGTAAAGAAAAATCCAAATCGGAGATTAGAGTTACCAGCAGAAAGTATAGGTAAATAGCTGCTTATTGTGCATATAAAGTCTCCGTCGATAAGAGAAGCTTGAGTTGGAGATGCAACGAGATTTAGCGAATGGCGATTAGTTGGAACGGGGGTATGAAGCAGTGGTGATGGTGGTGGTGAAAGGAAACGAAAGTGGCTAGTGGTGGATGGAAGTACTGTCAGTATTGGTAAGTATATTGTGTGTATGATGTGGTGTTCTTTTGTTTACCTTTTTATTTTTTTTTTTTTTTCTTAAGCAGATTGTGCGAAAATGATTTCTTCCCGAGGTGGGTGGGGGATCTCTCGGACTGGTAAACTTAACAGTAAAACAGAGAGGTAACAAAGTGACACTGGAAAAAGAGGGAAAGTGAGAGTGGGAAAAGTGGGAAACGGACGAGGAATGGGAACGGGTCTTACAGGAAACAAAACTAACCATCATAACTTCATAAAGGCGGCCTTACTATTGGGACAGAGAATGGCTCTGAAACAAAGTCGGTTCATAATGAAAAAAGTTTTCCTGCATTGTATTGTGATTTAGTATTTTTTTTTTTTCTTTTTCCTTTTTTTTTTTTGTATAAGCACATAAAGACCAGGGCTTTTTTTTTCTCTCGTTATTATGGCTCGATCTGGCCTCTTTTAACCGTGGAGTAATACTGGTTGCCGTCTTGGGAGAGGATGATGCCCAGAAGATATACTCAATGTTAGATCCTGGTTGGATGTGGATGGATTCGCTGATGGATGCTTTCAACTGTGGTGTAATTAGTCGTCAGATATGGCTCTGCAAATTAACTCCCGTCAGAACTTAATTCGCCAGTACAACAGTAACCCATACACAGTTAACTCGTGGTACGTTCTGTTCTCCTGTTCTCCTGTTCCCCTGTCCAGTTTCCTATTTCTACTTAATCCATGCTGAGCGTGCACTTTAGGACTTATGTGGCCTTAAACATAAACATGTCTGTATCACATTCCATCCAACAATGAGTGTGCCATGTGAACATAGCAAAGCATCGACACTGAGAACAAAGCAGGCGACAGCGAAATGGATCAACGACGAGTCCCGATTGGGAAATATTCCTAATTATTTTTTTTTTCGTTTGTTTGTTTGTTTCTTTTTGTCTTCTTTATTTGGGGCATAACAAAATGTCACCACTAATCTGGCGACACAACAGATGAGTTAAACCTCGCATTCGGTTACATGGTGCTGCTTCATTATACTTGTTTTGTGCATGTTCATTGACGATTGCCTACGCGCGCCGGGACCTTTGGGTTTAAGCAAGTTTGCCTGGTCGGCTAGAACGTAAATTGAGAAATAGAAGATGTCGCCTAAATAAAGATGCCGATACAGTCTCGTAAATAGTACTAACATATGCACGGAGATTGACGTGGCCTGGAAATGGAAAATAGTGTTTAGAAGTCACTCTTGGTTTAGTATCCTCGGTTAACACCGAGAAATCGTCTCTTTGATATTGTTTGCCCCCCCCCACTGAGTTTTTTGGGTGTTCTAGTTCCACAAACTAGGTCTATTGCTCTCCCCTTACAGTGCGTGGGTTCGCCTAAACTAGACTAGGAAAATAGTCAACCCCTGTCGCGTAGGAATGTCTTAACTGACATTTCCGACACTTTGAAGATTTGCGCGACATTGATGAAGTAAAGTCGTGTTCTGGAGAATAAGCGGAAACGACTATAAATAAATTATTAAGGTAAACTGCTAAGAATGTTATTAACTAAGCAATGGTACAGATTTAGGAGATTAGGGGATTCAAGGATTAGTATATAATTGGGCCAAATCTCCTAAGATAAGTAATTTTATATAGCGCTTTTACTCAAGCGTAATTGAGTAAATAACTGAATATATAAGATCAAGTTTTTACAATACTGCAGAAAGTCATTTAGACTAGTTCTGATTGCATTATTCCTATCTCAGATAAGTACCAATTCCCGTAGATCCACTATAGTGTCGGATCATAAACATAAAAGAGATTTAACTCCCACGAGCTAATCCTCTGAGGTCTTAAAACAGAGATTCTACAGAGGAGGAACTCGTCGTGTCCCTGACACAAATAAAAGATTGTATGTTACTACACGACAATCCCACGGACTTTGTGCACGAGTATCAAGCGATCTCTCTTGGCCCATTTATTTCAACTTATTTTGTCTCTTTTTTTTTGGGAAGAAGTACCAACTCCTGGTCCCCGAGCGCCCCGTTGGTATTGCTCCCATAGTAGAATCCCAGGGGAGTGGAACCAAAAGGGCGGGGGATCATGGTGAATCCTAACCGATACTAATTAAAATATTACAGAATACAGAATACAGAACGTATCTTCGTCGTGCCTCCCCCCTCCAAGCTCAACTTACATTGCCCTATAATATTATAGCCCCAGTTGATGCAATTGTTTTTGATAGACTCGCAATAAAATGGTTAGTCAAGGTGTGAGTTTTTCTTTGTTTTTTTTGCACCCAATGACATTCTCTGCTCAGCTTAAATCACTCTTATGTCGAGCTTGGATTGGCCCTTAAACATATACAGCCCACACGGTGAAGAACCACGGCAGCCGACTCTTGTAGCGGAGTGACATCTTTATTTACAAACACAAGTCATATAACCTTTACAGTATCTATTTACAAACACAAGCCTGCCCACCTCTCCCTCTCAACCAATAGTGGCCTGGATCTCCGCCTTGGCCACAGGCACCGCAGCCAACTCCCCATCGCTATATTGCGCTTTAAAGAAGGCATAGTTCAACACAATGTCGTCAACATTTCTCATATTGGGGTCCTTGGCAAACTCAGGGTCGATAAAAAAGAATACCGGCATGTCCACCTCTTCCCCGGCACTCAACCGCTGCTCCTCAAAACAAAAACACTGGATCTTGTTGAAATAGGGCGATGCAATGTCTGGGGTGATCGAGTAAGTGGCCATACCAATAATATCCTCCTTGGACACGTTTTTCGCCCGGTAGAACGCCAACGCAGTCTCCCCAGGAACAAGGTACACTTCTCTTTGCAAGGGAGTGAACTTCCATGGCAAAATCCCTGACGACTGGCACGTGAACTGGACCCTGATTCTCTTGTTAGTATCAACCGGGATCAACTTATCCGCGGTGAATTTACGCAAATCGGTAATGGGAATACCCCCGAATCCGGTTCTTTGGCAGATAGCACGGTAAATAGGCACCGCACAAAAAGCTAGAGCAAGAAACACTATAGCCACCGAAGCAGAATAGTAAATGGCTGATCGGTTACGCAGCTTCTGCCGAGCCTCTCGTTCGGCCGCCAATTGATCCACCCGAGCCCGGAGATCCCTGTTCAACTGTGGGGGCCGTTGTTGCGACTGGTTTTGTAATACAAAATTGCCTTGATGGAAACTACGTATATTAGTGCCAGGTAAAAGTAAAGGCTGAAGCACCCTGGCAGAAATAGTACTTGCCAGTGGTTTAAAACCACCGCACATAAAGCTCTTCTTCATTTGGTGTCTTAGCGACACCCTTGCTAACCCAAGCATAGATATAGACATTATGAACTGCTATATAGTTTAACTAAGAAACAGTGGTTACTTATATACTTTGTGGTGGAAGTGCACCTTCGGAGCACGAGCCTTTTTGTTTTTTTTTGTTGTTTTTTTTTTCAGTCACCGCAGTTTTTTGGTTATACCGAGACAAGGGGGAAAATGGTCAGATGACCAATGGTTACACCGATTGGAAGGGGGCTTTATAGAAACCCCGGATAGGTATAGAGAGAGGTAGTATATATTAGTTACTGTACGATGATAAGAATAGCTGCCCGGTCTAGTTCCAGGAACCAGTCTGGAGTTAACTCCCTACGGAGGCATCTCCCGAGACATTACTCTGCGAAAATCCCCCATCTTGAGAATCAACCTCCAGTGGGGGGCACGACCAAACCCCGGATTTCTCAATTTTATACCGCCATGAGCCATACGTTTATAATTGCGGCAACGGTATATATGGGGTTACAGTTGGTGTGGACGAACCTAGAGTATGCTGACGTAGAGGATAGACTCCTTGTCCAGTCTCATGAACTAGAGACAAAGATCCAGGAGTTGGTGGATAACAAGGCTGAGGAATTGAACAAGCAGAGTAAGAGAAGATGGTTTTGGTTCTGGTGATGGGTGGTAATGAGGGTAAGTAGTATAGTGTACGTTAGTAGGTATGGAGTGTGTTATATAGTATGCGTTAGTAGTACAGAGTGTGCTATATAGTGTGTGTTAGTAGTATAGACTCTGTGTTAAGGTATATGATTTTATGTTCTACACAGTGCACATATTTAACCTGCCATATCTCTACCCATCCTCACCCCGGCGTCGATGACCGGTCCTCGGTCCTCTTCTTAAACCTCGTGGTAAACTGAGTAAACTTGGAACTAGAAGTGGCATACTCTCCACTCACGCTCGAGTTCAGGTCATCCACCATACTTCCACTGCTGGCGTTCCGCGCATGCAGTGGAACCCCTCGTAACTTGGCAATCAAATGGAGACCATCTTCCAACCTGATCCGATCAAAACTTCTCAGTCTATACCCCGGGTTGTTCTTAAACTCGTCGTAATTGTCCAACTTCAAAAGATCAATACACTGCCTCAATTCGGTGAATGTGGACGCCAACGCCATGGAATTGCTGCTACTGCTGCTGAAATCCTGCAACGACGGAGAATTAAGAATCGACGCAGCAGACGTGGGGGACGTGGGCGTGGTGTCCCCCAGCCCATTCCCGGCCGAGTCTCGCGCTTGAAGCTTCTTCATCGACTGTTCCAAATAACGAATATCCAAGTCAAAGTTCTCGATAAATATCCGGTTGTACGCAGCCGCATTCTTCAACACATTAAGAAAGTGTACCGATACAAAGTCATAGGTCTTGAATAACCCCAACGTCCGGATCTGGTCCGGTAATGAGTTGAATATATCAGTAAACATACTGACAAGAAAGTTGGCAAAATCCTTGACACTATAATGAGGCTCGGTGTTCCTGGTGGTGGTCAAATAATCGGTATACTCCACTGTTTCCAAAAGGGCTATGGTTTTCTCGTCAACCATCTCAAACAAGGCATTTTCGGCATACTTTCTCAAGGCTCGAAATGAATGCACAGCATGAAGACTAACTGACTCTTCGTCATCGCCACCAAGATTATTGTGTATCCCCATACCGGTGTAGTAGCGCAAGGTCTCATTGAGTAATTTTCCCACCTGGTACAAACTATACAGATAGTACTCCAAGTTAACAAACGTCTGGGCGAGGATTTCCTTATTGGTGGAGTTCTTCCTCACAAAGTCCTCAATGTCGTAAACTATACCGTACCCAGGCTTGTTTCCCAACACAAGCTCAACTATATCGTTAACAATGATCTTGTTTATTTCGGCAACCTCGTAATTGTAGTGGTACTCGATAAACTCGGTGATGTTGGGGATTAGTTTCTGTCTGAAACCAAAACAATAGTGCACGTAATCCTCGCTGAAGGGATACACCAACGGGAAATCCAAATCATCGACATGTTTCGGGGCAAACGGAGCATTATGATCGTACCAAATGGCCGTCATAAGCTGATCATAGTGTTCACGTGAATCAATCACCAACGGCGTATAGTGGTCCGACGTTATCGACTCGAGGAAATCTTTCCGGAAACTTTGCACCGTGAGAGGAGCAAAATAGTCCCGGAATATAATCATCATCACCTCGTACAACTCGCCCACTTCATAGCTGTGGTTATCCATCACCTGGAGAAAGTTGCCCACCAACTCTTTAAACTGGTTCAAGTCTAACAAGCTGACAAAGTCGTACCGCTTCAAGTTATAGATGAGCACTGGCTTTAGCTTGGACACGAACGATACCCACAATTCGTCTGCTTGCTGGTTAGTGCGTAATTGGAACTTGGTGGCCAAATTCAACTGCTTATCCATAACAAAGAAGGCGCTGATTTTACGCAAGTACTCGTCCAATTCCCGCATTGTAAAGGTGATTTCCGTCTCACGCAGATGACGATGGTTGCCGGAAGCAGTGGGTGTGAGTGGGTATATGACCCGGCTATATTTCCTTAACCATTCCTTATGGTAGGCCTCCTTTAAGCTATCCAATTCGTGCAAAGTCTCATACACCAAAATAGCATCATAAACGCTACTCAACGGGATCTGCAATGTCTCGTCGTGGAATATATTATAATTGGATTGTGGGTCACGTAATGCCACTTCTACCGACGAGTTTACTTTGTACGGTTGGAAGTTGGGGGTTTCTTGTTTGATTTCCTGCCAATTGTACTGCAACTCCTGCAAGTTGGCAAAAATCTCATCACCAATGGCTCCCAACTTACGCTCGAGGTTGAGACTAAGCCACTTGCTGAGATTGTCAAACGAGTCCAGTTTCACCATCTGGGTCAAATGTGGGATGGAGTTCATGATTTTTTTGGCAAAGTTAAAATCTAGCACTTTGTGGATGTGGATATTGGTCACCTCGTCCAATAGCTTCAAGGCGCTGAAATATTTGCCCAGTCTAATCAATTCCAACACTTTGTTGGTGGACTCTAATACATTGATGCACTCGCTCAACACCACTTTGGTTTCGTCTATTCTGCCGCCAACGGTTTTATACTTGAGGTAGTCCTTTTTGCGGGTCATCACTTCGTAGGCGGACTTGTTTAATTTTTTGCTAACGTCGACTAGCACGTTGTTTAGGTCCTGCGATTGGGAATGGATGTTGTCAATGGTGGCGATGCACGACTGGATCTCGTCCGTAGAGTCCAAGGATGCCTGGGTGAGCTCCTCGTCCTTGTCCTTGACGATCTCGTTGAGTTTGGTGATGAGGGAGGATAGCCCGTTGTGTTTCACGGCATCTTTAATTATAGGGGCGAGGGAATCGAGGTAATCCTCGGAGTTGAGCGACGTTTGGAAAATGTCTTCATCTCGGAGGAGGAGGTTTTCTAGCTGCAAACTATCGACGGTGGGGACTGCGGCGGGAGTGGCAGTGGTACTGCCATTGGTGGTGGCAGTTGTTCCGTTTATTTTGTTGATGGAGGTTGGGTGTGGATCAGGAACCATGAACAATAGCTGGGTATATCGGTGAGGTGGTTTGGGTTTGGATAGACTATATGGTGACAATGTTTTTATTGTCTATTGTGTTGCGTGGTGGTTCTTGTTTGTACTGGTCTGTTCTGGTGCTCGTTTGTACTGGTCTGTTCTGGTGCTCGTTTGTACTGTGCTCGTTTGTATGGTGCTGGTGGACTTTTTTTTTCGTGTGGTGCTTTTTCTCCCACCAAAACCTCCCAACACAATACGGACCAGGATCGGCAGTGAAGGAGCAATTCCTAAAAAAGTAGAGATAAGAACGTTGCTGAAACTGGAGATAAGACTCGTGGAGGGTGTATCACACCTTTCTTTTCTTAAAAACCCAAAAAGTATATACAATTTAACCTAGTTTTTGTAAATTGTCTATCTATTTTATCAAATAGCTATTGTACTAAATATCATCTGTACCAGTTGTATTTCCTATCAGTGGTTTGTTTACTTACTGTTAGTGTGCTTATTATTGCTGGGGAGGAAAAAAAAAACGTGGTCACCAGTAAAGAAAAGGTGACGTCAAGAACAGAAACCAGTAGACGAGAGAAAAGCAGTCACGGAAAAGAGATATTTGTATACGGGGTGAGTAATTGATCACAGAAACTAGCGGTAAACCATCAGGAAGCTATCACAGAAACTAGAAGTAATCAATCACAAACCATTACAAACCATTACAAACCATAAACTACCCCAGTTACACAAAAATACAACCCTCATAACCACCCAACCAAAAATGATATCGCCACAAACATCCCACCAGGCGTCCCCACACCTCACACAAAGGCTAGTCGTTCTCGCAATATCGCTATTTGTCGCATTAGCTTCAGGCACACTCTACTTATATGGCGTTTACGCCCCCCAGCTAGTGAAACAGGTGGGCTTCACCACGTCTGATTCAGCCACAATCTCATTAGCCACCACCCTAGGATCAGGCGTGGGTGGGTTGCCTGGAGGGTTGTTTATCGACCGGTACGGACCCCAGAAAAGTATCCTTATGGGGTCCGTATGTATATTTGTCGGCTACTACCTGGTGTACGAAATCTACCGCAATCTGTACCACAACTTGTTGGTTCTCTGTTTGAGTATGGTGATGGTGGGGTTCGGGTCCATCACGGCCTTCTTCGCCACCTTGAAGGCCAGCCAGGCCAATTTCCCTCACCACCGCGGCATGGCCGGAGCGGTGCCAGTGGGGGCATACGGGTTTGCAGCCACGATATTCTCCATCATCTCGGCAACGTTCTATAGCGACGATACTGGGGGGTTGATTCGGTTTCTATCCATCTTTTGCGGGTCGGTGACGTTTATTGGCTCGTTTTTCGTCCACATTTACCTTGACCTGCATGGTCACGAGGATGAGGATGCGGCTGTGGCTGCTAGTGAAGTGGTGCAGTATCATGGCTTGCAGCAGCAACAGCCGCTTGAAATGTCGGACGAGGAGTCGCAGCCCCACCTCGTCAACTCCGACCCGGCCGAAACTATCAAACCGCCGTCGGTGATATCCAATAAGGATTCGTTGCCAGGGTCAATCAACTTTTGGGGTATTGGTGAGCGGTCCGATGGCGAGTACTCGGCGTCGGAAACGTCAAGCTTGGTTGGAGGTACACTCCCTGACCAGCAGCAGCGCCAGCCGTCTACCACTAGCTTACCGGGCCGTCATGACTCGCGCCTGTCCCAAAGTACAAACCCGTCGATCTTGGCCAAACTAAAGGCCCTTCGGCAACGCGTACTGTTGGGAACCACCGTCACCAAGAAAAGGGGCAAGTCCTCGTGGGACATCATCGCTGAACGAATGACCAACAAGATTTTCCTCACCCACTACACCATCATGTCTATCGTGAACGGATTAGGCCAGATGTATATCTTTAGTGTGGGGTTTATCGTCAGTGCCCAGTTTTACTATGACGGCGACTATAATAACCACAAATCCCAGCCGTTGAACGAACGTGCTGGTGGAGTCGGGCCTCCAATGGACCCCAAGGCAGCACACTGGCAAGCAGTGCAGGTGTCCATCATCTCCATAGCGTCCTTCTCCGGGAGAGTGGTTTCCGGGATAATTTCCGACTTTATCCATAAACGGTACCACATCCAGCGGCTCTGGATCATCCAGGTGACGATAATATTGTTGTGCGTGGGGCAGTTAATCCTCATAATGAATGTCCACGACAAGCATCTTGTTAGTTTGTCGTCGGCCATTATGGGGGCGTGTTATGGGTTGGTTTGTGGCACGTACCCGGCTATAGTGGCTGACGAGTTTGGCACCCGGACGTTTTCCACCTCGTGGGGGTTATTGTGCACGGGTCCGTTGTTTGTCATTTTCACGTTGACAAGGTACTTCGGGGTGATTTACGACTCTAATATGGATAAGGGCACGGGGATTTGTTATCGCGGGAATGGGTGTTACCAGGGATCGTTTGAGTTAAGCTTTGGGTTGTGTATAGTGGTGTTTTTCGTTAGTTTGGCTTTGATTTATGTTCAGAAAAGGAAGTAGGGTACAAGAGTATATACAGCAATACAGGACCGTTCTTGCATGTCGAGGAGGGGGTGGGGAGTGTGTAACTCCGCAACTGCTCGGTCTGCATCTACGAGGATACAAAAGTTGGCATCGTGTTGGAGAGAAAAACTGGTTATAACCTTGAGCTCTGTCCCAGGCAGCGTAATTGTTCTTTTGCAGTTTCTCTGCACTATACAGATACACACATATAAACCAAACGACAACCCTGAACCTAAAACACAAAACAGAACCTAAAACACAAAACAGAACCAACGGTGTGCCACGCAAAACCGCCGCCTTAGTCCACCATCTGGACACTCTCCAAGTCAATCTCCTGTAGCACCCAAGTTTGGTGCTGGATCTTATCCAACAAACCCTTGAAATACCCAAAACTTAACTCGGCGTCAGCAATCGACTTCTCCAACTTCTCCTTCTCCAAGCTGCGCTTGTCAATGCTGGTTTGGAAATTGTTCATCACTTGTCTCGCGGGGAAATTGAGCACCTGGCGACACTCTCTCGCAATTCGGGTTGCGTTTGCATGGGGGTACTGCAAGTGCTGGATCTGGGCCTTGATTTTCCTGGCCTGTTTTCTCGGAAGCGCCCGCGGGATGTCGCTAATCAAGTAGTATATGGCAAAGCCAGAAACACCAATCGCCAAGGGGAGGGCCACTCGTTTTAGTGTGTTTGGTGTTACGTAGCGCGAGAATTGGTACACCTGGTGAATAAACGCCCCCGTGGTCAACAACTTACCCGAGGAGTAGATCGTGTGCAACGTTATTTGCAGGGGTAACTGGTCCCGCACGGCAAGGGCGTTGGTGGGCACAGAAGTTAGAATCGTCAATGGGTTAAAGTAGGATATTTGCCGTCTGGTCATGGCAACAAACCTTTCAGGCACTCCCAAGAACAAGAGACAGGAGTCCAATGACGGATCAACAAAGTCAGACAACTCTATAGGGATATCCAACTGCTTCCCAATGGTGTCCTTCTTTCTGGTAAACATCAAGTCCGACTGGAACACCTTATCGTTAAGGAACTCTTCCTGGAGACACTGGCGGCCAATATGGGTGATTTCCTCCACTTTCTTGGTGGTCAACTCCTTGACGGCATCCTCACTGGTATGTACGGCGTGGAAGATTTCACCAATTAATGCCAATTGTGTTTCTTGGGCATACTCGTAGAGATACTGCAACCCCATATACCTCACTACCGGTGCATCGCCAAGATTGTTTACCGTGGTCAAGATCTGCTTGCACGTGGTATCATAAGCTTGTGTGCACGCCTCTTCGATGACATGGTTGATGGATTCACCAATTTTGGACGACTGGGAAACCATGTTATTATACTTGGGTTTGACTTGCCCATTGAGTTCTTTTAGTTTTTCTAAGCGCTCCTGGTGGTAAATCTTGGAGTTGATGTTCGAGAGGGTCGTCAAGTCGTGCAAAAGGTTGAGCAAGTAGCTCTTACAGGGCAAGAGCTTCGATATGGAACGTTTTTCCAAAATGAACTTCCTCAAAGACTCTTCAAGGAGACGGAAGTCGCGGTTCCCTCCTTCATCGTCGTCATCATTCCCACCACCACCACCACCGCCATCGCCGCCATCAGGCCCATCTCCATTGGGACCCTCTAATACACGACTAGATGATACAAAGTGGACAAATTCCTGGGCATTCTTATAGGTGTCCGGAGATAAGCTTTTGATCTGGTCCAAGATGCGGTTCTTACACTTTTGTTTATCTCTAATATTGTCAAACCGATTAACCACAATAAACACATACCGTTTCTCGGCCGCAGCGGCAGCTATAAACTCCTTGGCCGACAACGTAAAGTGGTTCTCCGAGCTCACTACAAATACCACCAAGTCAATTTCCTCTTGGCGCGAAAACACCTGGGTCGTTTGGTACAGGTCCATATTCAACCCCGGGGCATCAATAAGCTTAATATCAATGACCCCGTTATGTAGCAAACTCTCCTCCAACGACCGGTTATCCACAACGTAGATTTTCAATAAACTATACCGGTCACACTGATACACCAAATCTTCAAGCTGGTCCAATGGGTAAATCTCGTATGTGGACTCGTCACGTATATTGTAATCTTGTCCCTCTATAGGTATAGCGTGCACCTCCTCCAACCCGTTATTTTCCTCGCTGGCGTCAATAACCTCGCAAAACACCGCCGTACAAGGCTGCTGGTCCTCGGGGAGAAGCTTCCGCCGTAAAAGCGCATTGCAAAACGTGGACTTCCCTGAGTTCAAATCGCCAGTGACAAAAACCTTCGAGCTGGTATCGTCAACCCGGTCCTTTAAGTTTAACAAGTACTTGACGAGCAGCTGGATTTTCTTATCTAGTAACCGGGCAATGGACTTTTTGTCTAGATTGGCAAAGAGATTGATACCGTTGCTATGCCCGCTCTTCAAGTTTAATTTCAAGATTTTAAACTCGGGCAACTCCTTGCCTAGTATGTCATCCTCAGCAGGATCAATTTTCGACTTATTTAGCGACTTGAGAGTAGAGTTTTGTCTCACCAAGGCCAAGTGTGCCCGTGGAGAGTTTAAGAGGATATTATTATCGTCTTCGGTTTCGGTGGGGTAGAAGATTGGCCGCTGCTGGTTTTCTCGCGCGAGTTCATGGAGTAATTCTATGGTGTTGTTAACCGAGCGGTCCAAGGCAATCTTGTTGTCGTTGTACTGTAGTTGTTGGATATGGGTATTTATTAGCGTCCGGTCTTGCTTAGCGGCTAAGCGGCTGTTTGGGTGCTTTCCGGCGGCCGAGGAACTGCCTTCCTTGACGCTAGAGCCATCACCATCCACCAAAGTCCCTGCGTCATGGGTTAGGGTGTGGCTGTTACGGGAGTACACCAAATGTGTGGGGAGAGAAAACGATTCATCCACAAGCGTGGCCAGCTCGTCGTCGTGATCACCATGGGAACCATGATGGTTCCCGTTGTGGTTTTCCTGGTTATTAGTCTCGTCTGAATGAGACTTTTTAGCGTGCAATAAATCACCCATTATTGGCCTAGATCTTTCAGTAGTATTTTTTTATTTTTATTTTTTTTTCTTTCTTCTACGTCCTTCCCCCTTCAGTAGAAGTCCTGGTTGTGGATCCTGGTTTATATTATTTCACGCTTCTTGGGACACTTGCACCTCTAGCAGCACGAATAACACTTTACCAAAGAAAAAAGAAGAACAATCGGCAACTAAGAAAGAAATAAAAATACCTACCAGCTAAGATGGCAAAAACACAAGGGAAGAGCAAACACACACACTCCTCACACAATGCACAGTTCCTCGGTGGCACGATTTTTTTTTTTTGCCTCTTCCTGTAAACAAGAAATCACAATGGAGAAAAAGAAGGAAAAAAAAGAATTGCCTATCTCACGTGATCAATTTCACGTGCAACTTATCTGATAACACCTTTTACTAGAGGTTGATAATGACTCGTGTATATAGATTACTTGTTATCAAGATAGGTGTATTGAGGGTAGATTATGGTGCTTAAAACGTTCCAGCTCGATAAGCGTCAATTATCGACGCCAATAACTGCTCAGCCGCTAACTCCAGAATCGTTCTCACCGTTTGGTGGGGTAATCAGTCCTGACCACCAAGTGCCGTCAGCTCAAACGAGCTCTTCGGCTCATATGGTGGTTTCGGCCAACTATGGCACCGCTAGTAAAGTGGTTGATGTTGCTCCCGTGGTCAACAATTACCATAGTTGCGATTTGGGTATGACTGCCACCGCCAGGTGGAACATCTTCCAGTGTAAACCACCAGGGCACTTGATCCACCCCGGCCAGGATGGCAGGAAAGTGTATACGGCTACGGTGCTTGAGCGGCATCCCTTCACCACACAAACTTTCTTACCCTTGGGACAGACTGGGAGTACTCCGTTGTACTTGGTGATAGTGGCCAAGGCGGATGGTTTTTCGCCCATGCACTACCCAGACCCAGACCAAGTCCAGGCATTTGTATGTCAGGGGAACCAGTCAATTACGTATGGTGTTGGTATTTGGCATGCCCCAATGGTTGTGATCAACGAAGCGATTGATCACGTAGATTTTGCTGTTTTGGTCCACGAAAGTGGAGTTGGTGATGCCGATACTCAGGAATGCTATTTCCAGCCAGGATTTAGTATACAATATGGTGGGTGATATATATACTCCTCGTATACATAAACCTAATAGACCTCATAGTTATATATACTTTATAATATCATCAATGACTTTATTTGCGTACGCTTCTCGTTCATCTGGGTGTAGTCCTTGGATAACGTCCCTAGAGATGGACAACTTAGTGAAAATATCATCCAACTCTAACTGGCTCAGCTCTTGGTTGAGCAACGGCTGGGTCATGGTGTCCAATTTCGAGGGCAGGGTTTGTGGAGAAATTAGATCCATGTTGGACCATTCATGAGACTCCAACAACTCGATAATTCGATCCCTGCCAACCTTCTCACGATACTCGTTCTGTCCCAGGAGTTGGTGGTTGATGAACTCAAACCCCTGGCTTATAACTACATCTTCAATGGTTTCCATACGATCCCTTTCGGCACCATCGCTATATACATCATCATCAGCACCAGACCCAACCACAGCAATAAACCCCAACCACTCTGAACCCGCATCCAACGTCTCCCTAATACCATCTAGTATTTGTAGCGAACTAGTGATAAATTCAAGACTATCTTCTCTGGTGTTGATGGTGAATAAAACCCCATCTAATGCTAGCCGTAGCTCTTTGAATTCCTCGCTGGAGAATTCTCGATACCAGTCATTAAACGACGCTAACCGTTCGGCATCGGACACCGCCTGGTGACTCCGCGTTTCTGGGTACTCGTCGATTAGTACATTTAACTCTAGTTCGTAGTACTTGGTGGCTAGTGACGTCTTCACTATTACCCCACTATGAGACTCATCAGAGACACAAGAAAAGATGTCCTTGGTGCTACGCTTGCTATTACTGGCTATATACTTGGCTATTCGCAATTTGCCACTATGAGGAGGCCCCAATATGAGAATGTGATTGGGAACCATGGCCACGGCTTCTATGTTGGCCACAGGCAAAGCAGTGTATACTGAAACTGGTCTAGTTATGATTTTGTATGTGGGGTCACGTGATGTGATGTACTGAATGGACCCTATGGGTAAAGTTGTACCAGAGAATTCAGTTGGTCTGGATCAAGATAATCTATGAGTTTGTCGATAGATATGTATAACTGAGCAGGCCACTCTCACCATCACCACCACAACAACAACAACAAGACCACGCACCACCAACACCTCCACCATACCCTTCAACTAGTTACTGTGCACTTCAAATTACCTGGCCTGCATACAATCACTACGGAGAATCGCCAAAAAAAAAACCTCCAATGGAAAAAAAACACCATTATCACCAATTATACCAGGTATATACCATCTTAAGCCCAACTACAACCCAACACCCCCCCCCCTCGCGCTAACACCCAGCTAACAACCCCATAATGACACGAGTCGACAATTCCGAGTTCTTGAAAGAAATCACCAAAAAGTTATCCTCCAATAACGGCAAGTCGTCGATATACCTCATACAAAAAAGATTATCCTCTTCCCTCCCAATAGCTCAGGACCCCACGGATATCCACAATGACTTGCCCACCAACGTGGTCGATATACCAGATTCCACAAAAACAAACACCAACGAGTACCCAATACTAATTAGAATAGCCATGAATGGGAAAGATAATAAACGTGACAAACAAGCCGGCAAATGGAAACTCTCAACCGTGGTGGAACCAAGCAACTTGGACCAGTTCTGGCACGACTATATACAGATTATCAAGTCTGGGTTTATCGGCTTGAAGAGGAAAGATAAGAAAAAGAGCAAGAAGGGGAAAGTAACCAAGCAATGATATATTTGGTGTGCAATAGATAGAAATATATATACGTCTATATATCCTCCACTATTAATAGTCCATTAGGATAAACTAGATCGACGTCCTTAATCGTGGCGTCTCTTATATCATTCAAAGATCTCCGAGGTGGTAGCGGTGATGACAATTTAAACTTGTAATCTATGGTAAATGACCTGAACTTCTCCCTCGCCTCTGCATCGGTGATGGTGGTGGTTAAATCATTCAAGTATCCTTTCGTCACTAACTCCACGTACATAAATATATCCTCCACCTTCATATCCTTAGGGAAGTAGACTGTGTTCCGGGACCCATCGGGTAATTTAATGGCAATTTTCGCGTACTGCGACGCCAATCCAGAAGGTGCAGCGGTTTGTGCCAATTGCGCGTACTTGGGCGCATGGTAACCGAGGTACAATTTCCGAAGATGTTCCTGTTCCCGTTGCTGTTTCTTTAACCGATCCTTCTGTAGACTAGCCTGGAAATTGCGCTCCTGTTGTTTAAGCAACACCTGGCTCATAAACTTATCCTGCAACTCGCGGCGGATCAAATTCAACTCATCCTGGTACCGAATGATCTTGTTGACAAACTTGTGCCGGATCAAATTGTTGGCGTCGGCTATGTCGCTGCTGTGTAATTCACCCTGGAATCTCGCCACGAGCGATATTTTACTAGGACTCTTTACCGGTCCCAGCGGCGTCATGACTGTGGTTCTGGTTAAACAAAACAACCCCAAAAACGGAAACTTTGTCACCGAGATCGAGTTGGCTAGCTGGTATGCCTCTGGGTTGGCTAAATCACCACCCCAGATAATAATATCCTGGTTATTGTTGTGGAACAAGTTGATAAATTCCGGGTTGGCGATTACAAGTCTAAATAGCGATGATGCGCCCTGGTTATGGGGGTTAGTCAAGTACACAAAGAGGAACTTGGCTCGGTTCGTCGCCATATATAATGCTTGTGTATAACTGCCTTGGAAGAATGGCGGAAGACGTCCTGGTTCATCGGAGATTGGAGCAGTCAACGGTAAACTGTCTTCTAAATCGCGCATAAACTTGTTCACCCTATCTATGGGATCGGTACCGGTCATCTCTTTCGTGGGCAGGTTTTGAAAGAATAGCATGCTGATGACCCTGCTGGTGAGTTGGAAGATGATAACCGTGACTATGATTATGGGTCGGATAATTAGATAGAGTATAAAGGACCCCACGGTTCGGATATGTTCTGATGTGGCCTCCCTTGTTCCCGGCTGGTTATTCTCAGTAGGGAATCCTCCTGGAAGTAGTGGCGGTGGGGTACTGGAGGGAGTATCCGATAAGGGCAGGTATTGTCTGTGCCACCACCGGCTAAACCAGTTTCCACCAGGTGTAGTGCTCATTCAAGTGTGGGGTTTGTATGTTTGGGGGGTTTTGTTGTATAGGTTAAACTATTGGGGGAAAGCTATTTAATACCCTAGGTATACTTATTATGTGAAGGCAAAGGATAACTGGAGGGTGCTATTATAGTGGATTTTGGGAGTGTGTGTTTTTTTTTTCCCCCGTATATGCGTCGGAGTTCTCCACAATAGACCGAGATGCTTGATTCTTATAGAGGACTGGGATTACAAGTAATGCATGCTTGTAATGGACAAAGTAAGAGATTGAAGAATCACATTCATTTGGATTCTGGGAAGCTTTGTTCTAGGTACTTCTGGTGCTGCTTACCCAGCTAATTCCTATAACTACAGAATCCTCCTTGGGTATTGGCAGTGGCATTAATACTTGTATATATTGGCAAAGATATCCTCAAGTAATATTTCTGACCCTTTATACTCCTCCGCACATGTCTCGCTATGGACAATAAATTGCGCCCAAGGGTACTTCTCCTCCACCTCCACACTTTTAAATATCGACCGCACCCAGCTTAAGGTTCTAGACTTCCAGGTTGTTTGGTCACCGGCTCGCCTGGCCCCCCCGGCCCCATTCAACTCGTAGTTCATTATGTTGTACAACGCAGAAGTGTCTCCGTCACCCAGATCCGAATCAGTTTCATCAAAAAAGGGAACCGTATGGGGGAGCTTCAATTTCGTGGATACTTTGTGCAACTGCAAGTCGCACTCTCGTAAACATTCGGTCATTTGCGGCCTGACGTTTACTGTCACGGCCGGGAAGTTGGACTCGTCCAAAAGTGTGGGGAAAAGCTGTCCTTCGGGAATTGTTTGGTACTCTTCGGGCAACACTGGCGACGCTTCATAAAACACATCATTCACGCTCGAGAAACTGGAGATGTTCCTGGCGCCGTCTGGTACCACAAATGGTTCGCCCAAGTCTATGGGCCGGATATTGGCGACTGGGAAAGTCCCAACTTCGCTGGGGAGGCTATGGATGATGTTGGACCCACTGCCATAAACGTTGGGGTCGACTCTGGTCAATGGCTTGGTCTCGGCCGATCCCGGTTTCCCAAAGTAGTCGCCAATATCCAATTCTTGGTGGTTTTCATTTGCTGTCGACATGGTTGGTTGTTGGTTTTTGCACCCAAAAGGAAAAATTATACAAAAAAAAACGACTGCAAAATTGCAATAATATACCGTAGACACTTTTTTTTTTGCCCGCCAAAACCACAAAAACCAACAAATATAAGGAAACTGGTGCTGCTTGGTCCATTCTGTGTTTGTAATATTCACACACAACATACACAGGAGGTGTCACTATTGTTGGCAAGCAACCTACAAGGCATATACACGCAAACAGCCATTCCAGTCTACTATGAGCGAACTGGGTAGTTCTGGGGGGGGGAAGAGGGGGAAGCAATATCGTGCCACCACACCCACCTGCATCACTTTGCACAAGTTTAATGACAGTTCCCGTCATCATGGTGTTCATAAATGGCGAGGAAGGGAAGATTTGGCTGTGCTAGAAAACGCTGCATCCATAGACGCCCAAAAATTCTTTTGCAAGAATTACGCGGTTTTAGCTCAGTTGGGAGAGCGTCAGACTGAAGAGATTCAGTCAAACAGTATAATCTGAAGGTCCTGTGTTCGATCCACAGAAATCGCAATTCTTTTTTTTTTTTACTACTTATACATAAACCCATACTTACGGCAAGACACTAGTACTATCCATCACACTCCTTACTAAGGCACCACCACTGCCCAAGCACCTGTATATCCCTATACAGACCAAGATAAAACGTATAGTACAGGCCCGACTTTCTTGGCTCCACCACACCACCTCGAATATATTTTCCATCAAATATTCTGTTTCACTTCCCCACCCTACAACACCCAAAATATGTCTCTCAACAAAAGTTTCGAGAAAGTGGACTTTCTTCTGCGTCTAGTAGGAAGACCCGTACCTACCATGAGAAGAAACAGCAGTGCCAGTGCCAGCAGTAGCAACCCCGACCATTCAATTGAAGACATTTCTTTCGATACTGCGAAAATCTTTAACCCCCATTTCGCATTCAACCCCCAATTCCCACCACTCCAACCAGACAACTACAATTCGTTAACTTCAGTGGCCCAGAACGACGCAGAAACAACCATCCTTGATGCTTATACCCACCGTCCTGAATTAGCTTTCACCATTGAGCAGCATGAAAAGTACATTATGGCATCCTTATATGCAAAACTACCCAGTGGATTTGTAGTTCTCGACGCTAACCATCCCTGGCTCTTGTACTGGTTAGTCAACAGCTTCCGTTTACTCAATAACGACAGCAAGACCCCACACGAAAGTATCCCCGATGAGCTAGTGGCGGATAAAATTTCTCTGTGTATAGTTGATGATGGCCGGGGCGGAATTGCCGGAGGAAAGAACCAAATCGGCCATATAGCCCTGACCTACTCCGCCGTGCTCGTGCTTGTGCTTACACGGAACTGGGACCTCTTAGAATCAGTAAAGGATAACCTCTATACCTGGTTCATGTCGTTAAAGTTGCCCAATGGGTCGTTCATCATGCACGAAAATGGCGAAAGCGACACCAGATCCACCTACTGCGTTCTTGTTATTGCATCGCTCTTAAATATCCTCACTCCCGAGTTGGTGGAAGGCGTACAGGATTGGCTAGACTTGTGTCAGACCTATGAAGGAGGATTCTCGGGCATTCCCAACACCGAAGCCCATGGTGGCTACACATTCTGCGCAGTAGCCAGCTACTTTATACTAAACAAGGATGTGTCGCAGTTGCCCACCTTTAACATGGAGAACTTGTTGCGTTGGACCAGCCAGCGTCAGTTCCAATTCGAAGGTGGGTTTTCTGGGAGAACCAACAAGTTAGTGGATTCGTGCTATAGTTTCTGGATTGGGGCGGTGTTTGCTATGATTGAGGCTATTAATGGGCAGCCGCAGCCACAGCAGCCGCAGCAGCAGCTATTCAACCGTGACGGATTATCCCACTACTTGCTAAGATGCGCCCAGAGCGAAAGTGGAGGTTTCAGAGATAAACCTGGTAAAGGGGTGGATTTCTACCATACAAATTATAGTTTGTGTGGATTAAGTATCTGCGAGCATTTGTATCAAGTGGAAGAGGATGGGAACACACCACTATGCTACCGATTCACTGCTGAGGCTCGTGGAGACGCCAATTCTCGTCCAGTGAATCCAGTATTTGGAATCCCCATTGAGCATGCTATTGATTGCAGAAACCGCTTTCGGAAAGGCTAGGTTGTTATCAGGGGGGGAATAACACGAATTAAAATACAATCACTATGAACGATATAGGACTAAAAAGTATACCAAACCAATAAAACAAACATAAATAAGTAAAACGAACTTTTAAAAACTCCAATACCCAAAACTTTTGCAAACTCCTACCTTGAGCTGACTTGAAAGGCTGTAGGTACAACCTGCAGAAAGTAGTCCAAATCATTACTCGTGTTCTTAGAAAACCCTTCGCTCGAACAGGGAGATCTCAGTGTCGGACTACTAACCATGGCATACTTCTTCATCAACTTCCTACCACTGTCAGCAGAAGTGGCGGTTCCTCCAGCTTCCAATTCGCTTAAATAGTAGAGGAAAATCTCATAGCACACGATATACTGGTCCAAGTTCTGCACCATACTTACACGTTGTCGGCGCTGGTGATGTACTAGCTGGCGTATCAAGTCCAACTCCGAGTCCATCACCAAGTCGTAGCCGTGTCCGAGGTTGGAGACCGCCTGTATCAAGCTATCCACGGTAATAAATACACCAGTACGTCCACACCCAGCCGAGCAATGCACCAACTGGGTCCTTTTCAAGTTGTGCGTTTGCACAATCTCATCTTTAACTCGAATCATATCGATAATTGAGCTGTAGTCCGAAGGCACGCCGAAATCAGGCCACTTCTTATACTGGAAATGGTAGATGGAATCGTCAATCAATCGTACAATATAGGGGTCGGTTGCCTTAATTACTTGTAGCTTGTGGCTACCCTCCCGGAGGTATTCGGGAGTTTTCCGTTCGAGATCAATAATCACCTCGACCCCCTCTTGTTTAATCATGGCCTCAAAATCACCAACGGTGGCCGGCAAGGGGTTCTGGGTGGCTATGTACTTGTACTGGGAATCCCCAAGTATTGGACTGCAGTCAATAAAGTTGCCGTTGAAGTAGTCATCGTGGGTGCTACGTAGTTTCACTCTCGAGTGCTCATAAGGCCATATATTATTGTACCGGTTCTTCAAGCCGTTCTCCATCCCCTGGGGTAGCTTGAACTGAATGTCGCGACATTCACGGCAGCAGGGGGTTATGGTAAACTCATTGGCTTTGAGGCCTTCGGCATTGTCAAAGTTTGACGCGAGTGCTTTTAGACGCAGGTTCTCCACGTGCTCAATCTTGTGGAAGGTATCAATAAAGTACTGGATAATGGCTTCGTGGGGTTGCCGTCGGATAAAGGTTAGCCATTGGGGGAATTCGGGCACGCTGTGCAACTGGGCCGGGAGTGTGAGCTTGTAGTTATACGAGACGCCGTGGTCGGAAGCGTCGATGCAATTTCTCTTGATGGACTTTACAAAATTAACCTTGAAGGTGGTTGCTGAAGGTAACGTGAACCCCGAGAGGTTGGATGCGCCGCTATTCTTCTTTTGGATCTTCTTGGGGTGTTGGTGGTGCTGGTGGTGCTGTTCACGGTCTACTAACCCGGTTTCACTGGCAGATAACGACGCGACCGTCTGGAAGCCTCCTTCTAGCATATAGGTATCGAAGCCACCGGCTAGTTTATCGAAGCGCAAGCAGGTCTGGAAGAGTGGGAAGGAAATGGATTCTCCTTTACTGGAATTTTGGTCGTAGATCAACACTCGCACCTTCTTACCGGGAGCTGGAGACGCCAACTGGGCGTTAATCAACGTGTGCACCCGTTCCGGCAAATTAACAAACTTGAGGATTTCGGCAAGGTCGTAGCTGGTGCGTTTAAGGAGAGTGGTGGGGATAGAGAGGTTTATAGCCGATTTTATTCTTGATTGGGAGTACATATTGTATGGCCTGACATCGAACACAATGTCAAAGTCCCCGGGATTTAGTGTGGTGGGATCCTGGACGAGGATAGCTGGCGGGAGGTATGTGAATGTGGCGGATGTTGGTGACGGAGAGCAAATGTACCCCAGATTTTTTCCCAGCAATGGCGATGGCGATGGCGATGATGTCATCATGGATCGGGATATATCGAGGTGGAGGTTGGGGTGGGAAACACGGGAAGATACGGTACGGGCGGGTAATGAGTTTGTTATAGTGATGGAAGGGGGTGGTACGCCTGTGTCACCATTAAACATTGTCCCAGTACTCTTGGTAGTTGTAGGTCGTGGTGTGATTTTATTGTGTTGCATTAAGGAAAAGAAAAGACAAGAAGAAAGATATAAGGGGGGGAGGGGGGGGTTAAAAATGCTTGGTTAATGTTGGAACTCATATATTGTGGAGAGTGACCTAACCATGAAGTAAACTACTTGATTCGGATGGTTTTAATGTATACTGTGTAGTTTGAATAGGTGGTGTGACTGGATGGCTACTGCTATATGTGTGGATAAATCTCGAGTAACACCTTTTTGCCAATAATGCAAACAAAAGGAAAAAAAAAATGGATACTTCGTATATTTATAACTGCTTGATAAGCCACCTACTGTGCCTTCCGGAAGATACCACTCTAACCGAATGGGACGAATGATCCGAAGTTTACCTTTGTGTACACAAGAAATGAGCTGGTTGAGCATTATCCGCGATGACGTAATTTCTTTTGTTCTTGCCCATTTCCCCAGTTCTCGAAGATTGTGACTTCTTTTTTTTCTGGTCGAGATTATTTTCTCAGCATCGGATGATGCTTGGGACTGGAGAAGAATCGGGAAGGGATCACGTCATGGAACGCAAACATGGCAAAGTTAAACTTCGGAAATGTCATAAATTAGGTTAGTGGATATTACCCGTGCCATTGCAAACGAGGTGGTATGCGCGAAAGGGTGAATAAGGTTAGGAGTTCCCGGCTGATTAATGGATATGGCCAAAGCTTATCTCGGTTCTTTTTTTATTTTATGTCAGACATTTCCGGGAAAGTCACGGCTATGGGTTGTCCATCGCCCATACAGGCAATTCTCCTTTTACGAACCTCTGGCTAGGTCACACCCTTTTTACCCATGTCTTTTCTCTTGCCCCATTTATTTTCTCTCTCTCTCTCTCCCTTGTAGATTTTATGGCAGTGTCGGCGTCGTGGGGCTAGAATGAAAAAGCCCGGCGCTCGACTTGGCAGTCTCTAAGAGTACCGCGAATGACGTCACCCAACATACATTGGCCGAGGTTTAACTATTTAGTTTGTTATGTGTGTCCATGCAGTCACATTAGTTAACGATGATGTAAACCATGCCAGTACCAAAAAAAAGGGGGGGGGACTACTCCTTTAGTAGGAGATGCATTAGCCATGGTGGCATTTTACTCAGATGCACCTCGTGGAAGAAACGCCACCACTTGTAACACCATTTGTTCTCTCCAACCTTATATAAACGCCATACTTACAGTTTGCCCGGTTTCTTGGCTGCCTTGGCCCATCTTTTAGTAGCACCCAGTTTTTTCTTTCCTCATTTCATGTCCACACACCACTACATTCCTCATTGGTGTGTGCAATCTTATCCTCTGGGCCGTGAAGCGCCCTGCTCTTGCAGTAACATGTACCCACCCGCCAGGCTAGCCAAAATAATCACTAATTCGGTTCGTGCTCTTTTGCAAGAATTCATCAAAGGCGTGGTCATGTGTGGTTTTGGCCTGCCACTGCCGGTTGAGTCGGGTGATAAATAGCACGGCAAGGAAATACAGCTTAAGTGACCGCCGGACGTGGCGGGGGTAGTTATACAGATGGGCTGATGCCACTGGAGAAAATGCCGGCGATGGGCGATAGTTATTTGGCAATAATAGCTGTTCAGTCGCATTCTCTATTACCGGCAGCGTGCCAGCAGCAGCGGGCGCGGCAGCCAAATCTGCGTTTAGAAAGTAGTCAGTATCAAGCGAGGCCTGTCCACAGCGCAGCAGGACCCGATCAAAGCCATTGCTACTGGGCCTGAGCAGAACATTGTGCAACCCAGTATTGAGCAAATCTTGGGTTAGGTCTAGCCCGTCGTCCGGGAACAACACCTTCAACGGAGACGCCAACTTTGGCGGAGGTATATCTGCTTTTTGGTGCTGGACCCCGGCCACTATCTGTGTTGGCGGCGTTACTGGCTCGTTGAATTGTTGCAAATACTTGTTAACCTGGACTGACCGGTGGTACTTTTCCTGCAAGTCCATATATGCTTTCTTGTGCCTCATCATCTTGACAAACGACTTCTCCAACCCTTCTTTCAACTGGCTCTGTTTATCCTGCAACTGGCGAACCTGGCTCTGCAACTCCCCTGCCTTCTCTAGCTCCTTCCGCTGCCACTTTAGTTTTGATTCAAGTTCCTGAATAATCAGTTCGTACCGTTCTTGTTGTCGCACTGCGAGATTCTCGTCTTCAACCTGGCTGTGCTTTAGTTGCTGTTCCCGTTCCCGTTCCCGTTCCCGTTCTGCCTCCAGCTGGGTTTTGGCCGCCAATTTCTTCACTAATTTGCTGATTTCCACCTCGTAGCCCCTCCTTATCCGCTCTTCACGTTCTTTATACTCCTTGATAGTTTCAGTCTGCCGAAGTTGAAACTCCTCAATCAACTCCTGCCGCTCATTATCCTTGGCTGCCATCTCTTCCTTTAGCAGCACCACCTTACCATTCAACTGGGCAATCTCCTCCACCAAGCCCTGGTTCTCATTGTTCTCAGCATTTGTTCGCACCACATTATTTTTCTGTGATGGTTTGCTGGCTGGTGGTGGCAGCACCAGTGGCCGCGGTAAACCAAACTTGGTATTACTGATTTTTATCGCCGCTTCTCGTAGATGAGCCCATCTGTCTTTATCAGGAACATCATATTCCCTCTCTACAGACCCTGTTACACCTGCCTGGTTGCTACCAGGAGAGAATTTATTTCCATTAACTATCTCCGCCATAGTTATATCTTCTACGTGCTCGCGCTCTAGATTAAACGTGTTTTGGAGCCGACGACGTAGTTGGCTAATTGACTGTTGTTTGTTTGCAATGTTCTGATCTACCAGCATGGTGAAGGCAATATTTGTAAAAAAAAAATAAAAATAAAAAAAAGGGTGAATAGAGGGACTTAAAGCTTGACTAGAGATTGCTTTGGTGAAAACAAACACTCCGACCTTATAACCCCGGTATGACTAATACTAGAAGCGGCGTTACTGGTGCTACTTTTACCAGTAAGGAAGAACCAGGATGGTGATGGTGATGGTGATGGTGGTGTCGCGTCTTATTAGTAGGGTTTACCAGACGACACGCGCGACATACACCAATTGTAAACAAAAGAAAGCAGCGCGACATTTGCCGTAGTAAACAAGAAACACTTGGCACCAGATATAGTGCCAGAATACTCCCACTAACTCAAGAGAGTGTGCTGCTTAAGTTATTGACTTCAGATCACCTCACGATTTTCGCCACGCTTCTCCCCTCCACCCCCAAAGACGTCCAATATGGCCAGTAAGAGACTTGTACGGAGACAGCTGCTCATCTCGAAAATACAGTCCTTCCCATTTGATTTCGCCCTTTATGTCAATGAACTCCAGTCGTCAATCGCATGGGACCAGTATGCAGCTACAATTGCCCTACCATTAGGAGTTGTATCCATGGCGGTGCTTATAATCACCCAAACCATCACTAATTACTATGAATCGATATCCTCCAGAAGTAATAACGCTCTTTTCCAGTCGGATTACTACAATTACCAACAGTTAAAGAACTCGCTAGGAAAGAAACACCTTTACCTGCAAGATCCCCACCACCACCACCACCGGGTTGGTGAGACTCAGTTCACCACCTCGATTCTTTGGCTCTTAAGCACGGTTTCCACGTTGATATTTGTCATGTCCATTCTAAACCTCGCCAAGGTGTTGCAGGCCCGCAAGACTTATGGACTCTTATACTGTAAACAAAAGCCCAGGTCAAAGTCGGTATTCAGGTCCTCGTTAGAGCAGGTCTCTTATGTAATTGAAGTGCTAGCATTTGCACTAAAGTTTTTCGGTAATGATGCTTCCGGAGACGACAATACCGACACCACCAGCTCCGATAACGAAGACGACGACGACGACGACTCTAGCGACCTTCAGGTGCACGAGGATGAGATTTGGCACTTGAATATGTGGAACCCGTCCAAGTTTTCCTTATACTTGACCATGGCGTTGAATCCAATCAATGTAGCACTAGTGTATATCCTTACACCACTAGTTTCTCTATTGTATGTAGTTATCCTCGTAGCTACCGTGTCGATCTTTAACTATGTGTGGTTTGACCGGTTTTTGAATCTCGTCAGCGACAAGCAAATCATCTACCAGGAAATGTTGCACGAGTACAACCTCAAGTTTGTGGCACCCAAAACGTCAATCTTGAAGAAAGACGCCTTGATCGACGCAACGTTGGGTCCGTACGACTCCGAGGTGTTGGTGGACGCGAAGCCATATGCTTTCAGTAAGCTGGGGGTGTTTATTACCCACGATATCAAGGGAAAACAAGTCATCCAGTATGGGGACTCGAACCCGGCTATTCCTGAAGAACATGAATACGAGGAACATCCTCGCCAGCAACTTATCCCCAATCCTCTCCTGTTGGCCAATCCGTACCAAAAATTGCCGAATTATCGCCATCCCACCTCCTCGTCCCGACTAGGCGTGGATTCCCGCGATGGATATTCCCATGATGCGTATTACCGAGCCAGTGCCGCCAGTAGCAGGTCAAATAGTGTATATAGCCGTAGCAACCGCCACCGTGAAGTTTACGACTTCCCGGTTCTTGAGCCAGAAGACCCTGGTGACGCATGGTACACTTCGTCTACGCCGTACCATCCAAGGCACCGAGATGAGAATGGTCACTTGCATCATCCTCATCACCCACCACCACCAGCCTTAACTCCAACAGAGATTCGTGCTTCTAGCCCGAGCCACTCCTTACCCCGAAGATCGTCTCCTTCGCACCGGTCGCTACAACTGGCTCCACACTCACCTCGCTCGCCCAGTCCTAATAGAAGTCTCATACCGCCATCAACGTCTCCTTCCAGACCATTGGCCCAGAGACTTTCCCCTGGAAGACAACCCAAACTCGAATATGGCAGAGTACCCGGAGGAGGACATAGAAATAGTGCTGTGAGTGACAGGAGAAGAGATAACCACAACAATACTTATAATACCCCGTTCCGATCTCCCTCTCCTGTGAAGCTATGTCCCGCTTCATCACAATCGTCCTTGCGGTCCTTGTCACCAGGGAGACGAGAATCGGATACATATGCACAGCCTAGTCCTAAGCCGTGGCGGTGAAACCCCGTGGCGAGACCCGTGGCGAAACCCCGTGACGATATTGGCTAAGGTATACAAGTAACTGACTGTATGGACATCTGTCCACCTCCATTATATATAGATGGTGTTAATATACTCTATAGGATACCCTATATACACTTTATGGACTCACCCAACAAGTTCCATAACCATGATCCCATTCTCTCTATAGGATAAATGACCATGCACCACCTTGTCAACAAACCGGTATGGCAGGATATAGTTCGTCAATTCTAGTATACCCCCCAGTGCCTGGAGCTTTATCTCCACTAGCACCAAATACTCGTGGTTGTTGGTAAATATTAATGATGCACTAATATACAAAAGAGGAATAAAAATCACACTAAACATAGTTATACACTTCACAAATCATGGAACCCAAACACAGCCTTGGTGAACGTGCCCCAAACCCCCAACTTCTCCTGGTTGTTATTCTTATTTTGATTCTTGAGCTGGTCTCCTCCTTCAGGTAAAAAGAACTGCGAGCCTTCTTTTATATCTAACCTGGTCATATAGGAATTCGAAGCAGGAGTACCGGCCACAGGCACTTTAGGGTTTAGTTTATCGTCACTAACACTAGCCGTACTAGTCGAGGTGGATGCAGCTGCCGTAGATGCAGTCGTTGGTCCTGTTGGTCCTGTTGGTCCTGCTCCAGCTGCTGCTGCTGCTGCTGCTGCCTCCGGTTTAGAACCATTTTCCGTAGCTACAGACTTCACCAATGAAACATCCAAATTCCCACCGCCAATATCCTCACTCTTGAGGAGTTTCCGCTTTTGCATATTCTCAAGTGCACTCTTCTCATAAGGCACCACCCCTAACAACACCCCATTGAACACCGACCCATTTTCCTGTAACGCTTGCAAGGCCGAGGTGGGATTATCATAAGTTATCTTCACCCAATTGGCACCGCTGAAAATAGGCACAACCTTGGACGGCTGACCAGTCCTGGGATTCAAATCCAATAACGAATTCTGCTTCTGGTTGACCTCAAATTCTTCCAAAATATCACCAAACTCTTTGAAATATTGTATCACGTGATTCGCCATTGATTCTGGGTATCCGAATACAATGATGGCAGTTTCACTGCGGTCCAACGGGTTCATGGATTTCCTCCTCTCCGAGGATTTCTCAGGGCCCAAATCTTGTTCAGCCAGCTGCGATCCTCGGTTGAACACATTGGCAAATTCCTTGGGGTCTTTATTGATAAACGAATCAAACTGCTGCACTGGCTTATTTAGCGACACCAATATCTCGTCATTCAAATCATACATGGATCTGGCTGGCGGGACGTCATCACCGCCTCCCAAAGGTCCGGTGCCGTCTTCTAAGATGGATTCACTTAATGTATCGTCGTACCTGGTTTCCGTGGCGTCAAATACTCCAAGGGTGCCACTGGTTCTATCCAAAGTACCTGGCTGGGTAATTGTTCCTCTTCTTTGCTGATTACCAAACGAGATAATGTTAAACTGGTCATTGCTTACAAGCAACGACGATAAAGGGTTGGCATTGCCACCTACACTGCTTGTGCTTCCACCTCTATTTCTTCCTGGTTTCTTCGTTGAGGAAGTTTTAGTGGCTGAGGAGGTCGAGGAGGTGGTTATTTGGAAGCCCGGTTTCTTCTTGGGGACTAGGTGGTTGGGAATGACCCGTTTCTTTTGGTTCTGGAACCATGCTGGCGGTTGTTGCTGCTGCTGCTGCTGCTGTGGTGATTGTAGTGACGAAGATGCACTGTTTGCGGTGGCTGATGTTCCTATAGGCACTCCAGTTCCAGCTTGGGAAAGCGAAGAAGATGGGGGCTGTACTTGCGATAAGCCAACGCCTCGGTTAGCTAGCGAAGGTTGTCCAAAGAGAGACGACATCCGTGTGTATGGGGGAATGAAGATGGGTAGTGGTTGGTGGTTAGTGTTTGGTTGATGAGTTTGGTGAAGAAAAATTGTTTGTGTCGCAGAATGTCGATGTCGGAAGATGTAGATGTCGCAACCAAGTCAATGTCGCAGATTGAAAAAAAAAAAGTTTTCCAAAAAATGCGATGGCTTTTTCTCTTCACGACATTCCTACTATACTAGTCCATCTAATACCACCACTAGACCTACCATGCTATTATCCCCCGCTGAAAGGTCGTACATATACGACTCACTAGTGCAGAGTCCGCCAATACGTCCGGACTCTCGAACAAACCACCAATATCGGCCTTTAGAAGCCAACACGTCGTTTTTGCCAGGATCCAATGGGTCAGCAAGAATAAGATTGCTGGATGGCAGTGAGTGTTTAGTGAGCGTGAAAGCGAAAGTGGTTCTTCTTGCCCAGGAACTCAACCTTATAGAGTGCGACATTGATGTTAGCGGCATGAGAGATGAGTCCAATTTTGTAGCCAATTTGAAATTTAACTTGACCAATCTATTACAGCAAAACTTCCCTTTACACGTGTTGCAGTTAACCACGAAATATAGCTTCAAATTATTTATCGACTGCATTATAATAAGTCATTCGTCGTACCCGTTGAGTTTATTATCTCTCACCACGTACTTGGCGTTGAAAACCACCCGATTGCCGTTATTGGTTAGTGAAGTTAACGATGAGGAAATAGCCGAGATGCCCACGTTCTCGGACGATTGGGACAATGCCCGGTATATCGAGGAATGCTTCGCTGATGGCGACAAGTTCCAGCCGCCCATAATCATAACCATAGGAGTAATTGGTGCAAATTTGATATTTGACCCATCGTTAGAAGAAGAACAGGTGCTAGAGAATGGGTTAATTGTGAGTTTCTACAATGGGAAAGTCATCACCCCGGTGTCCAGTATCAATTTTAATACCAATTCCAACAATATTGCATTTAAAGGGTTGAGTCCCCAGCATTTGGTGGATTCAATCAGGTTATGTAACAAGTACTGTCCCAGTATAATAACTGCCATGGACACTCTAGTAGAACAGGATGATGATAACGACAACTCAATCTTTTGAAACTATAGCTACTTAGTTAACGTTGTACGTGCTACCACCATGTTTATATTGTACATACCACTATCAAGTTTATAGATCAAATCACCTTATACATTTACATTTATACACACTACCCCTTCCTTCTAACAATGCTGTGTAGAATACGCATGAACTATAATCGCCGTGGCGGTTTGGATATTCATCGATCTAATCACACCAACCTGCTTGATTTCCACGCAAAAGTCCAACTCCGCCAACAAGTCGCCAGGAACACCCTCCTTCTCTCTACCCAATAAGATCAACGACTTTTTAGGGAACTTCAAGTCGCTATTTAACTCCACCGACTTATCGGTTTGCTCCAAACCAATCAACGTGTACCCTTCCCGTTTCTTCTCCTTCAAGTAATCCTTAATGTCCTCCACTTTAACCTCGGTCATGGGCATCCAGTAATCAGCAGTAACGGCGACATTTCTGAACTGAGGATGCTTCTTCACTTCAATATCATGTAGAGTGAGCATCCCAGCACCTAGAACATCACACAATCTACAGATACCCCCAAGATTAGGCGGCTTGTCCACGAGCGACGACACCACAATCAAGTCACTGCGAACAACCTCGTTGCCTCGACTAGACTCCTCCACATCCATAACCGTATTCCAGGCCCCGCTTTTGGTTTGTAAAGGAGACGACCCAACTCCCGTGGCTTCACGTTTAACCACGTTCTTCTTGCGCTGGGCTACCCAAAGACCTTTTTGGTTCTCACCAACAGCATGGTTTAATGCCGAAAGCTGCTGAAGAGTGAGGTGGTGAAGAAACTCTTCCCGGGTGATAAAGTCGAGGTCCTCACGATCAGAAAGACGCCATAGGATGCCTCCCGATATGCTCACCAAATTCAAATCGTGGGTGATGTTCCAGAGCAAGGAGTCCCCACTCCTGAACTGTCCAAACGACTCGGCGCTATGGGTAGCCTGGTACAAGTTTTCCACCACGTTCACCAAATTGATATCCATGTGCAAGTGTTTGGTTTTGATCTCGTCACGAATAGATAATATCAACGACTGGGAAAAGTGTCTGGTGACCGCTTTAGATGCCGTAGCCCCAGGGATAACCAAGCCTAGGAACCGGGTTAGTAACTCGGCCTCTCTGTCTCCGTCAAGCTGTTGGATAACTAAGTATATAATCCGCATGTACGACATGGCTGGGGCAGGTTTCAACTCTCCCGAAGCCAATCCAGTAAACATCAACTCGAGCAAAGCAGGATCCTTAAGAAGACTATAGGCTACAATCCACTCGAGGTACATCCTCACCAAGGGACTGGGTTCCAAGGCTACTAGCGGAAGAATCACACCAACATCCACATTAGCCGTGTCCATTAGGGAAACCACTACGGAGTAGAGTTGAATGCGGTTCCACTCCTCAAAGCTGTCGGTTCGCTTGATTGGCACAAATAAGTTATACTCCAGCTCATGCTCAATTATATAATCACAGATCTCCTGGGCAAACTCAGGAGACTTTACTGAGTTGAAGATGGCCATCAAGTGAATGTGGAAAGACACCTCGGAAGGCCCATACACGGTTTCGTATATGTTTGACTTTGGGGTTACGCACAATTCAGTATCGTATAGTTCGGCGATAATTGACTCCAACCGGAAAGTGTTGTTGCGAAGCTGGTACACAAGAGTGGCTTTAATCAAGATATCGACAATCCAGGACAAACTCTCAAACTTTTCCGGACGGGATACGTGGAATTGGGATAAGCTATACGTCAAGGCCGGTAACAAGCTTCTTCGGCCACAGGAGTTGTCAATCACCGAGTAGCAGAACTTCCTCAAGTACTGGCATGTTTGCGCGTCTGTCGACTCGGCTAATATGTGAGGGTGCATTAGCGTCTCAATGACAGCCACGTGTAACTTTCTCTGGTTTAACTGCAACCGGGCCGCTTCTAAGTTCGTCCACATCTCCGTCAACAATTCCACTATGGTTTGGATATGCTGAGGCTTTGATGCGTGCTTAAAGTAGTGGTTTATGGTGGAAACCATCGCCATGTTGGACTTGTACTCGGAAGTACTAGGGTTCATAACACGCAACACTTGGTCAAAGCCACCGGTTATTGGGGTCTTGGCCATGGAAATCATCAACGACTGGAAGTACTCGCCCATAATCTCATCTTTAAGCTTGTAATAGTGCTTCACTTGCTTGGACGGTTGGTGGTCGTTGCATAGAACCTCAGGGAAGAAGTCCACCACCGTCATTTGGGCTTTGAACGTAAACCCAGAGTTCTGGAAGAGGTTGTTGAAGAGCCGGTACTTGTGAAGGGCATTTGCCAACACATAGTAATCGGAGGATACAAGGTCTTGCTTAACTACCTCCCATAACCGGGCAATAACTTCTGGTGGCGGAACTGCGTACTGGTACTTGGAAAAGTCCACACACGACACCGCACGGCAAACATCTATATTATCAAACGAGGTTATTTGCACTCTTGCAGAAAACGAGCTGATGAGCGATTCCTTGAACCCAGACTCCAACAACTTGAGCAAAAGCAAGTCGTCAGCCCCCTTGAGAAACTTGGCCAACCCAGCATCTTTGGCCAACCCAATAAGGAGAACCTGGTGGTCGATGTCATTGATGGTGCTGAGAGCTTTAACAACGTCAATGTCCTTGACGTATTCCTGAACCAACAGCAAGTTTTCATGAAGCAACGCAAGTCCATTAAACTTTACGAATTTATGTAACGCATCCAAAAACAAGTCAACATTATCGTCACCAAGCTCAAAGTGCAACAACAATCTCAAGTTGATGGTTTGGATTGTTGTCTCAAAGATCTCTCCTTCCGCACGGGCTTCAAATAACGGAATCAACGGTTTATCATGCACGGAAAACTTCAATACTTTCTTATGCCTTAGCCCATCTAGTATACCTTTGGTTACTAGAATACGAGCAGGATCAAAGGCTTCTTTTGATTCGTTCAACACTTCCAAGATCGCCAATACTACGTCACAATATTCCTCGTCAGTGCGCAAGTTCTTCACTAAACTAGTAATAAAGTCGGCCAATGTTTTTGCATACTCGCAGGTGTTGACCCCATCAACACTCTTGACAATTAGATGCGACGCCAACATTAAGTTAGGCAAGAACGCCTTCTTTAAGAACGGTAATCCGTGCTTGATTAAATACAAGTTATCCAAAGGAATCGAGAGTAGCACCTGCAAACTAAACTTCCTCACCGACTCCATGGTGGCCTTTAAGCCAACAGAAAGTAGACACCAACCCCACGACGGCTGAATGAGAGAATTGGGAGAAATCAAGCCTGTAATGTCGTTGACGGCCGCTTCCGCCTGGTGTAAAGACGTGTCTATACCCAAGATCTCAAAGAGAGTCGTGTACCTAGCCCATTCGCGCACGTGATTGCCACAGTTGGTAACGTCCCAGGTAATGTAGTCATTGGTGAATGTGCACTGGATCGACTTGACTGTGAGCTGGAGAATGGAGAGCGAGAACTTGCGGTGCTCGTGGGAGTCGCCAATCAACCCGGTTTGTAAGATAGACCAGTATGCATTCTTCTGGATTGTTTGCTGGTACACTTCACTGGCCAGGAGAGTGGGGCTATTCAAATACCGGAGCCAGAGAATGTATGCGTGGTTCTGGTGATATTTCACTTTGGTGGCTTCTAAAGTAAAGATGATATCCCACACCATGGACGTGTCTTTGGTCTTTGCCACGATTGAGTCCATTCGCCATCGTAATAGCCTCGACGCCGCCGAGGAAATGTCGTCGTCGTTGATGCCGAGGAAGAACAAAAGGATATAGTCCAATTGGGTATCTTCTTCAGTCGGCCCAGAGTCCATAAACAAGGACTCCAAGAACTCAAATAACACCACCACGTCGTCATGGGATAGTACTTCGCGGCTGCCATTTCCCGCCTCCACAGGTATTATGTTGGGAATGTTTGCCTGGAAGTAGTTGACATAGGTGTTAATGTACCCTCTGAACAAGTGGATAATCCGGGCAAGCGTATCCCGGTGGAGCTGCGGCAATGTCTTCACCAATTTCAAGTTATCCCGGGAATGCTCTTTTGAAAGCAAGATAGACTGCGAGTACCGCAAAAGGTTACTGTAGATGCCAGCAGCAAGGTTCTCCTCTGACCCAGGCAACAATTCAGTTAAGGCATCAACATTGGCTTGGTTTTCGGCAATGTCCAGAACCAACCTTTCTATCAATTCATTCTTCTGTTCAGGGCCCAAGTACTTGGCTATCAAGGAAGCCGATGCGCTAGTCATGTCTCCAGGTTTACCAGAAGGTACTGCGAGAGGGCACTTTCCGGTATAGTTTGAAATTTTTTTTTTTTTTTTTTATGGAGGAGGCGATGATCATCGTAGCACGTGAATATAGTCATGTGACGAAATTATTAAGGTGATCGGCCCTATGATAATGGGCACTTGCTAGTGATGAAGCTGCAGGGGTAAGGTGGGTGTATGTGTGTGGTTTATTATTGCTATGCCAAGCTAAATAGGTCTGTTGGGGGGGGGGAAGAAGTTTTGTGGGTGCGACAACGTGTTGGGCATGTAGTTTCAGGAACACAAACGAGTAAACATAATGAGAGTGCGTTCCCCATGTCGAAGAAGACTCCGTTTTTTTGGAACCCCGCAATTTGTAGGTACCTTTATCCAGGACTTCAACGATGCCCTGGTCGTGATCACTCATGTTCTCAATAGCACTTTTCGCTCGAAATAACTGGTTGGGACTCTGTTTCCTGGCCAGGACTCTGTTTCCTGACCTTTAGTCACTCGTGCGCATTTCTGAGTCATTGAACGGGATCGCACTCCCGTCCACACGGCAATACTCGCGCGTTTGTCTGGAACGCTTATTTCCAACTTGGGGAATATCCACAAGGCGGGTTTCTTTTTGGCCTCAGCACCTCGAAGGGGGAGTCAAACATGGAGAGCTTTGTTCTAGTTCCCGTGTTTGTGTGTGCTAGGAGGCTATTGTTCAATACAGGACAATACCTCATAATAGTATTCCTATTTCGACTACTGGCGGGGTCATCTAGGATAGGTATGAGTCAGCGCGCGGCATCTCGTTAGTAAGCTTGAAATTAGCTTATCTTCCAGTCCCCCCCCGCCGCCGCTACTAAACCCCACTCCGGGATTTTTCACTTCTATGGGGATGCTTTCTTATATAAACACCGGCCATTCTCTGGATAGGTGCTTTTGTTTTCTCTCAAACACCAGCCTCTCTTGTATCTACTGTTGACACGCTCTATGGAAGCCGTAAACAATAGCCACACCGTAGAAGGACTTTCCACTTTCACCTACGTACAAACACTCATTCCCGTACTTGATTCTCGAGTTGCAGGAACCCTCATTATTCTTCTTGCGATAGTCGTCTTTAACCGGTATGGACGTACCCCCACCATCTCATCCGCACCAGTCGCCCAGACCCTGTCCAAGTCCAAGTTATACCAAAACAAACCCTATGAGCCATTGCACCCCACGCCAGTTTCGTCCAGCTTCAAATGGGACAGTCATGACCCCCTCAAATCCTATCCGTTCAAAGCAGGCATTTACAAGGTGACCATGGGGATTCGTACTCTTGACCCACAAGACTGGTTACTAATTGAACCCACATACTTGCACCGCATTGAGAATAAGGCCAAGCTTATCAATAGCTGCCACCCCGATTATCCTAGTGACAAAGACACTCGTAAATCCACTCTCTTCTATACCAAGGAGGCTGCACCGGCCATCCAAGAGCTCTATACTATTGTAATGAACTACTTGTGCGACAAGTACCCTATGTACTTCCTGGCCAGCCATGACACCTCTCAGTATCATAATGGTATCACCCACAAGTCTTATCCCATGACTGACAAACCCATAAAGCTCGAAGAGTACTTGGCGGAGAACATCGAGGAGGATTTCATCATTCTCCTCAAGGACCCTTCGCGTGAAGACGAGGAAAATGGCTCAGAGTACTTTTTTAAGGGTGGCGTGTTTGCGTTTGCAGCCGGCTTTGATCCCAACGATAGGTTTAACAAACCACTCTCATTTATCCACCACCCAGTGCCACAGTACGAGGAGAAATTGAAGATGTCCATGAACCGGTTCTTTACCCGGTTGAAGCCAGGCCAGTTTGTCACCCGGCTGAACTTCTCCATGCAAACCCACCGCAAACTTTACGTGGATGACGATAACAAGAGCCACAACTTGCCCCCTGGTTATGTTCAGAAACCGTTGAAATACGAAGACTTGGACTTTGAACACCAAGTTCACTACCGTAGTGAACGCCAGGTATTGACCAAGCTTCCGGAGTCGGGAGCTATGGTGTTTACCATTAGGACTTATTTGTTGCCACTACAAGAAGTTAAGAGTGAAGGCAAAGAAGTGTGTGAGCGGTTAGTTGGCGCCATCCAAGGGTTGCCAGAAGATGTTTCGCGGTATAAGCGGGCTGGCGAATGGGGACCACCAGTAATAAAATACTTGTCAACATGAGGGGGTAAGTCATGATCATGAAGGAGATACTTTTCCCTGGTTATCCCCTATCCAAATGATTAGCTGGTGTATACCCTATCCAAATGATAACCTGGTGAACACACCCTATCCAGTTTACTCACATCTCATTTATGGTTTACTGACTAACTACGACTTGCCCACCTGATGTACGCTCGTTGAATATATTGTTAGATAATACTCTACAACTTTATGATCTCCTCTCTCACCTCCTCCCATAAATCAATATTCTTCTTTGCCCAGCTCATCAAGAACCGGTTATAACAAAGCAAAATATCATAAATAGCTTTAAGCTGTTTAGCCTGAAACGCACCAACATTCTTATTCACTTCATCAGTAATAAACGACAAGTCAGCTAACATTATACCCTGGCATTTCTCCAATACCACAATCTTTTCCTGGAGATTGACAATTTTCTGTTTTCTGGTTTGTTCTGGGTTCTGGTCAATGATCTCACTAACGTACTGGGTGATTTTCTTCAAGCTGGGGAATCGGAATTTGCTGCCTCCGCTGGTAGGCACGACCGGTTCCACGGGTGGTTGCAGTTGTTCTTGTAAGTTGTAATTTGTATTCTTGGACAATCCTTGTCGCTGTATTGCGGTTTCTATTCTCGTGGACTCCACCTCGCTCTTGAGCAATTCCTGTAGATCCTTCTTCTTGTCCTTAACTTCGGTTTCTAATAAACTGCTCTGGCGAACCTTCCGCATCTGGAATTTGGAGATGTACGCAAGAATCCCGGAATACTGAACAGCCTCACCAAGAGGTTCCGAGAACTTTGTTTCCAACTCTCCTATCAACGAATTGATGGTTATATACGACCGGTCAAACGCCTGGCCCATTTTATCGAGGATTATGCCGATCTTGATTTCGTCGTTGGTTTTAACCTTGCCAGGAGGAGAATCTACAAGCACAAGAGAAAACGAGTTGAAAAGCGACCCCAACTCTGTGTAATCGTTAGATAGGCCAATAAAGTTATCCATGATTCGTTTGTTAATGTCGTCCAACCGGGAGGTGTTGATAATGTAGCTGGCAGACCCGCTAGTTCTAATTTCATCACCCAGAGCTGGGGGTTCCTCGGTGCTGGGTGGTGCACCAGCACCCGTTCCCGAGGACATGCCTAGCATCTTGGCTCTCTGGGCGATTCTCTTCTTATTGCTATTAAAGAACGAGGCGCTCGGGTTCGGTAGATGGGTGTAGAGAGGATCGGTCTTCAACCCGTTCTCGGGGTTCAGCAAATACACCGATTTCGGTAGCTGCGACGTTATCAACGCTATCTCGTCTATCCAGTTGGCGTTGGGATCGAGGAACTTGGCGAAGAATTCAAGCTGGCGGATCTGGCGGATCTCGAGACAGTTGTTGAGGAAGTTTGTTAGCAACCGCTTGCGGTGCTCGATGAGTTTATTCTTTTGGAGATGCGTCGAGTTTATGTAGGAGTAGGCCGGTTTGCCCGAACCGGATCCAGGACCCGAACTACTACCGCTACCCCCACTCCCGCCCCCACCAACACCAACACCAACACTACTGCCGGCGCTACCAGGTGTACCCTTACTATTCTCCTTCCTGCCTGACCCGCCACCACCAACCGATGAAGTGCCTGGAACCAACCCTAGTACCGAGAAGTTAAAGTAGTTCTTCGGGGGTATTGGTGGAATAACAATCAATGGAAATATCCTACATAGCACTTCTCGTAAACTCTCGAAATCACTATACCGTCTGCGAGTTAACACTTCTTCAACACCATCATCGGGCCCATCTTCTCTTATCAACTTAATCGTGTACACCACATACTTCTTCAGGGAGTTAGACATTCCCTCGTTGGAGTTACCAGCCTCGGTAATTTGGATCTTGACGTTTCTCCCCTTGAGCAACTTGGTAACACGGCTTTCGAGGTTCATAGCTACGTTGTTATAGGTTTCAGGGCGAGTACCACCAGGGGTGTTTCCATTGGTGGTGGTGGTGGAACCATTTCCTTTCATAGTAGAAAATAGTAAGAGTGAATCTCCTTCGAGATCTTCTCCTCTATTGGTAGCGCTGTAGCCACTTCCAAGGGCACAAGATACAGAAGGGTCATTGGCTGTGGTGGACATTCCTGGGTGCGCAAATGGGTTATTGTCTTCGTCGTCGATAAAGGAATGGTGAGGGGGTTCCAGGGCTTGGACATTGTTGGGGTGTCCCCCCTCCTCAGTATTGGTGGTAGTGTTGCTGGGGGTGGGTTTAGTGTGGGGAGGCAGCGGGGAGGAAGCAATATTCTCCGTGGTGCATTGGGAATTCCCCGGGGAGTTGTGTTCCAGACTCGATTTCGGTTCCAGGGGGTCGTCATGGGCCTCCAGATGTGTCTGGGGATCTGTAACTAGAGGCATTGTAGATTTAGTGGCGGATGAGTAGGGGTTTTTATATTAGGGGGAGGTTTAAGTAGTGGTTTTTGTGTGTGGGAGAAGCGACGGCAGATAGATCGAGAAATGTCGTAGAAATGTCGGAGTGTCGGAGTGCCGCAATGTCGGAGTGTCGTGAGGAATGTCGCAATGTCGCAATGTCGTCGTTTTTTTCTGCAGAATCTTCACCTTTCAAGCATGCCAAACCATCACCAACCACCAACCACCTCCACAGAACTAGAACAACCCTCCCCCCTCCACCACCATGTCCAAGTCCACAGTCGTCCCGTACGACCAAGAAACAAGTGTGGAAATACAATTCGCCAACGCCGTCCAAGAATACCAACTCCATAAACACGAGGCAACCAATCCATTCTATTTCCTCACCAAATTCAAACAAATCTCGGCAAAACAAGCCCTCCAAATAGGCAAAGAGTTGGCCAACAACCCCCAGGACAAGCTCTTGCAGCGCGAATTCGAATCGTGGGATTTGGAAACAAAGTTATGGCATTTGGTCGAGTCCTTGTACACTTTCCGGGCCACTCTTCCCGAAGAGCCAGTCAAGGAATACGACTTTTCGTCAATGGCGATTAAGTCCGACAACTACCTCCGCCGAAACCCGAAACTCCGCGAACTTGTGATTATCATGAACTGGATCCAGACCAATTCCAAACACGAGAGCCAAACCGTAGACTTAACCAACTCGACCAAATGGAAGAATACCAGAATGACGCTCTCTAATAAATCCTATGATGTCACGTCTGGTGCTTTAGCGTCGGGGTATGTTGATTGCTTGGACCCCGATGCCCCACTCAGAACCAACAAACCCATCGATCCTCACGATGAACAAGTTGATTCGGTAAACTTTGCCGCGATGTACCAATTGATCCTTAACGGTAGGATCCAGGAAGCTATCGAATTTGCCAATAGCACCGGTAACTACGCTCTAGCGTTGATTCTTGTTGGTTCAGTACAAGATTATATCGACCCGGTCTTGGACGGAGTGGCTGCTGATAACGAGGACGTGAGACCCGGAGGAATCAAGCATAAATTGCTATGGAGACGAACCGTATACAAACTATCACAGCAGAAGAATATCAGCAAGTACGAACGGTTAATCTACAACTACTTGAGTGGCGGTGATATTAGTGAAAACTTGGATGGTGCCACTTGGGAAGAGTCGTTGTTATTGTACGCCAACCAATTGTATATCCACAAACTAGACCGGTTTATTGAGGCGACTTTACACGACGAGCTTCCACCAGTGGCCACATCAGCCTCTCAAGTGTCCACCATTGATGAAATCTTGAACAATCTCCTGAAATCCGACACTGAGGTGTCGGTACAAAGTCAGGACCCGCTTCGTGTGATTTCCGGGTCGATTATGATTGGCCAATTCCCATCGTTGCTCCATAACCTTCTCTACAGTAACCCAATGTCGCCGATTATTTCCTCTACCGATCTACTTAGAATCGTCACCCATTTGGCCATCTTTATTGCTGTTATTAATGACAGCGTGGACCATAAAGATATCACCAACCTTGTCACCTTGTACATCGCGAAGTTATCCCAGTGCAAAGTGCCCGAGTTGATCCCTATATACTTGTCGTTTATCCCTGATGAAACCGACGCCCGGGAAACCTACTCTCTTTTCCTTGCCAATATCACCGATGAAGAACAGCGTAGCAAGCAGTTGGATATGAGCAAGAAAATCACCCAGCCGATAATTGAAGACGATATGGTTATGGTTATTGATGACCAGAACCAGGGCCGGCAGTTGATTAATGTGTTGAGAAGAACGGTGGAGAGGGTTATCCAAGAAACCGAACACCATTACAAATTATCGGGACCAGTGGTGATTCAGGATGCACAAGTTGACGATATTGATTTCAAGTTGTACCGTGCAGTAGAATGGTTTTTTGAAAACGCCATGTATGAAGATGCCATTAGAGCCAGTGTGATTATCAGTAGAAAGTTTTTGATTTGTGGGAAGTTGGCTGCTTTTAAAGCCTTTGCCAGGGGGAAAGATTTCCCCGGGTTGCTAAGAGAGTACAACTTGCAGAGCGTTATGGAGGAGGAAAATGACGTTTCTGTAATTTCTGAAGAGACCAAGTTGGAGTTGTTGGCGTACAATTCGTTGTTGGACGGGTTGAAAATTATTGACAATTGGAGTTCCTTTATCTCGTCAAAGAACGCCAGCTGGAAAGGGTCAGAAGTTGAGGCTTCCTTGGCCAAAACCACCAAGACAATCCAGGGGTTGATGTTTACCTGGTTAAAAGATTTGGCCCTGGTTGGCGGGGATGAATCGATTCGGGAATTCCGTCACCTTTATGTTCCGTACCTTATTATCGAGTTGCTTCAGATTTATAGGCATGCTCGCCAGAACGACTGGAAGTATATCCAACTAGCATTTGAGCTTGTGAACCAGGTGGCTAATGAGGAGAATGATTTCTTGGTATGTTTCACCAGTAGCGGGAAACTTGATGAGTTCTTGCAGAATGTAGGAGAGTTGTCTATTGTAGCTGCCGAGAGGGGTATTAATGGGATATTTATATAGTGTATATAAGGGGGGGAAGTGGATTGGCATAGTTATCGTTTGCCCTCTTAAGTTTATCCACGAGAATAGTACCACATCCAAGCATCCTAACTAAACAAACACAACTTTCACAATGCACCATTATAACTACAACTCATCCCAGGGCAATAACGATATCATTACACGAGTAACTACAAAATCTACCCTAATTCAACGAAGACGCCTTCTCATATAACAAATCCACCACACTGGACAAGTTCTTAATCAAGTCCAATGACGCCTCATACGATGCATCCTTTCTAGGCTCGTCGTAAATAATCAACCAGCCATTACCCTGGTCCAATACCCCATAGAACACCTTATCCAAAATCATTTGCGACAACTTGCCCTCCACCTGTTGTAGATTCAACCCAATGGACTTGGAGATATACGACAACTCCACGCAGCTGTATGATTCAATAATCTTCAACAAGTTCTGCTCCAACAAGTTATCGTACAAGGCGTTGAAATGGTTCTTGATAATTGGGTCCAGCTTCAACTCCTGCGAATACGTCAATAACGAAGTCTCAAACTCCTTCAACGACCGGTTGGAGTAGGCCAAGGCAATCGATTTCATGGCGTCGATATCCTTGGACTGGTACTTGGCCACGTTCTTGTTATTCAAAATGTTGTTCACGTCATCCACCAAATTCAACATGATCTTCGTCAAGAGCATATACTTCAACACCACAATCGAACGATGATCTTCCTGGGAGTTGAACCCTTCAAAACTCTCGTAGAAATAGGAGAACGCCGTCTTGTAGTCCTTATCCTCGGCGTTCAAAATCCCACTTTGGCAATCCAACTCTGCTTGCAAAATAGTGGGGCAATAGATAGAATTGGCCGATGTACGAGCGCTGGTTAATGCTGCTCGTGACTTGGGGATGTTTCTCAACGCGTGGTAAATCTTGGACTCTAGTAATTGCACTTCGACAAGCGATGATTTGTCATCCAACTTCTTATATTCTCGCAACAACTCCACAATGATCTTTAGTGCTTCCTGGTACGACTGTTTCTTGTACAACAAATCAGATAACTTCAACTGCAACGATTGTCTTAAAAACGACAACTTGGACTCTATGGCCCAGCCAATGCTTTCTCGAGTGGCCTGGATTTGCACGTCCAAGCATTGGGGAATGGCATCGAAATCCTCAATCAACGTTTTGACGATTTTCGCCGTCTTCAGCTTGGCAAAGTTGCCCAACACTTTACGCGATTCCTTAAGTAGCGACGAAAGCTTACCGGCTTCATGTTTGGTTTGGTAGATTTTTCCAAGTTCCAAAATCGCAGTTTCCTGTTGCTGCAACGTTTGGGTGGTGGGGGCAGATCCGGTCGTGGTGGAGGAAGTCAAGAATTGCTGATATTTGGATTCTGCAACTTGGAAATTTTCAGCAGCGGCCGCCTTTTTCGCATCCACCAACAATTGGTTGAGTTCTGACATGGCTGGAATGGCTTGTTTAACTTTTTATATGGTGTATTTGAACTAATGGGCAAGTGTGGTTCTCCTCTATTTGCCATCAAAAACTGGTCGATATTTCCACCAGCCAATTCCGTGTTTTTTTTTTTTGTCGATTCCTCAGGAGGGGATCGTAAAAAATTGTGCACGGCACACGACGAGGTTCTTAACTATGGGTAAATTTTTCACTAACCAAAGGCAGTTTGGTAGAGATATAGTCTGGTAGTAGAATCTAGGTTGTAACTATGTTAACTAGGAGGATAGTTGGTCAGGCGATATCGAGGAATACTACTAGGACTGTTTTTGGTGTTCCTTTTGGTGTTTCTGGTTGTTTTGGTGGTCCTGGTGGTCCTGCTGTTACCCTTCTTCGGTGCTACTCGTCCCACACTCCCTTCCCAGTGAATGAACAGGAAAAGTTAAACAAACTCAAACACGACAAGCTCCCCAAATCGAAGAAGTGGGCCAGGTATACGCAAACCGAAGAATTCCAAAAGTCGATGACCAAATACTATGTTGCTGGGTTTGCTCTCTGTTGCATTACCTTCTACTTTTATATGCGGGACCGGTTTCACGAACACGTACAAATCAAGGAAGTCAGAGAGAAATACGCCGAGGACCCCGCTAGTCTCAGTGAGTACGAATACCTCATGCTAAAGAGCATGTCTCAGGATAAGTTACGTCCGTTGGAGGCTAAAAAGTATAAGATTTATTCGTTAATGAGGAAGGAGTTTAGAAGAAAGAATCTTTTGGACAAGGGGGCGGTATTCAACCCATCTCCAGAAGCGTTGGAGCAATGGTATATGTCTCAGTCTAGAATCAACGATTCTCGGGTTCCTGAAGTTGAAGCGTCACAAGCATTGCCCGACCTTAAAAACCAGCCTTCTGTTAACGATAACCCCAATATTGTTCCTGGCGAAGACACTACTGAGTTCTATGAAAAGAAGGCCCAGGAATACGACGACGAAATCAAATGGGAAGAACGGCGTATCTTTATGGGGATGAGACGGTCGTGGTTAATGAAACAGCTCCAGGGCGACGTTCTTGAGGTATCTTGCGGTACCGGTAGGAACATTCCGTACTTGCGTCCAGACAGGATCAACTCCATCACATTTATTGACTCTGCTAGGGCCATGGTGGAGATTGCCAAGCAGAAATTTCGTGATGCCTACCCCAACTTTAAGCGGGTGGCATTTACAGTGGGAAAAGCGGAAGATTTGGTTGATTTGGCTAGCAGCGATGACTTGAAGTATGACACTATTGTCGAGGCATTTGGTTTGTGTGCTCACAAAGACCCCGTGCAGGCACTCAAAAGCATGACAAAGTTGTTACGTCCAGGAGGGAGAATCGTCTTGCTCGAACACGGGAGAAGTAGATGGGACTTTATTAACAATTACTTGGACAAGAGAAGTGCCATGAGAATGAAGACCTGGGCCTGCAGATGGAACCTCGAAATTGGCGAATTAATCGACCAGGCAGGTTTGGATATTACTTATGAGAAGAGAGTGCATTTAGGAACCACCTGGATGTTGGTTTGCAAGAGACCCGAGGATCCACTTCGTGTTGATGAAAAACCGTTCTGGAATAAATTGTGGGGTACTGAAGTTTATAAGATGAAGAAGGAATGAGTGTGGGGAGAGGTTGAGTGGTTGTATCAGTTTTGTACATAGTCTATGAATAATTCTTGTTTTGTAAATAGTGGGATCAACCCCGATTTTGTCCTATACACTTTATAAATAGCTCATGTTTTGTATTATACTCCCCTGTAGTATACTCCCTTATACTATAAATAAACACCTCGGTCGTCTTCCTGCGGTTGTGGAGGTTCAGCACTGTTGGATTGGCCAGTCGCAGCGTCGTTCCCCTTTTTCTTTTGACCAACCCTATCTCGCTTAAAAATATCCTTAAGCAAAGCTGATTCTTCTTGCTTCTTGGTGGCATCGTCCATAACCCCACGATACACCAATTCGTCACCAATCACCCGAATTTTCCCGATCTTGTCCAATAGCACTCCCTTATTCTCAAGTATGACTTCCTCGTAGAACTTGGACGATTCGTCGTTTTTCTGAACCTCGTCGTAGAGTTCATTGTTGGACTCCACTAACTTGAATATGAGTGAAAGTTGTTCCTTTTTCTGGTCCTGGATCTCGACATCAGAAAGCTTGGAAATGGCCAAATGATAGTCAGTTAGGGTAGCCATTCTCGGTGGTTTCAGTTGGAGGGGTGTTTTGCTAGATGAGGCAGATGTGTATGGGTATACTTATAATATTTCCAGCTAGTATAAACTCAAGTATAGTGACATGGTGAGCAATGATGGCAAAAAATATTTTTTTTTTTTGACTTAACGAGTAGCAGTTTGGTAGGAAGGTGCATAAACCTAATGGGTACTGCTCTATTGGAGAAACCATAAGTAACGCTTTATGATATGAGAATGATCAATTGATAAAGTCGAGGAAACTCAATGGGAAAGGAATAATTACATAACCTCGGCATCTCTTATAACCTACTTTGTGTATATTGCCTATAAAAAAACGATTTATAGTCTTGTAACATCCAGCTGAGGGTTTCTCTTCACCTAATTGGGCTTGCTCTTTTCATCGGACTTGGTATTTTCCCCTGCCTTGTCTCCTCGCGAGAGCATGGTGCCGATTATTTTGAAACTCCTGGCAATTTCACTCGAATGGCCCTCGGGGGACACTTTGGCAGCTTTGGGGAAGTGGGCCTCGACAATGCTCTCCAACTTTTCGTTTAAAGGCCCAACTACGGGGTCGGCCTGGCTGGAGATGATCCCCTTGCCGTCGCTGTGGTAAACCTTGGACTGGAACTGTTCTTTAGCGCTGCCAAGGGCCTCTCTGGTGGGCTCCACGATACTCTTCTCAAGCGCCTCTTTTGTCGGCTCCACGATATTCTTCAGGACCGAATCGTTGATGGTGACAATCTTGGTTTGCACCGTCTCCAAGGTGGTTGCAACCGGCTTGGTGATGGGACTGGTGATGTCCTGCGACTCAAGAGTTTGCAATGAAGGAAACCATTTGTCAAGGGTGTCGAGGGCACTGTTGGCATGTCTGTCGCCAGTATCGACGAGGTACTTGAATGGCTGTACCTGGGAAACAAATTGAAGCGACGAACTGCATACCGACAAGGCAGCCAGGGAAAATGGGATCCAGACAATGGTTGCTTTGGTTGATTGAATAAGAGGGTAGTTCTTTAAGTGGGTTGTGGTAAGCAAGTGGGGAGGACTATTGATGGTTTCTGGGTTGGAGGCTGACATGGACAGTTGAAGTTTAAAAGGAAGCAAGTGTAGGTTGTCCTTTTAAAGGTGGGACTGGCGGTCCGCCGGATATCTGATGGGGGATATTGGTGGTTTAAGTAAGGCTGCAAAAAACCAAATGACTGCAAAATTGCAAAATTGCAAAAAAAAAAAGGAAAAGAAAAGAAAAGAAAATTGTACGAAATTACAAAAAATAGGTAGAGGGATATCAAGGTATGCACAGTACCCAAAAGGGTAGGGTAAATTGGTAGGTTTATGAGACAAAAGAGCCAAGGATGGCCGTTCTTGGTATCACAACAACTATCACAAAGTTTTGGCATTTGTGTATTTAGTTCTGGGGTTAAATATGAGAGCAGGGGTGCAACAATAGCATTTCTCCATTTATCAATAGAGGGCCAGGTGGATTACTTTTTTTTGGGGGGGGGAAGAGGTATGTCCTCAATAATAGACAATCCCGCTGAGAAGATTAGAGTATGCAGTGATGGTGGGGATTGAAAGAGATGCATGTCGTGTTGAAAGAGATTGAGCATGCTGAAGATTGAAAGAGGTCAAACATGGCCAGTAAACCATTCGTTGTTGCAGATATACGAGCACATCAAAATACGCAATCCACCAACACCCCACATCCCCCCCAACAATTAATTTTCTTTTTCGAGTATACCCTCTTCAACATACCCTTTCGATAATGGATCTCCCCTCTCCTAATAGACTGATGGCCAACTGTATAAGTCATTTCCTGCCTAGACCAGATCCATTCTCAGAGTAAAGTGGAAAAAAATTTTTTTTTTTTGATTCTCCTCACCCAAATTGTAGTCGATGATAGAGTGGTTCCCCCCACAAATGATACGAAAGATAGGAATACCTTCTCGATTGGTTGTATTCAGACGGTGGATATATGGTGCTCTGGTGTCCGTCCCTCGGCTACACCCCCTTCTCATCCAGAGGGCAGAGTCCCTCAAACAAGAACAACAGGCTCTTGAAGCAAATCTAGCCACATACGACCCAGACACCCAAATTAAATTCGACAGAATCACCTCCATCCTCGACAAATATAACCAACTCACACGGATCCAAGCAGAGATTGGCGAGTTGGAGTCCATGTGTCTTGATGAGAGCGAAGAAAACTTGGAACTTGCCAAGCTGGCCCAAGAAGAAATTGCTGATCTCCAACCAACTGCCCAGGAGTTGGTAGAGCACCTTCAGAGTAAACTCTTGCCGCCGGTGAAGCATGCTGATAAAGGGTGCATCTTGGAAATGAGGCCCGGGGTCGGGGGCAATGAAGCGAGCTTGTTTACAGGAGACTTATTAAATATGTATATATCGTTTTGCAATAACCAGGGCTGGAAGTGGAAAATAATGAGTGAAGGGAAAAGTTCGAGTGGGTTGCTAAACGAAGTAATAGTCTCGGTGGATACTCCTGGCTCGTACGATTTATTGCGTAACGAAAGTGGGGTTCACCGGGTGCAGAGGATTCCGGAGACGGAATCAAAGGGAAGAATACACACGTCTACAGCTGCTGTGGTGGTACTCCCCAAAATATCTGAAGGAAATGAGTCGTCGCTTAGAGAGGACGAACGGACATTCAAGCCCGGGGAAGTGAGAATCGATACCATGCGTGCTGGAGGCAAAGGGGGCCAGCACGTGAACACCACGGACTCTGCAGTTAGATTGGTGCACATCCCCACGGGTATAATGGTGATGCAACAGGACGAGAGGTCACAGCCGCAGAATAAAGCCAAAGCGTTTGCCATTTTACGGGCCCGATTGGCGGAGATGGAGCGGGTGGAGGAGATGGAACGGCAGAGAAAAATGCGTTCCGACCAGGTGAGCACCACCGACCGGAGCGATAAGATTCGGACATATAACTACGCACAAAACCGAATCACCGACCATAGGTGTGGATATTCGTTGCATGATTTGACGGGGTGCATGGAGGGAGGAAGGTTGAGAGAGTTGATTGGGAAGGTGCAGGAGTGGGAGTTTCAGGAGAAGTTGCGGGCCATGATTGAGAGTAAGCTGGGGTAGACCATGATTGAGAGTAAGCTAGAGTAGGACATTATTCTCCCCTTTCTGTACATCTTGTATATAGAAAAGTCAAAAACAATGACGGAGGTTGTTCATTTCGGGATAAACTTTTCGTGAATTCGTCGCCATTCCAGGTTGACACGTCGTGTGTACTAACAGATACAAGACTATATTTTTGATTAATGCTAAAAGTGATGTCTATTGAAGGTGTTTGTGGTTCTGGCCCACGTGAGGTCAAATATTACTGGAATCAGCGATTGTGATTGGGAAAACAATCCAATTGTATAGACAAGAACACAAAAGCAGAGAATGGATTGTATTTTTCACTTGTTCTGGTGGCATTTAATATTCAGCAAAGGATCTTGAGAGTGTGTGATGAAGGGTAACCGAGGGCAACTAGAGCTAGTTAGTATACAGTTCGAGTTAGGTGGCACACCTTTCCAGGTAAGTGGCCCCCAATTCGACCTAGGCGGCCTATTTCCTCCAATGACTTATTTTGGGGAGAACAAGTTCCGTCTCGTTTGCACCCAAAGAGTTTACATCGCCTATTAAAAAAAAAATAAAATAGCACCCAATTCAGCAGCCACATAGAGGCTTATATGCACAGTTTCTTCTTTGATGACATAAATGAATAAACAAACCCAACAGGTTAGGCTCCATCGCCAACATCTCCCTTCCCTCCCCATTCCCACAATACCCATTGCCAATGCCTTCTCCCTTTCTGCCACACCCACTATCACTCCCACCTATAATCTCCTGTGGTAGGTTCTAGAAAAAAGAAATTCCCTTAACAAAAAAAAAACAAAAAAAAAAACAGAAAAAAAAACAGAAAAAACAGAAAAAACAGAAAAAACAGAAAAAATAGAAAAAACAGAAAAAAAAGAAAGAAAAAAAAGAAATCACACACACGCGCCAAAACGTAAACAGGAGACCTAAAAAAACGACTCTTCCCAAAATGTCCACCACAGATGAGGAAAAAACAATTCCACTCAATTCAGTAAACTACACACACACTACATCAAGCTACAGTACACAACCACACATAAATTTTTTGCTAGAGTTATTGCTATTATTACTGCAGATTATCTGTTTAGGCTGCCTCTCGTTCCCATACACTCGCTTGTATATTCTAATTTAGCGTATTCCTATTTTTTGGAGAGGTGTTACTTCGAGTTGCTTTATACCACCAGCCGTCTTCATTAGTGGGATTTTTTTTTCATCACACTAGACCTTGGTGATACACATAATCTCTTTGTCCGGATATATTTACTAGGACCACTAGAACTACTACCACCACCACAACCACAACCACAACCACAACCACAACCACAACCACAACTACCAGAACTACCAGAACTACCACCACCACCAACACCACCCCGTCATATATAAATGCATCACAATATCTTCATCCTCATTTTTCTATTCCTTGCCACCACCATCTGTCCTGCATCGTCCCTTGGCATTTCCGTGCAGCCGGTCAAAGATGGGAAACACAACCAACTATCGTCCCTCGCCAACTTGCGTGGCTGTATATCGTACTTGACCGGCCCCGAGGATATAATATTTGTCAAGGTGAAGCTGAACGACAAGTTGCCGTCGCAGCACCTCAACTTGAACATCTTTGACAATTTCGGCAACCAGCTCCGCAAACAGAACGATATCGGGTCGCGGGAAATCGATATCATACTCAAGAACGTCGATAACTCGGTCCAGGTGACCAAACGAAGCAAAGACGCCACAGACAAGCAAACGCTAGCCGGGTCAGCTGACGATAAGAGCGTGGTGAATATATGCTTTGATAATGTGTACACCGACTTATCGTGGTCATTCAATCCCAGTGATTATGACGTGGAGTTATCTGTCGATATAAAAAAGAACTTAAAGGTGACGAATTACAATTTGTACCGAAAGTACTTTACCCCCCTGGGCGACGAGGACACTTCCGACCAGCCGTTCACGCTGGACCACTTGGATGGCCACATGGAGAAGGTGACACAGGAATTGAATAATATTATGGTGGAGTTGGACTCGCTGGAACAGATACTCAGCGATTTGATGAAGACTGAGTTTGAATTGCGTGATGTCAATGAGGACATATACAGCCGATATACCCTTGTTTCGGTAGTTGTGAGTGTGTTCATTATTATCGCCGGGTTGGGCCAGTTGATTTACTTTAAGTGCTATTTAGTGAGAAGCAAGTTGTTATAGACATATAGGGGGGAACCCAAGGAGAAGAGGGCAGGTATTAGCCTATGTTTCTCGAGGGAGGGTTCGTTTGTTATATTCGTGAACAACATGTATAGTCTACCATAGTTAATATTACACAATTATTATTTATCCAAGTGGTTTTGCATGTAAGGGGGAAACCGTGCAGACTGTCTTTTTGGAACGACTGGTTCAGCTATGGTGCCATCCAGCTATAATGATCAAAGATGAGCTGGTTGATTGGTAGGAAAAAGAACTATGTAGTTAGCATTTAATAAAAACAACTAACCCAGTACTGTATCACAACTGTAACAAGACAAACACACCAGCACCAACGTGATATCAAAACCCCAGCAAGTTCTCGATGTGTAGTGTCCTCCTTCATGGGATAGAGTAGCTTGGTTGGTTTGGGTTTCCTAGGCAATGTCGCGACACTGATGCTTGTCCCAGTCAATATGCGACATTGCCAATACTTTCTACACTGGTAACCACCACCCACCTTTAACCACATGCCCACAGATATCCATGTCACTCCAGATATACGATCGTGTTTGCACGACCGACAACGAGCTTGCGACAGTCAGGTATGTGGGCCCTATCCCCAACTGGGACGCCACCACTTTGGCGTATGGATTAGAATGGGACGACGAAACACGAGGCAAAAACAACGGCACTTTAGATGGAGTAAGATATTTCCAGCCCCATCCCACTTCAACCAGGCCCAGCTGCTCATTCGTAAAGAGTACAAGCAAGAAGTTATGCCACCAAAGAAAGTCGTTTCTAGACGTTATCCATGATGAGTATTTGGCGGTAGAGTACCACAACCAAAATGTTACATTCGGTACCAAAGTGGTGGAAGAGTTAGGTTGGGAACAATTGAACCGGTTCCAGTCGGATTTGAAGAACTTACAGTCGCTAACGTTGGAATATAAGCTGATTTATAAGTTGGGTGAATGCAACAACCAACAGGAGATCTTTGCCAGTCTTCAGCCCTTGCGCTACTTGGGAGTGGGATTCAACTTGTTTAATGACATACTGGAGGTGTGGACTTTGGTCAACCAGCTACCTTATCTTGCCAACTTAAATATCAACGGGAACCGGTTCTACAAGTTCCCCGAGACTCACCAACCACCCCACGCGCTCCAAGTCCTCAACATGTCAAACACATTAATCTCCGTGGCCGAGTTAAACCGCATCCTCACCAAATTCCCCCAACTACAGCAATTGCACGTGGCTGGGAACCGCTATACAAACGACGATATCTCCAAGTTGACTCTCCCGGCTACATTGACTCACCTCGACATTTCGTATAACCGTCTTGTGGAGTTTCCGCTGGAACTAATCATGTGCATTCCCGTACTTAATATATCCCATAACCAAATCGGCCGATTCAAACGTGGTGTTTCGTCGTCGAAGGTCCCGGTGACCACCTCGTTGGATTTGCGACACAATCACATCAATAGCTGGGAGATGGTGGATCTTCTTTCTGTGAATGGGAACCAGCTTTCGCAGCTACGCATAAACAATAACCCCCTATTTAACGACATTTCGGTTGACGATATGACACTACAATTAATCGGCCGTTTCCAGTGCCAGATGCCCGGGTTTAAATTAAACGGTGCCGAACTAAACCCCGCAGAAGTAGAAAGCTACGAGCTCTACTTCATATCTAAAGTGCAGAATGGAGAGTGTTCCATAGCCAATCAGTCTCGCTGGAACTATCTTCTTGAGAAGTACGGCAAGTCTGAAGCCAGCCATACAAAGCAAGTGAACTGGATAGACCTAACCATCCATATTCCCTCGGGAACTACAATAAACCGCATCTTCTTAAAGACGAATACGATTCTGCGGGTCAAGGGAGTGATTTCCCACCTATACTTGAATAACCTATCGATATTGAAATTCCGCTTGCATTATTATATCCATGATGATATCAGGCAGGAGTTGGACGGTTACTTGACTACTCTAGATAATCACTCTCTCCACCAGAAGCAACATATATACGTCACCCTTATATAGAAAAGTGTATATACCCCCCCTCGGAGCGTGTGTCTACTCACGATGATTCCATAACCCATCACCCAAATAGTGTAACAACTCAATGCCTACACCTTTATTCTTGTTTTTAATATCGTCCAAACTCATAACCAATTTGCCCACAGCCAATGCTGTTTCTTTACCCTCGGCATAGACGGTGACAATTGTACCCTCTTCCAAGTTCTCCTCGGGTAACTTGGCTCCTTTGGAAGTCAACCCGGGACACATAATATTAGCTCCACTCAAGATGAATTTAATGGCACCACGGTCGACCTGGACCCGAGGGAAACACTCCGCATACTGGTGAACCGTATACAAAGAAGGAACTAAATCGTCAAAGTGCTGGAAACTGACAATTTGCTGGCCATCGCGAGAATGAAGCTGGATTTTGTCTTCACATTTTATGAGGATGATTTGCGATTTCTTAGGGATGACATTATCGATGGCTGGTTCAAGCCCCGGGTAGGTCGACACAAGAGACGACTTGAGACCTCTCTGCACGGAGGACTTGATATTAGCTCGCGAGTGGATATCTTCTTTAGAGAATTTCTTAAACATGTCGGTGGTTGGGATAAGAAATGGTGCAAACGTGAAGTGAAACCAAATTTTTCAAGCCCACTCACATCTGCTTATAGCCACAGGGAAAAGAGGGAGAGAGAAAAAAAAATGGGCATCGAAATATCCATAGTTAATAAAGCCAGTTTACAAGAGCCCAATGTTCAGATCAATAATTACAATAATCACCATGACTACAAGAGTGGTGACACCGTACTCAAAAGAAGATCAGAAAAAAGTTTACTATAGCCTATTACTTTACGACCTATCCCATGGAGAAAGCAAATGTCCCCCCTTCGGTGAAGATAACTCACAAGCATCCAGCTCAAGACTCAAAGACTATAAGAATAACTCTGAATCGAGCGAGGCAAAAGGCAGATAAATACATATACACTATATTTATTATTCTTTCACAACCCTTCTTCTATTGCTAACTGGTATAAACCACCGCCCCCCCTCCCTCTCAGTTTGACTGAACTTTGCTCACACACCGAGGAATTACGTATATTCCAGACTTAACCCTAGAAAAAGGGAACAAAAGAAAAAGTACTCTATTACCAAGTAATAGTCTATTTCCTCGTAGGTATTCCAAAAATTCTCCTGTCAACAGTAAAACTATCAACAAGAAGCTTGTCAGGTTTATAAGTTTTCAACCAGCAAAAACATGATCTCGGACGAATCCTCACTGATACACGTAATGCCCCTGCATAAAGATGAGGAAAGGAAAGGTAAACATAAAGTAAAACTTTTTCAAACAAACGCAGAAAAATTTTTATGCTTCCCAGAGGGGTTTGGTACGCCTGGCCGGCAATACTCGAGGGGAAGGCACGATCACGTGAAAATGTCGACTTTTTTGTTTCTTTGTTGGCGGGTAACTGTATCGCTACCAAATGTCCATTATGGCAATTAGGGTGCAATGGCTTCAGTGTATAAATAGTATATAACCTATGCTATTATCGATGAAAAGTCAAATTCGTGGTTGTCACACACAGCGTCAGATCGTCCGGTTGGGTTCGGTTTGTACGAGTTAATTAATCCTTGGGTGGTTAGGCTATGTCCGATTCTCCCGTGGTGGATTTTCACCTCTTGCTTTGCGGCATCATAATGCACGGCTTTGCTAGGGTCGTGGAAATCGACGTGAAGGCTTGGATCTAGATGGACATAGTAAAAGGTGTGTAATTCCATTTGTTGTTCACTGGTTAGGAATCCACTAGTGTCAGTTCCATCAGAGTGTGTATGCTGGTAGATCCTTTCCCGGGGTGGGTTGAGCTGAGCCAACTCTTCATCTAGTCCATCATCAAATACCATCTCTTCTTCCTCCTGGAGATCCTTCTCTTCTTGGCGATCTTTGTCATTTTCTCCCTCAAAGTCAACTGGATAATCCTCATTTGACTGACGTATTTCCGACTGGACTTTCTGCCGTTTCAACTGCTGGATAATACTACCCCGAGGTCTCTTCAATCCGAGGGTCTTTTTCGGCTTCCCGACATGGGGGCCTGCCACCACCGGCGGGCTGGCCATAGAGTCCCGTTTAATTGGAAGCTCGGTTGTTGGCACGGCGGTCGGGACCATAACTGCCCGTTTGACACCAAGAGATTTCCTAGCCCCAGTAGTACTCGATGGTGCTATGGACGTGTGTTCGCTAACTGGGGTTAAATCTTTTACCGAGTCGGGCACTACAAAGTCATCGTTGTCGTCACTATCCAACTCAAACGATAGATTGAAATCGGCGTCCTTACCGATACTCTGTCCCTTGTCTCCCTTCCCCTCTATGATGATGATGGAGGTGGCAGGAGAAGTTGCCCGTGAGGTATAGGCCATTCTATCGCTATGCACTCTAGATTCATCTTGAGACTCCTTGCGTTCGGGAGTTGAACTTATGGGTCCCATCTCCAACAGAGCAGCAGGCCTGCGGGACTCAAGAACCTCGGTATTCAACCCGGCAAGGATATCTTCGTCGCTATCCGAAAGCAAAACCGAGTCAACCTCGTCATCGTGTGATATCCCTGGCGTGCTTAAATTGCTGTCTTTAACCGGTAAGTTCAGCTCCGACTTGTCTGAATTACGCGAGTACTTCATCAACTCACTGATTGGGTCAGCCTCATCCTGACTCGACTCAAGATATGTGTCTGGCTTTCCCTGGCTGCGGTTTCGTTCTTCAAGCAGGACACTATCCCCCACCACGCGTATCATACTGGTAACACACCGAAACCCCGTTTCAACGCCATCGGGCATGGAAAACTTCTTGCCTTGTTTCTTGCTGGGTTTCGCCTTCTCGGTTGTCTTTCGTTTCTTCTTCTTCTTACCGCCAGCCCCGCCCAACATGTACTGCGTGGCAAGTCGGATAATCTCGTCGTCGTTATCTTCACTCTTAATCTCCAAGTTTTCTTCCGGAATCTCAATAAACTGCTTCACCACTTCCGGAGTGTAGTTGCTCGGGATAATTCTATTTTGATGACGAAACGCAATAAGTTGTCCCCGCATTATATGCTGCTGGATATACTCGTACCCGTCCATGGCCTTGTCAAACTTCTTCTCTTCATTGCCCGAGAATAAGAGCACTACTTTCCCGTCTCGTTTACGCCCAGTTCTCCCCATTCGCTGGATATTCTTAATGGGAGACGAGGTGGAGTCGTAACAGATGATCAAGTCCACTTCGCCGATATCCAACCCTTCTTCTCCTATGGACGTGGCAACAAGAATATTGTACTCTCCCTGCTTGAATTTCTTGATTATTTCCTTTTGGAGCTTTTGGTTCATGCCCTTAACCTGGGCATCCTCGGAACTGGTTCGTGTAGACAGTTGCTGGTTATCCCCGTCCCCTTGCTTCCCCTTCTTGTTCCCCTTCTTGCTCATAAACTTTTCCTCATCAAACTTCTCCTTCTCCTTGGCCTGGCCAATGAAAATATGGGGTTTACGGCCATCCTGGGCCCGCTCGATACACTGGACAATCTCCAATGCTGATTCACGAAACTCGGTAAATATTATGACCCGGGACTCACGGGAATTGTGGCCAGAAAAGAACACCTCAAGCTCATCCATCAAAGTGGCGATTTTAGGGTGGCTATACGAGTCATTACCACTATCGAGCATTTGATGCAGTCGCTTCATCAAATCGGTTATGGGTCCACTAAAGTAGAAATCGGCATTGACTTTGTTCTTGCTCTTCTTACTATTCCACTTGGCACTAAACTCGTTGAACTTGTCCTGGAAATAACTGAAGAAGGACCTGATACCATAGATGTTCAACCGACGGTAGCACTGGCCCACCACTCCCAACAACTGGAGCATAAAGAAATTGGACCATTTGAGTGCCTCGGGAATGGTGGGGTTACGGCTGATTTTACGGGCCGCATCCATGCACTGAAAGAAGTTTATTCGCTTAGGATCAGTCATGTCGTATATCCCCCGGGCATTGGCAGTCTCCAATATTGGCGTGATGGCCTCGGCTAGCAAACTAATGCACTCTTCAATCTCAGCCGACGCAGGTATAGTACGTCGCACAATTTGCTTTCGTTTCATATACTTGATAATGTCGATACTCCTTTCTGTTCGCACTTCCACCTTGGATATGTTCAAGTTGTCGATGACCTCTTGCACTCCATCCACGTCGGAAGCTGGGGTTGCAGTTAGGGCTAATATTCTATACGAGTTGTTAAACCGGTTGAGAAACTTGACTACGTTATTGTAGGAATAGTTTCCACGTGCCCTGTGGGCTTCATCAATCACCACCAACACAATTGACTTCGGTTCAACTAACCCGGAACACAAATCGTTCTCAACCACCTGGGGAGTGGTGAAAAACACCTGTTTCGAACTCCAGATGTCTCCTCGGTTCTTGCGGGTCTTGTCCAACAAGATGGCCACCTTGGAGCTGGGAATGCCAGTGATGGAGCAACAGGCTTTGATTTGCTGGGCCACAAGCGGCCGCGTTGGGGCCATAAATATGATTTTCGACTCCGGGAACCACCTCAAGAAGTTGAGCATCACGGTAGACGCGATAAACGTCTTGCCTAGCCCAGTGGGTAGTGCCACGAGTAAGTTATGGTAGAACGCGTGGTTGACAATATTGTACTGGTAGTCTCTAACTTCGAAATTTGTGGGGTAAATGTACGTGGCAAGGTCCAGGAAACTGGTCACATGATGGGTGGGTACGTTTACGGGTACTGCTCGGGGGAATTCTTCGTACTGCAACTTTTGCGGTGGTGGTGGTGCTGTTGGTTCAGGAACCACGGCTTTCGCACCAGTAAGGGTTCTTTGGGGTAGCGAGGTTTTGGATAACACGACTGCCGCTGTAGAAGCACCGGCAAGCACTTGTTTAAGTTCGAGGTCATCGTCATCATTAAAGTCACCCCAGTCATCATCATTATCATCATCGTCTCTAAGCGGAATTACTTGCATGGCGTGTAGCCTGTATGAGTATTATGGTGGTGGTTTTGGTGGAATTGCAAAAACGCGTTCTGGTTCTGCATTTGTGTGCATCGCCTTTTTTTTCGCGCTAGAAAACATACCGATGAGTAGTACACAATGTTCTTGGGTAGACAGGGACTGGGTGGACGGTAAGGAGATAGATAAAGTGTAGGTTAATAAAGTTATATATATACAGAATGAGCTCGAGTCTGGTTTCTTTTGAGTCTGGGAAAGTTGATCCTTATAAAGTCATCACTGATAGCATCAGCTTGCTTGTTAACCCGTTGAATGAACTATTGCATACCCACCAGGAATTGGTAGACCAGCAGAAAGACATTGTCAGTAATTTGTCTTCGGTGCCTAAACTTGCCCAGGACATCGAGGCATTACTCAAGGAGTAGTTGTCTGTTTATATAGGAGCCTTTGTAGAATGTACATAGACAAATGAACGTAGACAAATGCACATAAACAAATACACATAGACAAATGAACATAGACTACATCTGTAAACATCTATACATCCCCCCACTATACACAAAACTACCCTCACTAACTAAGTCCAAAGTTATCCCCCAACAACCCATCCAAATCAAACTCTTTGGCCCAGCTGGTGACAATGGTGGTTTGTTCAACTTTGGCCGGCTCCTTCTCTCCTCGCAATGAGCTCTTTGGAGCATCAAGGTCGGCACCAGCGTTGCCGGCTGCAGTTGCGGCTTTCGATGCCTTTGGTAAGGTCCACCCAATTATCCTTCCGTCTCTCCAATCATTCAACACCGACATTGCCGCGGATTCCAAGTTAGGAACACCGCCCTTGCCTAATCTTCCCTTATTCCTGGCGATATGGATCAAGAAATGCTTGCAGAATTCATTCAAGTCGGACGACGGCAATGGGGGCAACTGGTAGTAGTTTTTCAACCCATCGGCCATGTCGGTGTCACGGGAAAACTTCTTCAAGAGCATCTGCACCGAGGGGATGGGGTCAGAGATTTGTTTAGGAGGAATGGCCGACAACAACGCCAACTTGGCCAACTGCTGCGACCGGGGTACTTTGTCGGAGTTGATGATCTCGTCGGGGAAAACTATACCGGGGGAGTCCAAGATTTTCAACTTATTGTCAATCTTCACTTCTCTCATTGAAGTGGTCACTCCCGCCTGGTTGCCCACGGGGCACGCCTTGGAGTTGTTTCCATGTCTATTGGTTAAGGCGTTGATGATGGACGACTTTCCTACATTAGGATACCCAATAACACCAACAATAATCGATCGTTTCAAGTTAGACTTGGAAGCATAACTTTTCAACGACTTTAACAATGCGTCAGCAGTTATGGCGTGGGTCAAGTTCTTATTGAAGGAGGCCGAGTTGGTGGCACCCGGTGCTGCCTTGATGGGGACAGTAGGGAACGACGATTTCAAAAAGTTGAGCCACTGGGTTAATGCGTGGGTGGGGATTAAATCAACCTTATTTAAAATTAGGATCAACCGCTTACCTGGGTTTTGCAATACTGCCTGCTCAACCTTTCTAGACCTGGTTGATTCGGGGTCTCGAGCATCCAACACATACAAAATAACGTCCGAGGCCTCAACAACGCTTTTGAAGACCTTGTCGTAGGACTTGCGTGACTTGTCCAATTCGCTAAACTCTTCATCCTTCCCATCGGCATCCAAGTCGAGGTCATATTCAACGTCATCGTCGGAGTCCTCCATGCCATCATTATCGTCTTCTTCATTGTTGTCGCCTTCATATTCTCTGGCGGCTCTTTGTGCTGACTCTAACAATGCCGCTAATCCGCCTTCTTCCTCATCTTCTTCCTCTTCCATGGCATCGTCGACGATTTCTCCTCTGGCCAACGCGGCTTCCCGTTCTTGCTGTCTCTGGAGCCTCGACCGTTCCTTCTCTTCTTTATCTATCCTTCTCTTCTCTTCCAACTCACTTATAATCTGATCTTTATATGGGAAACTAGCGGGAATGCCGGGGTCTTTCTTATTGCGTGATTTCCAGGTGACGTCTTTTTTAGCCAACTTTCGGTTCTTTCTTTGCTGGGCATTGACCTTTTTCTTTATCCCTTCTCTCATTCGAGTGGTGACTCTCTTGGATTTGGGCTTCTTGACTCTCATGGTTTACTTATACACTACAGTTGGTGGTAATATGATCCTGCTGGAGGGGGGGTAGGCTTCTTCTATAGGAAGAAACGCTGGATTTAATGAAAAAAAAAATCTCGAGAAGAGCATCGCAGAGGAAGATGGAAAAAAAAAAAGAAAATGTCGCCATACTTTGTTGTGCGACATTCTACTGGGCAGTGTCGCACATATCACCAAGCATTATCAGTGATAAGCCATGGATTGGGGGGGGAGAGAAAGCGTCGAGTGTTGGTTATTGTGGGTGTGCTTCTCAAGACTGGCGATGTATCCTGTCTCATGCCATCTGTCTGTGTATCGACAAGTGACAAGTCTAGTACCCACCCCCACCCTTTCTCTATCCCACTGGATGATACAAAACCTTCTCTCTTTATGTTCTTGACAGTTCTGTTCACCAGTTATGCTTACCAGAGAGAAAAAGGATAAGCACGGGGAATACCCGTACACCTACAAATCTCCGTTGTGGCCTCCCGCCGCCCCCCCCGCACATAATAATAGCTCTTCAAAAGTCGATCCCCATTAAATCGTATTTACTTAGTCCTGCTATTCCCGTATATAAACATGCATCATAACCGTGCTTGTCCTCTTCTAACTAGGAGCACCTCACGTCGACTTCGTCGGAGCCCGCCTTTCCCGCTATAAAGTCATGCGGATTATAGTAACTCACATCAAACAGACAACACACCCGCGACCGATACACCTTGCACCCGTCAGTTTTGGCCCGGAATAGTTCACTGGCCGAACTGATCAACTGCTGGAAATCAAGAGTCCCGATCTCAGCATAAATCGCCCAAACAACCTCCCGGTTGTCGTTTTTGATTTCGATAATATGGTAGTTCGATATCGACTCTATCAAATCGATACTTTTGAATAGCTCGATAAGGTCACGCACCAGATCAATATCGGTGGTTATTGAAAATACATTGGCCGACATCGCTAAAAATAAGGAAGAGGAGAGCACACTTGAGCTAGTAAAGTAAGAAAACTACGGATATCTGGAAAGGAAGAAACGTAAAATATTTACCACGGTTCCTGGAAAGAAGTACAAAGAAAGCGTTCTTCCTCTCGGCACGTTTACCAATGGGTTTTCGTGAAAAGGTGTGGCAACTTTTTTATATCACACCGCCTTGTAAAGAAGACAACATTCGCTTTGCATTCCAGCAATATCCGTATCGCAAAATTACACACAATTTAAGGTCATACATTGCATTATGTTTTCTTGATTGTACCCCTCCAACAAATATGAAATAGAACAAACAATGCCCATCATCTTCCGTATACGAAAATCACTCCCGTAATGACTATATATCCGCGGAAGACAGAAAAAAAATAAAACACCAGTATAAAATTCGCGCACTACTAAGGTGAACTTTTTGCAATCATTTGGTGATGGTTCCTTTGACCACTAGTCGTCGTAAAAGGGATCATCATCTTTCTGTGTGGTGTCGTCACAGTCGGTATCATCATCTTTCTGTGTGGTGTCGTCACAGTCGGTATCACCATCTTTCTGTGTGGTGTCGTCACAGTCGGTATCATTGGTATCGTCGTCATCTGCGTGGTACTTTACTCCAAAGTCGTGTTTGTTCTTTTTAATCTCGGACGGAGTAAGGTATCCCGTGTGTTCGTCATCGCTTGCGTCATCGTCACTGTAGTTGCCCTCTTTGTTGTAGTAGTCTTTTTTGTTATAGTTGCCCACTTTTTCTGGTGCGTTAACTACCGCCACAACCCTGGCCTGGCTCTGGCCGGTGACCCCAGGACCTTTCAAAATAGAACTAACCATGCCTCGCAGTGGTGGCAACTCAATCAGGACTTCTGATGCCGGATTCGGGGGGAATAGTCCAAAATGCGGTGGCGGGGAAGCCAGTAGCTGCGGACGGGGTTTGACTGGGGGTTGAGCAATATTTGCCTCGGCGGGGGGTAACGGAACGGTATATTCCCCGCCCTGGAATTGGCTCCCAGGGTGAAGAGGGCGTGTGGGAAGTGCCGGTGCCTGTCCTGGGATACGTATGGGGTGTTTTGAGGCGGGGATAATGCGATTTTGGTACTGCTGGTGCCACTCATCTCCGGCTCTCCCAGCACCAAGGTGTAAATTTGATGCCGGGGTCTCGATAGCCCCTACTAAGTAGTTAGGTTCGTATTGATAGCGGTAGGGGTTTGGGTCCGTGTCCTGGATACCTTTGGATAGCATCCGATTAAGTAGTTTCTGTTTGATGGTTGTTTTAAGGTTATTCTTGATTTCGGGGATTTTCCAGAGTGTATAGTCGGCTGCGTGTTTCAAATCCTGCGGCGTCACCACTATCTCCACCGAATCTCTAAATGGGGATATGGGGGTTGTACTTGCCGGTGCTATCAAGAAGTAGACTATAGGTTTGAATATTTTCATTAGTAGATTGCAAAAAGTTGTGAACAGGCTGCAAAAAGTTGGGAAAAGGCTGCAAAAAAAAACAAAAAAATGGGCCGACAAAAAATTGCAAAATCCGAACCTTATACAGTAAGCAATTTGATATTCGAATATCAAACCTATCAACTTGTTGGTGATAACAATCCTCAATATACGTACACAGCTCTATATATACCCCGTCCACGCAGCGGGAACCACTGCAAAATAGTCTTAATCTAATGCACTTTTAGCTCGGGCTATAGAACTATTACTGCCCAATCTGGGCAATGACTCCCGACTGGGTGCTTCCGAATAGAAAAACAACGGCTTTCCAGTCTTCTTGGGCATCATAAACGGCTTATTAAAGTTGTTTATTCGCGGGTTGACCTCTTTGGCCAGGTGGTCGACTGGCCCAAGACCATTCCCCCCGTTTCCTGCCTGCATGCCATCGGGATCATCAAACGAAAGAGCCAGTCTTGTTCTCAATATCGTGGCGTGATTATTAGACTCGCCCGAAGGTTGAGGCTTGGTGGGTTGCTGTTGTTGTTGTTGTTGTTGTTGCTGCTGTTGCTGCGGGGTCTGGAGAGAATTGGTGGTAAAGTCCATTAGTCCCTCTTCCATGACGATGTTCTGCTGTTCAATATCTTGATACATGGATATGCTGGCAAAATACCGATTTAGCCAAGGAACTCGTGCACTCACATAGTTGGCCAGTTTCCGGAGCTGCATGGAAAGAGGGAACTTTCTAAACTTATACGTCCACTTCCCGAAATGGGACCGGCCAAACCGGTACAAGAAGAAGAGTAACAAAAACACAAACAAAATGGAGTATACCATGCTCCCAAAACTGTGCCCATCATCGTCATCCTCGTCGTCACTTTCCAGGCCAGCATCCTCAACACCCAATAGTCCTCCAGGAACAAACTTGTGTCCCGAGATCTTACTAGGAGAAATACCAATCAGCAAGTCATTGGAGGTGGCTGCTGGTATTTGCGACGAGGCAAAGAGTAGCATCTTCCCTAGAGTCCATGATAGCTCCTGTCCACCCACAGAATCGGCAGACTTGAAAGGAACCGAGACTTTGGTTACATCCTCCTCTTCGTCCGTTTCAGCTCTGGACAACGACGCATCGTCCACGTCCAATCGCGGCAACTCAAACCCATCGTGAAGGATATTCATTACCCACGCCGCCTTAAAACAGGCATCCTTCAAGAACTTATCCGGGTCCAAATTAGAGTATTGTCCTTCAGCAGACCTATCCAATATATCCTGCCAGTCACTCTCACAGTACTCCTTCACTTTAGCATTAAAGCTCCGGAAATTGTACTCTCCCCCGCTCTGGAAGATGTCATTGGCGGTGTACCAGTATTCCGAGATCCCCACAAACTTATCCTGCTCAAAGTTAAGCTTGGGTCCGTGAATGCCATTGAACAAACACGGCTGGTCCATACAGGGAATGCTTTTCATAAGTAACGGGTATATTGTTTTTGTGCACATGACATAATCCCCAGCTCCTTGTATAGTATACTCGCTCCCCTCGTAGCTATACTTAAAGGAGGCACCCTTGGGCAAACAGGGGTCGTTAATCTCGTTATGCGCGAGCTTGTTCACCACCGACAAGTTAATTAGTTGGTTTATAAACCGCTTTCGCGCTTCGTTGGCACCAAATCCTAGCCACGTGGCTACAAACACGTCCCAGGTCTGGGTATCACCATTTACGTTTCGTAGAGTGACCTTACTCAAGTCCTCACCGTGCTTGGCAATTTGTTCTTTGTCAGAAGGCACAAACGCTATCTGGGTAGATGCCCCACCCATATCCATAAACCCAATGGACTCGTGGTTACTTGAACGAGGATCATAGTCATTAAACTGCCCCATTAGATAGTTCAACCCTAGCCATCCGTATATGCCTTCCGTAGCTCCGTCGATGGTTTGCACGAAATCACGGCAGTTGGGCAAGAAAAAGTTGGTATTCTTCTGGATACCACTACAGGTTTCACGGAGAATGGCTTTCTGGGTCTTTTCCGGGAGCAAGCGCATACCTGCTGTGCTTAGTACGAAAACCGGAGTTTGCGAGTGTTTTTCCGAAGGGATTATATCTTCAGCAAAGGCCATGAGTTCAGAGTAATGGCGTGACCAAATCTGGGGTATTTTCCCTGCCGTGTTATACGACGATATCCCAGGAGTGGTTTTCTTTGTCCATCCCGGTTCCTGGGAGATTTGTGGTGGTGACTGTAGCGTGGACTGGTGTTTCAGGCCACGCAAGGTTTCCGGGTTGATCCATCTGTAAATCTGGATTCTCGATCCAGAAGATCCGGAATCAATAACAATACCGTAGTTATAATCAGCAGACTGTTTCTTAGACAGTTTCGCCTTGACCATCGTCGGAACAACTGTTAGAAAGCGGCAGATAGTAATTGACCTAGATGCACCCACTATTAGAGCGTGTAGGAGATGGTCCTATCAGTATCCCATGTCGCTCTTTTCCAAGGACGAAGGAAGAAAAGAAAAAAAAAATGCGCCATCTTCCCCGCTCCACGTGACTACCTCCTCCCTAGAAGACCAAGCCAAGAGGAAACTGTTGTGTTGGTGGTTGTTTATATTGTTGTTGTTGTACTGCTGTTGCTGCTACTCTGCTGTTGTACTCACTAGAAATGATAAATCTTCCAGACGCTCCTCCATTACCAAGACCCTTCCCTACTACAGCCAATCTCCATCCAGACCTCCTTGCTAAACGTACAGCCTTGCACCACCAAACAGCACTCGCTAATTATAATGAATGCACTCAGTATGTGGTTGAACTACAGCAGTACCTCGAGGCCATACTCAGCCTGCTCTACGAGCAAGGATGCAGATCCATCTCAGACCTCTCTTCCCAGGCAGGTACCTTGGAAATAGCCAAAATTGGAATCCTGGAAAGAACCGAACTACCATGGACCAATACTTGTTTGTCATCGTTAAAGAAGAAATCACCACCATCGTCACTGCCACATCCACTGCCACCACTACCACCACCAACAAACAAATTGAATCGTCTCTTGAACCGTACCTCATCGCTCCAGCCTAGTATCTCCTGGACACTACTCCACGAAATAGCTATGACGTTGGTAGCGCTCGCATTGATCAATATACGTATAGGCTCAGAGCTAACTAATGAAATCATTGACCAGGTGGTGGATCCCGGCCAGGTTCTGCTGTATAACGAGAAATGGAGACAGGTTGGTAACTTTTATAAGATCTCCATGTCGTATATGTTATTTGCGGGACAATTGCACCAACAACAACCAAATCAAGTCTCTAACAAAACCACCGTCGATAGTACCAATAAACCGTTGTACACGAGTCTGCAATTATTGGTCATTATCCAGAGAGTCAGCGACATCTGTATCCAAATGTCGATTCTTGCCAAGTCATGCTGGATCAACCGCTGCTCCTATGAACTAACATCTTCAGCCACGTCCACGACAAACAACGGCACCTTATCGCGAGTCGCCATATACATTCTCCATGAACTACAGACGGTGCAAAAGCTACTCCAACAGGAATCGTCTCCAGCCGGCATGTGTGGTCTCACTCTTAATATCAGTAATTGGGGGGACTATTTGTCGCTTGTTGAGAAGTACTCTTCTGCATACGCGGGGTTGTTTCTTGCCATAGAAAAGTACCACCAGGAGAAACTTGGTGATGCCATTGGATTAATCCATTTCAGCTTAATTACTCTTCAAAGCAAACACATGGCTTCGTCTGCATCCCTGGCATCCAAGAAACCGTTCCTGCTTCTGAAGTGGAAGCAACAACTATCCACCAAGCGCAACGAACACCTCTTGAGCAGCTTGAACTCCATATCCACGTTGAACTTGAAGAAATCCTCCTTCAACGATAAGTCGGGTATTATCCTTCGCGATTTGTCGTATCTCTTTGACCAGTTGATTCGGCTCAATTTGAAGTACGAAAAGGAGAACAATAACTTGAAGTTTGACCCGATTGTTCATTGGCAGGATATTAATGGCGACTCCAAATGGCCCTTGGGGAGCAAGATTCCCATGTCGGAGATTAAACCGTACGAACCAGCGTTCCTTGAGAGTTCTGGCGTGATGCCAGTGTCTCCAGGAACAGTTGTCAATAACACAGTTGATTATATTGGACGGGGAACGTACTATTAAGTGGGGGAGTGGCAATAGAGGTGATATGATTAGTTATGGTTTATACCCGAGTTTATGTATTTCACTATAATGCATAGTAGAGGGAGAATATGATTACCTCGGTATGAATAACGATCTGGCAATACTATCACGCCAGAAGTGGAGACAACAAGAGAGGAACAACTACATGTGCACCGAGCTGGCCCAATAGTGCAGTCCCTGCATAGATTTACTACCAAAGATACGCCTAAGGATTGCAGGAATGAAGTAATTAAACACCCCCCACCCTTTAGCATGGAGAGAACATAACAATTTGTTGTTTTTTTTTGCAAATAGATACTTAGTCCCACACCAAGCCAGTACGCTATCCAAGTATGGATGGCAGAAACCAGCAATCAAAACATAGAAACACAAATACAAGAATAAACCAAGCACATAACCAACGTGGCACATCTGGACCATCCTCTAAATATAGAACATGGTATCCTTAATGCTGGCAGCGACGTTATTCCCGAGCCTGGCCTTGGCCTTATCAACGGCCGAGCCCCTACCCCGGTCCTTGCCACTTCCAGCAATATAGTCCCGACCTCTCGTACAAAGCAAGTCTGCATAATACGCAGCAGGAACAGTCTTTACACTCTTGGTGGCTCTGCCAAACGTATGACAGAGATTATACGTGATGGTCTGGATAGCATCAGAGCTGACATTGTTTTCATCGTGCAACACGTAATAATGAGCAGGAATACCGCACCCTTGCAATGCCTGTTGGGACTGGATATAAAAGTCAAAGAACGCCAGAGAGGTAATGTCCCGGTCAACCGTGGTGCCAGGAGCAACGTTCCCATTGGACGTCACGGCCACGGGTTTATTGTTGGCATCCGTGCCGTTTTCTTCAACGGGAATAAACCTCGTGTGGTGTCTCTTGACAACAATCATAAATGTGATTGTTGGGGAATAGTGGGGGCTGTTCTTGGCCTTGCCAAACTCGGTGAAGGCCGCCTTAATCTGGGTCAATTCCTCCTTCAACACCGTGTAGTACTGGCCTTCGGAAACCCCGTCACGGTAGAAATATACCTTGCTGGGTAACTTCTTCACCTTGTTGAAGTAATGCTCTATCCGCTCGTAAACCATGGCCCTAATCTCCTCGATAACCTCCTGGCCTCCGAGCTGGACCCGGATGGAACCCAGGAACTTATTGAAAATCCCATCTTCACTACCAACCACCGAAGCCACCGAAACCAGGTCTGCTGGGGTCTGGTGCTGCTGGGTAGGGTGCGTGACATCAGCACCGAGAATAAGCACCGGAACCTTATCATCATCAAACAACCCTTCCCTATCCTTGGCCGAGAGCTTATGGTTGGACCCGCCTAGCTTCAAGTTGATCTTCATTCCCATCTGCGAGTAGCACTGCAAGTCAAACTTGTCACTTCCACGACGTTGCTTGGTGAACACATTAAACACAACACAGCTATTGCAAATACCCACTTTCAAATCACCGGCCCGCTTAACTGCCCGGTACATAGTGGTATCTTTCTTGTGGAGAATAACCAACAAGTAGCCACACTTGTCTCTGGTCTTTGCTTCGGTGAAAACCTTAACCAAAGCAGATTCAAGATCGTCGGCGTTGTACATAGAAGGATGGTCCATATTGACATTATACTTCTTATAGTCAGTCGTGTCAACATTAATACCCAACCGTTTCAACTCCTCCAAAAAGGACTGCGTGGCGCCTGGTAGCAAACTCTTAACACTCTTTTCAATAAAGCGAGAAGTCAACACCACCACCCCGAAAACAACCCGCTTGCCCTTGGTCGTGGAGACAAACTTTGCCTTTTCAAGGTTCCAGTTACCTTTTAATTTCTCGCTGCAACCATCAGCGGGTTTCTCGGCAAAGTTAATTGTACGCTTATCACCGTACTCGATCAGGGGAGCACTCAAAACCCGGGCCGGAACAACCATAAACTTGTTGGAAACCTTCCCATAATTCATCTGGCGTAACAACTTGGAGCTCTCCGCCTTGATCAACTTGGCCTTGTCGGCTGGCTTGGTAGCGGTAAGCTTGATCAAAGTCCGCGTGTCCCACACGTCGCCCTTGTACTGCTGCTGGGGAACTATATACGCTACTTCCAACGGTAAGTACGCATCCTTGCCAATATCTAATAATGGCAAGTTGGGGTGCTTAAGAGTGATCTTCCACCTATCCTTAAAGTACAGTTTAACCGTGACCAAGTCGCCGTTCTCGTCCTTAAACTTGAGCGTGTCGGCGGTGTTTCTAAAGTTGAATCCCTGGATGGTTTTTTCCGAGCTCCGTTTGAGGTAGTTCCGGTAGATCTTGACTCCCTTCATAAACCCCTGGACCCGCTTGAAATCGTTGGGCTGGAGGGGTTTCCTCAGCTGAAGGAAATCTTGGATTAAGTCAAGGGCACTCATTGGAGAACCATCGCGATTTTGCGACTTGTAAAAGATGGCCGCGGTGGGATTAAGGTTCAAGTTGATCGACTGGAACGAAGGTCTCACTGAGGCAAACGTACCCTGAACAAGAAACAACCCTTTTTGAAATGGTTCAAGACTGGTCTTGTTGTCAAATATGAAGAACTTGTTGGATCCGATGCCTACAACGTTTTTGTTCTCTAATACTTTAGACCCAATAACTGCGATAAGTGCATTAGTGTACTCCTGGACCTCGTTGAAGTCACGGGTGTACACTTCAAGAGACACGTACTTCATCAAGTCGTCAAAGTTGAGTTCCTTGATGTACTGGATCTTGAGCTTGGGAGAACCTTTTTCAGCGCCATCATCAACAGGTACAATCAACGCATCTTCGATCGGTAATGGGGTACGACTGTATAAAATGCTGTGGCTACGGTAGTAAATGTCCTTCAGTTTACTCTTGAACGGCTCCTTAAGCAACACCTTTTCCACAGCCACCTTGAGCTTAAGCTTCGAGGTTGGTGAGGCCTGAAGTTCAACGTGGTACGAGTACAATTTCAATCCGGAAACGGTGTACTTGAAGAAATTGGTAGCAACCGTGGTGGGAACCCCCACAGAACCATACGAATGTCTAAGGACAATAGAATTGGGTTCATCACCAACTTCTTGGGAGTACTTTTTCCTATATGTGTCCAATGCCGGTAAGGCATCGAGGTTGGCCACTTTGGTATCGAAATTGGTTAGATTGGACATAGACAGGCGGGGGGAGTATTCAATTTGACTAGGCCAAAGAAAGAGGTGAATATACTAACTAGCGAAAGCCCATGAATATTACCTAGTATTAGCCGACCACTGTGTTCATATGTGGATAATGGTTTCGCCCTGTTTTTTGTCTGTTTATATGATTCCCACCCTTTGGTAATGTCACCCAGAAATGTGTTAGCAAAAAATATACCCGTTATAGGAGCAAGAAAAGACGAACCCGCAAAACAAGAACAACCCAACAAATCAGAACAAGCTAAGGAAATAGGAGAGGGCGATGATGTGATGATGCTAAGAAAATACTATAGAAATCATATATAAAGGGGTCCAATTTCCCGCTAGTTAGAATTACCCAGAAAGAACCTCTTTAGGGCTTTCTAATCATATATTGAACATATATAAACCTCAACAGATTAAGTGTCAAAATTAATCCTACCAATCGAGAGCCATTGTATAAGAAATAGTGATGGAAATGCCCTACGAATATATCTCCGTTGAATACAACAACGGATTTTTTTTCCGAATCAGATGACTCTGACAACGAGCAAGATGTTATCGACTATGAAGTTGCGGGAAAAGTGGAAAAACGCTTTGGTTCCCGTTCTTGAAAGCATAGACAATTGCTTCCTGGAGTTTGGTGATGATATAGATTACCATAAACTTATCAAAAGTTTGAAAGAAGTATGTAACACTCATACTTATGTTAAATGATTATTCAAAGTTTTAATAAGTTTATGGTAATCGATCTTACCATTAAAGTCCAGAAAACATATGTTAATACATTCAAGTACAGGCACCGAGCGTTTTTCAACCATTCTAGATACGTCGTAATCAAGGACTTCGACCTTCTTATCCGAGACCTTCGCAAAGGAGAAAATGCCCTTATTGTCTTTGTCACGGGTAGTCTCGTAGGGCATTTCTAATATGTTAGTTCTCAATCAGTAGGGTGTGCTTTTGACTCTTAATCTGTTGGAATTTGTTCATACATTCAATATATAAATTAGAAAGCCCTTAAGAGGTTCTTGGCGAAATAGCCAATCAAGACGCACGTTGGCTGTTTCTCCCTGGTGACGGTATAACGGGTTAAATGGGCTGTGGTGTGAATAAGCCGTGTTGGGATGATTAGAATATTGACGTAAATACTTCCATAAACTGGGATATTGTTGTATGTATATATCGTCATGTCTGGTTAACTTAGCGAGGGAACTGGGGACTTTCAGTTTTTAATAATTAAATCAGTAAAGAATTGCCGATTAGTCTCGCGATATAAGACACGGGTAGATTATGTTTTCTTATTAGGATATTGTTCTCTTTCTAGTGCCATCCCTTTAAAGTATAATCTTCCTTCAACTGTGTGGGGCCAAAAATGGTTTTCGCAGCCAATCAAAAACGGAAAAGCATAATTGGCCCACTCAATACATACTCCATGTAATCCCAACCACTATAGGCAAAAACTTTGCCTGCTCCTAATCAAAAAAGAAACCATCTTCCATATACATGCGTATCCAACTAACGTATAGATTTAAACATACTATGAATATCTTGTCGGGAAACATGATAATCGAAATCTCGGTAAAACTCATTGCGCAATATCGCATCTAATCTGGCAAAATAGTCAAGGAACACATTCTCCATATCACCCCACAACCGGTCCACCAAATCCTTTTCAAACATATCATTGCCAGTCACAAAATGTCTCTCCAACTTCTTGTGTACCTCTTGTGCCTTGGCCAAAATATCCCGAGGAGTATAGTTAGCCAACATTGATTTGACATATTTCCGGTTGTACTTACCACCACTCCCAGTAGTGGCCGTGGCGGCGGCGGTGCCGCGTTTCTCCAACGCCTCATAATTATTCACAAACTCAACCAACTTACCGATATTCTTGCGTAGTTGACGCTGGAAATACAAGTCTTCCACCTTGGTAAACACTTCCTGTAGCCGGTCCCCGAGCTTCTTGGTGTTGGTGTTGGTGGACCTAAACATACGAATCTCTTCCAAGATGAAAAAGATGTTCTGCAATATACTGACATTGCGGTACTCCCGCTCCTTATCGTCAAGCTCGTGGTTCTTCAACAACGGGTCTTCGCGCATAAACAAGTTAATCAACGAGTCCGATAACTCCAAGTACGCCTGGTCAATCATACTCTTCACCTGGGACCCACTAATATCCCGGTTGTCCATCGAACTCTCGGTAATCAATAACAAGTAATTGACATTTCTCACCGCCTGCAAGATCCCGCTCTTCGACACCACAATGGAGTTGTTCAATAGCTCCACCTGGGACTTGACAAACTTCTCCCAGCTGTGCTTGTACTTATCTGCAGCCTTCTTCAAGAAGTTCACCCAAAGGAATTCCTGGTGGTTGGACGCCCCCGCCGTGGCTACTCCCGTCACTCTTCCCACCGCCGCCGAGTCTATGTCCCCAGTCAACTGCTCTCCCACCACTGAACCCGATATCTGCTCCAAGTACAACAACACCACCGGGATCGTCAATTCCCGAGGATTAACCCGCTTCATAAACAAACTAAGATACTGGCCAAAGATGGAGTTCATGTTCGTGATAACCACAGGGTTGGAACTGAAGCTGCTGTGGTCACCACTAATCACCCCGTCGATGTTATGAGCTACTTCATCGACAATTCGTCTCCTCTGCTTAAATGGGTAGGTCTGGATATACTCCTCGAAATCTACCGTGTTGGTGCCGTTGTGGAAAAACGTGCCAATGAAGAACTGCATACACGAAATCAACTCGGTGGATTCGGCAATTAAGCTATTGACAACTTTAGAGTCCTCAATGTCGTTGGAACTCGCTTTGTTCATAGTGTGGTAGCTGGAGGATGCAACATTGGTGTACTTCTTGGCTATATCCAACTTCCGCGTAGTAGTATCATAATCGGACAAAATGGTACCCAATTTGCCCATCTTGTTGGAAAGCCTTAGTGTTCGCGATTTCCGCAACGGCACATCATCACTACCAACTCCGGGTCTCGCTGACAAGATTTCCCGGGTGTAGTCTCTCATTTTCGGGTGCTCAAGAGGGCTTTTTTGCGCCCCGAGTACGCCATCAACCTTGGTCCTGATCACCTGGTGCAAGAACTCCCCCATCAAGTAGTTGAAGTGGTTGTGTAAGTCTTGAAACTGTAAACTTTCAACCTCCTTAATATAGTAGGTAATTCCCGTGTATATCAAAAGATTGTTCAACATGGAAAACATCGTCGCTGGCTTAAATCTAAGCAAGTCATGAGACAACTTATCGACAATCTTCTTGAACTCAGCCTTGATGAACACCTCAAACTTGGCTATGAAATTGGCATTGATCTCATTATATGTGGTCTGGTACTGGATCAACGCCTTCATGGAACTCAAGTTATTATCAGCCGGGGTGTCGTTATCTGATCTAATAGTGGTGATGGCATGGTACAAGTTTAAGAGTTTCCCTTCGAGGGCTTCAATCTGGGCCCCATTGCCTTCACCGGAGAAATCAGTAAAGCTGGCGATGGATTTCAACTCCACCTCGTCAATACTAATCTTATCCAAAATCTCCTTCAAGTCATTGTACAATATCTTTTTATTAATAAACTTCACTTGTAAACCATGTGAGTTCTCTTCGATTAGCTGTACCTGGGATGTCAATAGCTTCAAATCAAGCTCCATCGTCTGAAAGATATGGTGCAAGTTCTCCACCTCATTCAACGCACGGGTCACATCCAGGGTCAGTTTATCTCCCAAGTTAATCTTGGTGAGTTCGGTGACAGTCATGTCTTTAGTGTTGTTGAGTTCTCCAGTGAGTTTCTTAATGAGAGAATCACCGTCATCTTTGCTGGACCAACCAATTTCCTCAAACAATTCGTCCACTTCGGGGTCCCGGTCAAACTTGGCAAGGTTGAACTTTTCCCTCCGGACATTATCGGTAGATCTGGTGAGGGTGTCTGCCTGGAGTGGCTGGACGTAATCTTCATTATCTACGGGCTGTTGTGTACTCCGCTCTCCTCCCTCATCAGCATAGTTAATGTGCACTTCTGGAACGGTTCCCTGGCTTCCCAGTCCCTTACGGTCAGTCAATGAGATCTGTGAATTCAACATATTGGTAAGCTCCTGTAACGACGAGTCTAGCTTGTCGAAAGTCTCAATTTTCGTGGAACTAGACTGGTTGGTGATGTCTCCTGGATCCTCTATACCCAAGCCACGTAATTTCTCATGGCTGTTGTTGTTGTTGTTGTTGCTTCTTTTCAGGTACCGGTGTCCTAAAGTTGAATTACTGGTGGAGTCCTTAATACTATCATTATCGCTCTCATCGGTGATTTCCTCGATCCCGAAATCCGGAGATGGCGTTGGCTTCATGGGAATGGACTTGGAAAAGTCTTTGATTTGGTCCATGGCGGGGTTTTCCACCCTTAAGGAATCGTTACTCTGTTTGTTATGGGTTCTTGGTGCAGTTGGTGTTATTGGAGGTGGTGCTGTTAGTGTGGACTGTGGTGCTGGTGGGGCGAAATCTGCCGAAGGTTTAGATACCGTGGACTGATTGGACTTTGGAGGAGAACTGCCAGCATACAGCGACCGGTCAACGTCAGCCGTGCCGCTGCCACGGCCATTGGTAGACGACGCGTCTGTTCCGTGGGGCTTAAAGTTAAAGTCGTGGGGGCTTCCTGGAGGAGACATATTTGGCGTAGTGACATTCTCATACCGCGGATCATGAACCTGTACCGTAGGCAGGCTTTCTGCCGAGAACTGACGCAAACGAGGGCGGATAAGTGACGACGACGACGACGAACCGGGGTCCAAGGTCTTGAGTCCTGGAGGTGGAGTTCCACTGCGGTCCAGTTCCATTATCCTCATTGGTTTCATTGGTAGCTGTCCATTAGCAGTAAAGTCAATATCCTTATACAAGTTTCCAATCAACGGTGACGACGACGACATATTATTAGCGCCAGTGTCAACAACAGGAACAACCCCAGTCACGGGAGAACCTCGTTGGTTGGCACCAAGTCTCGCATCTGTAGATAACGGCGACTCCGCACGACCTAGCGGTGGATAGTTTGGCGACAGAGTCACTTCCAGTGCCAGTTTCCGTGGCTTCAGCTTGGCACGAGGGTCGGTATTAAGTTTCAACTCTTCCACGGTGATTCCCAGCATGCGTGGGTACTTCCCTTTGATATCAGCGTATATCTGGGCCAAGCACCGCAAGAACTTCCACAACTGTTCTTCGCCATCATCACACTCCCAGTAGTAATCCTTATTCAACGACAACACCATACCGGTTCTGCTGATTCTGGCTATGGACCTCAACAAGCTCAAGTCCCATTCCCGGCCGATCTGGAAGCCGTTTTTTTCCTGAAAGAATTTACCTTTCTGAAGCTGGGGGGTCCCCAAATGGTCTATAGCGATGGTGAGGATTCGTTTCTTCATTGACCCGACAGATCCGGTTTGAGCATCTGGAACCGGAGGAGTCGACTGGAACGACGAGTACTCAATGACGGACACGTGGGTTTGGTACTGCCATTCTAGGACTCTTTTGTTATCCTTGATGATGGTTCTGCTGTAGCAGTCTTTGATAATTTTGTTACGGCGCTGGTCGTAGCTGGTGGAGGCAGAACTGCTAATTGACGATGACGTTTTCGAGTATGGACGAGCTCCGGTTTGGTCAAGAGGACCGCCTAGCTGTAATGGAGAACCAGGTTGTCGAGTCTTTTTAATTTGTTGTGGTGGTAGTGATGTTGAGGTTGGATATGGTCCTGATGAATTCGTTCTTGTGGAACTGCTTGCCGAAGTTCGGGTGCGCGAGTTATTCGTGGCTGGTGGGGGGTGAGCATGTCTTTTAGGCGAGAATCTTGAGAACATGGCGACTGTGGGTGTTCTGGATGTCTATGCACCGTGATTGGTAAGGTTATATGTAAGTTTGTATATTTATTGGGCAATGGGGGAGAAAAGTTACCAGTTGTGAGTGTGAAGTTTGAAGTTTGAAGTTTGTTCCTGTATGTACGTGTGATATGCCCACAGTGGAGGTTTTTTTTTTTTTGATATTTTTTTTGGTGGTTTTTTTTAGCACCAAGAAGCTTCTCCCCCAGGAGTAATGTACTTGGATTGGTGGTTGATGGGTGGTTGGATTGGTGGTTGGTGGGTGGTTGGGTGGTGGTTAGGAATAGACTGGGGGTGATCTCGGAATAAATAAGAATAACGGGTTTGGGAAGATATTCAAATGTGAAAATCTCTCCAGATTTACTGAACATAAATTCTACATGCTTTTCACATACTTTTCACATTTTCGTAACTAAGCCGTTAATAATGGCACTCTCCCCATACCTTATACGACAATATGCCCTCGCTTCGGCAAAGTTTCTATGTTATACTTCTACACCTAAACACAAAAGTATGCTAAATATTCTACTTCTTCTTGGCTTTGCTTCCCTTTTTCTTTTTCTTGCCTTGGGCTGGAACCGACTGCTTCTTGTCAGTATCATCATCATCGCCGTCGTCGTCTCCTTCGCCAGTTGGTGTCGCTTCTTTACTAGCATTGGTCTTTTCAGATTCTACACTCTCTTTCTTTTCTTCCTTCTCCTTATCCTGCTTGATCTCCTTCTGTTTAGCCCCACCACTCACTACAGGCCGCACGGGAGAGGTTTTTTTCTCCGTCTGGTCAACAAAGTACTCCCACAACTGAGACAATGCCTCCTCTCTACCATCCATGGCCTTGATCCGTCTCCTTAACGCTTCGTTAAAACAAATCTCCTGGGCTACTGGGAAAAAGGTTTGCACCCACCCCTTCTTAAATCCTTCGCACTCTTGGACTATGTCCTGCAATTCCAACTCCTGGAACTTGGTTTGAATCTCAAACTGTTTAAACGTTTCGTCCCCGATCAACCCCCCTTGGTACAACTTGTTGAAAATGGGCTCGTTTTCCTTTAATTTCATCGACCTCCGAATAGCCTCCACCGCTCTCCGCAACAACGCCGCCTTCATCACCTTCTCGTGCGGCTTTTGTTCTTTAGGAACATCGGGGTCGGCATACTTTTCTTTCAAGTTTTGATATATCATCGCATTGTAATTCGCCTGAAATAATGGAGGTACTTTGCTTAAACTGGTTAACCTCCGTTTTCTGTACGTGATGGAGAACACAATAAATAACGACAACACAACCCCGACATAAATTAATGGCGTGAACACCGAAATCTTCACAAGCTCCGGTTCAGGAATACTAGTTTCTTCAGCCATCTTCGACGTGTCTTTGAATTACAACTACTACTACTACTACTACTACTATAACTAACCGATGTTCTTTGGCGAGTTTCGGTGCGCATTTTTCGTCTCTTCTTCAAACACGTCGAGCACTTATTCGCGATCCTGCATGTAGTCCCACACAGTAGTGGAACACTATATATGGTCCCAGCGCCAAGGAACTATACCTCCCCCTCAGTTCTCGGCTAGGAGGAGACCCAAATTTGCATATACAAGCTAACTATATACACCTAATACTTCTGTAGACTTCCCCATCCCTCGCTCACCAGCCCTCGGTACCCTTTCTGGACTTGACCCCAAAATACCGCGCCAACTCATCAAAGATCTCGTTTGTTTGTGCCTCGTCAAATGTATCGGCCAAAGCAACAATATCTTTGTTCCCCGTAGCCAATAAAGCTTCATGGACATTCTCTTGTTGTAACGCCGCCTCTACCTCGCTATGGTCGGGAACAATAATTTCGTAAAACACCGCCAACCGAATTAGCTCTACTTTATCCAAATTCCGAAACTCCTGCAAAGTATTGGGGAGATCAACGTCGGGAAAATCGCCATCCCGGTTAGTTAGCGGGGCAACGATTTCTGACGGGTGGGTAATCAGCGAATTATAACACCGGCGCATAGATCGATCCTCCAACTTGTCCAATTGGGTTTGTAGTTCAGTCACTAATTGAACTATATCTTCGTTGTTTATATAGTCAGCCAAATCAATATCGCTGCTTGATGAAGTGACTGGCTTACTATCTAATTTACTCATTCTCGTCTTCACATCCTGTACTTGCATCTCCATTAACCGTTTCCCCGTTTCTGCAATCACCTTGGATTGTTTCTCTACAAGATTACTCAATTGGCTAACCCGTTCATTCAACTGCTCAATAGTCAATTCGGTCATTTCCACGTACTCGGCACTTAAGAAACGGTCTACAGTGGGGATACAACGAGAAGATTGTTTTTGTACTGGTGGTGGGGGAGAGAAACACTCTGGTTAGAGCGCAAGTGAAATTTGTGCTTTTGTGTCACGTGCCTAAACATACAATGGATCTCTACCAGACTGGTTTGGTTGGGTCTGGAGGTTGGCTATTAGTAGATGTAATTACCAAGATTGGGCGAATGGGAGGGGTTGTTTGTGTGTGTCTCGTTATGGCCGACAATGGGTGTAATGTCTAGGAAGTAGTTGGATAGACGGGGATGACAATCCCCATCTTTATAACTACAGATCCAGAGGAGAGTACCTAATCCATAGAACCTTATTCCTAATCTATATGAAACCCAGTGGTAAGGTACTCCTCTTCACCCCATATATGTATATTAACCTGCTTTTCTCTTACTCGTTTGGTATAATCTATAATTTGTCCCCCCCCACAAACCATCCCAGCTCAGTCGAGAACTACTGGGTCATCCCAGCTCTGTCCGCGAGTCGGCTGGTCATTACCATAATTACTATCTACATAGGTATTGGTTTCATGGGGATTATTGTCTTCATCGGTTTCTTCCTCATCAGGATATGGATCAACGTATACTCTCTGGAATGGCCCGTACTGGATAAACCTCAGTGGCGGTGGAGGAAAAGCCGGGTGCTGGTTCTGGTGTTGGTGCTGGTGCTGGTGCTGGTGCTGGAGATTCGACTTTTCCTTCTCTTCTTCCCGTATTCGTTGGTCACCTTCGTCATCAGATGAAAGTACAATCAACTCATCCTCCTCCTCTGTCGGTGCCTTCTTGACAGAGTCATCAACTAGCCGGTACTTTTCTCGTCCAACCAACTCTACCCTCTCGGTTTCCAGCGGGGTATTCTTTACGAAATAATTATACGAATCACTGATTGTAAGCGCACTCAACGGGAATGGGGTATCGCAAATGGGACACTTGTACATGTAACAATTGTAAACGGGATTCACAAATGTAGAACTATACTGCTTACAGTCGTTGTTCACCACCTGGATGTATTGTGACTTTTTCGGCACCGGTAGCACCGGGGCGGGTTCAGCGTGGAGTTTAGGGTTATTGCCCATCTTCATCTCGTAGTTTAGCTGGGTCACATTTTTCTTTATCAAGTTCTTTCTCGTTAAGTTCCTGGTTGAGGTGGGGATCTTGTTGAATAGGCAGAAGTTGTCGTAATCAAAGCACTCGAAGTGAATGCACTGGCTGGACTTTACTGGTAGCTTAATCTTGGAAGCACCGAGTGGGTCCTTCAATGAAAAAACCATTCTATCCACCACTGCCAAGTCGTCATCTGCCTCCAACTGTCGTAGTTCTCGTTGTATTATGGGAAGGATATTCTTAGGAACCTGTTTATAGACTTCTGGGGGTGCTGATTCTGATGCTGGCAGCGAGCGTTTACTGGGTGGGTTTATTGGGGGGGTATTAGGGGCATGAGTTTCCAATTTGATAAGCGGTTTGGGAGACTCTCCAACACCACTGGACTCTACCGCTGGCGGTGTGGACAGGGTGTGAACAACCTGGCTGACTTTTTCCAGCTCCGTATGTTCTAGAGCGCTGTTTATTGCCTCTTCTACCGAAGACAAATCCGTATCATCCAGTGGGGGCGGAGATGAATTATCAGGAGGGTCAGGTGAATCAGCCGGTTTTAAATCATCCGTACTGTTAATGCTGGTGGGATTCTGGGTTTCCGGATCCGTAATGGAGACAAGTCTTGATAGCGTATCTTGTGGAAGTTTGATTTGCACTATAAACCTCTCCATTCTGATCAGGTCAACGATGCTTATCTCCTTTGCTATGTATACCCGATCCGAAGAGATGGTTGGTCCACGTACTCTAAGTTTAGGTGGCATGGGTGGGGTTTCTATTCGGGGAATGTCTTGTTTGGTGGGTTTATTGTCTCTCGGTTGGTTTGTCTCTCGGTTGGTTTATTGTCTTGTTTAGCTGGAATATTATCTTGTTCCGTTGTATCTGTGGAAGTATACTCACCAGTTGTCTGGTGGTTAACGTAGTAATAGTACAGGCTTTAGTAGTTGCAATATAGCAATACTCCGGAGAAGGTTCTCCAGTGTGCAAGGTCTCTTCTCGTTTGACATTTTTCTTATCCGGGATATTTTTCCACACTGGTGGATTATGCTAGGGTATTCCCAGTCCCACACATAAACCAGCCTGTACCTTCAGCTTTGGGATGCTGGGATGCTATATATTGGGAGAATGGAAACACTTCGCATTGTAGAAAGTATATAGTCATGCTCTGGTCAAAGAGAATACTTATAGAGAAATATAAATGAAATAACACAAGGATAACCCCCAACTAGTTAATAGCACCTGGCTGCGAAAATAAACCAGCATACCTCAGGCTTAAAAGCCACCGCCTTGATATCCACCTCTGCCGTTGCCTCCATGGTGACCACCTCTGCCGTTACCTCCATAGCCACCATGATTACCATAGGCTCCATCGAAATTGCCCTGGAATCCACCGTAACCTCCACCATGGCCACCGTAACCTCCACCATGGCCGCCTTGCTGGTTACCACCACCGCCTAATAAACTTCCAATTAACCCAGCAGCACCTCCACTGCTGTGGCCTCCACCATTTCCGCCATAGCCACCACCATGGCCACCACCGTGCTGGTTACTACCACCGCCTAACAAACTCCCAACTAACCCAGCAGCACCTCCGCTGCTCTGGTGATGATGCTGTTGCTGTTGCTGTTGCTGCAGATTACTTCCCTTACCGGATAATAAACTCCCAGCTATGGCAGTGGCAATAGCAGCCTTCCCACTCTGCTTCTTCCCGTGGCTACCCCCGCTCAATAAACTACCAACTAACCCAGCAGCACCTCCACTGCTCTGTTGGTGAGAAGAACCGCCGCCGAGAGCCTGGTTAATAAGGACAGAACCCAACCCCCGGTCGGAAGATTCGCCGTCCTTCCCCGGTTCTTGTCCCTGGCCACCACCCTGAGCACCAGCGTACTCTCCGGTCTGGGCCGGTTGGAACGAAGCCGCTTCACCGCCCGCTGGTCGCGCGTAGTTACCCGTCTGGTCTACTTCCTCAGACGAACTATGCTTCGACGCAGGGGATGTAGGCAATTCCCACTGCGATTTCCCGGTATACTTGTTGATAAAGAAGTATCTCTGATACTCCTCATCCCATTGAGCAGTCCATCCTTCTGGCAAAGGCGGCAACCCTCCCTGTTGAGCATTTTCCGACATTTATATCGTATTCTTATTCCTGGCAAATATACAACCTGTAATGGAGAGATACAATCGCCAAACAAACAAACAAACAAACAAAAAAGAAATGGTTATAACTTTTGATAAAGTTTGAACCAGAATTTCAGGTTTCCCTATTGGAACAATCAACTGATTGAACACGATTTCATGGGTTATATATAACCTTTCGTGTAGAGGGTTTTTTAATTAATAGAAGAATTTTAGAAAACGAGGCGTGTAACCGTGAATGCTAAGAAGGTTATTTTCTTTTTGTATTTTGGCTTAGTGTGCTTCAGCCTTATGAAAGGTACTCTACAATGACTGTCAAGTTCATTAACTATAAATAGAAGTTGGCAATGGTATCACTCTCTTACAAGTTTAATGGTCACACACATCGTTCTTTTCCAAGGGGCAAAAAAATCTAGGCGGGGGGGGGGGGAGGAGCAGCAGCAGCAGGATCACTCGTTCTGGATTACGAGCTTCACATGTAGAATGGGGAAAAGAAAAAAAAAAAACTAAATAATAATACTAATCTGTTGCAAACAATCAGAGTTGTGGCGGAGAGGAATTCCCAGCATGAGGCGATGGGTAGGGTATGTCATGTAGTCAAGTGGAATGTGTGGACCGTTGTGGATACGACGGTTTCTCTATGGGGATATCGGCGGTTGACCTTGACGTTGACCCTGTTCAATGGCACTGGTTTTAAACTTTGGACTTGGTGATTGATTGGTGGGTACTTGTAGAGCTGTAAATCTGGGGCTAGTATAGAGACATTTCCCTAGAGACAGACTATTTCTGGGTATCTGTAAGTAGAAAACTAGGACCATCAAATGGAAACCCATATAGTTTGTACTTGGTGTATTCCTTTCAAGTATGTGTAAAAGTAAAATGGGTAACATCTCTATGTCACCCAATCTGGTGGCAAGGTTTAGTAAACTCGTCATGTGACATCTACATTGTCAGTATGAGTAGCACCGTACACATTCTATTTCCTATTCACATAGCCCGGAATAAGAAGTCCCTATTTACATCTCATAATCTATATACATCTGGAAAGGTACCTGCGCCACCCCGTACGCCACCCCTTACGCCTCAATCCCGTCAAATTGGAACGGCTCTTTAATGGCACTGGAGATCTCCTCTTGTAAAAGCTCCGTTAGCGAGGATCCATCTCTTAAAGTGATCCATTTCCCGCCAATTAAATCATACCTCTTAGGACCGCTTATAGGACTGCTGAGCCATATCTGCTGATTTGGGGGCTGTTTATTAATGATGTACGTGCCATGAGGTGGCAACTTTAACGTCAACACCCCGTGGCTATACTCGGCATCAACCTGTTCAAACGATTCATTCAACTCTTCCAATTGTTCAGTTACAGTCTCCAAATAGTCGTCTGACAACTTGTGGTACTGGTTAATGGTTATCTTGTCAATTTTATCGTCAACCGTCTCCCCTTCTGTGCTTATAGAATACAGTCTACTGAGAGTATGGTTGGTGGGTGCTAGACGCGCCACAGTTTGTCTAGAAACCACCTTGGCTTGCGTGACGAAACTTCTCTTCGCGAGAGGAGCAACTCTTACAAGAGATCTCGATATAGTTCTAAACATGTGTCTATGTACTTAATCAGCCTAAACCTACACCCCACCTGAATCTAACCGGGTCTTGGAGAGGAGAGGGGTTTGAAAACATAGCGGGATTTTTTCTTTTATTTTTTTTTGTTCTTTTTATCCACCCAAGTTGCGGTTATTTCCGGTGGTTCGGTTTGGCCGGTTTCTGGTTGGCCGGTTTCTGGGGTTGGCCGGTTTCTGGGTTGGCCGGTTTCTGGGTTGGCCGGTTCTTGCTTGCCCCCAGCCACCGAATCCATCCCCCCATCGGCGAAAGCAGTGAAAAAGAAAATACACAAAACTTTCAGTACACTTTCTTCACCAGGGTAGTCGAGAAATATTTCCTCACTGAGTGTATTAACATGTTCTTCACCATTGTGATAGTGGGCATAATACTTGCTGCGATTGTCTTGCTCTTGCCGTATGTATCGGGGTTGACCAAGGTGGAAATCGATGCCCATCGCCATCGTCCCCAGTCCAAGGGACAAAAAAAATCAAAAGCATTCCCGCCACAAGGTGATCAATTCGGGTACGTGCCTCCGGACGAGGTCACGTTGCGTGCCGACACTGACGACCATTCGTTGAAAGCACGGGCGTCGGCGCTCAAGGAGAAATTGAATGTCACCTCGGAAGATATGCCCATTAAGATCAAGTTGAATAAAGGTGATGCCAGTGGGTTAAGAAAACGGCGGGAAAAATTGGACGTAGACTTAGACCCCAACAAGTACGATTACGATATCGACGAATTGATTTCTGAAGAGACCGAAAACGCTCGGCAGGAGCAGCAGCGTGAATTCTACAAGGACCAGGGTATAGGCAAGGAAAAGGAAGAGATGGTTTAGCTTGTGTATTGGGGAATGGTGTGTTGTGTGTGTAGTAATGAAAATCAACCCTCTTTGTAACACAACTGGTGTATGGTCACTAGAAGAAATTCCCAACCAGGAAAAAACATTGACAAAAGTGTAGCAATAACTGTAACAGCCTGTAGTTACTCTTGTCCTTATGACCCAATGGCAAAGTGTTCCTTGTCAACACTGAAGCAATAGTTTACCTCCTGGTTATGCAGGAAAGGGAGTGCAACATATATCAACCTACAATTACACACATCTGGTGGATACGATTGTAGTGAATTGGAGAGAGCGTTATGGTGCTATGTTATAAATCCCTGCTGGATCTGCATATACAACTTGCGCACCAGAACAAGCATTTCCTGGTCTAGTTGGTGTTCTCTAACTTGTCCTGCTCTTAAACTAACAACTATTTTCTAGTATCGCTGCTCTGGCTCATCCTTTTGTTCGTAGTGTGCAGCAGAAACCGATAACCGATGTTTGTTTCAAGTATCCTCTCTGGGATGTTTGTTGGTATGGAGAGTGTAACCGAGAAAAAGTCAGGTTGGGCGTTGTTGTTTTTTTTTCGCAGCCATTTATGGGTTCCAAATACCAAGCTCATCTTTAGACGTTATGCAACCACTCCAACTCGCAAAAAGGTTTCTTATTCGGCTGAAAGTTGGTTATCTTGTTAGCGTCCATTATTGGATCGCGGATATTTGTTATTCTCAGAAAAGTGCTGCCGTATACAGCTCGAACCAGAGTTGGCGGAATATAAAACAGACTTGGTGCCTCCTCCTCCCACCATGCACATTTCCGTGGCCTGGTTCACTCCACGGGATATTCATCTCCATACGGAAATGCTTGTGCAAATAGTCTCGGGTATCCTACTTGGACTTTCCGTTTACTTGCTATGGAATGAACTCTACACCTGTCCAGGACCAATACCGAGGATATTCGTCATTCCCAGTGGTCTCCCAATTGTAGGAAATCTCCATCAGGTATTGAATAACCCGGCATTGGTGTACATCAACTGGATGAAAAAGTACAACACGTCGCTTTTCCAAATTCGCCTAGGCAATAGGCGCATCGTCGTGGCCAACTCGTTTGAAGATGTCACGGCCTTGTGGGTGCACAATTCCTGTCGGAATAACTCCAGACCTATAACCCGCACCTTCCACGGAATAGTGTCCTCGGAACCAATCTTCACCGTGGGGTCTACCCCCGCTGGTGCCGCCTACAAACGGATGAAAAAGGCAATAGCGCAGCACTTGAACAAACGGGCGGTTGACTCCATGGCGGCGACAGTTGCATCGGAAATCGACTATATGTTGAACCAAATTGTCCAGCAAAACCGGCGTATGCTTCACACTTGCGGTGAACTTGTCGACGTAGACCTCATGCCACATTTTCAGTTGTTTGCATTGCGAAGTAGCATCTACTTGGGGTATGGGTTCAAATTGGACTGCTACGGCTGCAGCCGGCAACTAGCTCGCGAAGTGATCGATGTGGAATCAAAAATAATCAAGCTACGGTCGCCCATTTCCATCTTGGAAGACTCTATCCCCTTGCTCAGGTATATTCCCTTTATCGGCAACGCCAAGTCGGCCAGACAGCTAGGGCAAAGAAGAAATGCCTATATGAATAAGTTCCGGGAAACACTACAGGATCTCCTTGACCACGGCGACGAAGACGCCAGAAATAGTATAATTGGACGAATCGTGCTCAATGGGTGCGTCCTTTCCAATGACGAAATCAGGTCAATAAGTCTAACCATGGTCAGTGCCGGGCTTGACAATACTCCCTTGAACCTTAATTACCTAGTGGGGGTCCTTTCCCAGCCAGTGACAGGTCCGATCCACCAGCAAAATGGCCTTCGCGATGTCCTTCACCACTCTCACGGGAACTTGGTTCTTGCTTGGGAACGGGCCGCCATATCCACCGACGTGGCATACATTCAGGCCCTTGTGCACGAAACCTTGCGTCACTTTACCGTGTTACCGCTCTCGTTACCCCGGGTGTTAACCAAGGATATACACTATGGCGACACCGTCATTCCTAAAGGAACCCATCTCTTTATGAATGCCTACTCTGCTAACCATGACCCAGTCCAGTTCCCGGACCCGGACACATTCCGTCCCGAAAGATGGATAAACCAGCAAACAGGAAGATTCACCCCGGGATTGAACCACCACTTTGCGTTTGGCGCCGGCTCGCGAATGTGTTCTGGGTACGTGCTAGCATTCCGTGAGCTATATATAGCCACCTGCCGCTTATTGCTACTATTTGAAATTGCAACCCCATCTGACCCAAAAAATCTAATGGAATTGGACCCGTTCAAGAATAACCACGACCCGCGAGCCACCTCTTTCGAGCCAATCCACCACAAGGTGAAACTAATCCCACGCCACTTACCCAACTGTGAAGCATTATATAAGATAATTGAATAGATAAAAATATATAGCATATATATATATGAACCAACTCATAAATAAAATCCCAAAAAAATAAAAAAAAAAAATAATAATAATAATAATAAATTATGGCCCAAACTCTATGGGGATATATTATAATCGCTTTTCGTACTAGATGACCAAAGTTGGGTCGATATACCCTGTTTTCCGAACCACGACTGATCTGGTGTTTCTCGCCATCGGCAAATCATACTTGAGGACGCCGGAAATAATCAAATCAAACGGATTCTTACAAATAACTCGCCATTTCTTGGAGTTATCCGCAGGATCAGTACTATTCTTATCCAATAGAAACATTTCAATGGCAGTTAGGTTCGTTCCGGGATTCAACAATTTAACCTCTCCCTTCTGGACACTGGGTTCACGGCTGAAAAAGCCGCCTTTGAAATTCATTGTCGACTCCAAGTTGACAACCGTGCCAAGCTTAACCGTTTCTGCTTGTGCAACCAGATACTCGTCACCCTCCTCGACGAGATATCCGCTACGCGCAAAGATATCAAGCTCCACTTCGTCGATATCGATGGAAAACCACCCGGGGTTAAACGCCTCCACGACAATATTCACAACTAGTTCGTCCTTGCTGACAATTGGATTCTCGATAGAGCTGATGGTGACATTGGTCAAGTCTTTCGTAGTTGCCAACACGAATCCAAGCATAAACCCAATGGTTAAAATCACCAATATGCTAACCAACGTATACAAGAACGATTTTATGTAGTGCATGCGGTGCTGTAACGCATCCTCGTGTTGTTTCTGTTTAAACAAGTAGTGATTTCCCGGTATGGAGTTAGGACCACCACCACCGCCACCACCATTGGCACCACCAGCTAGACCCATTGGATTATTCGCGAATCGGGCACCAAAGTTGTTCGATGGTTTCCGGCTGCCCACTGGTAAATCAGGCAAGTCAAAGGTTGGATCGTAGACTTGTGACGCCTGGTCAAATTCGTCGTAGTCATAATAGTACTGTTGTGATTGTTCCTGGTACGGAAATGGGAATGTACGGTTATTCCCAGCCGGAGCAGCATTACCACCGCCACCACCACCACTGGAATGAATCGACCCCGTAGCTTCAGGGTCGGACTCACCAAGTAATGGCTGGCCAGTGGATAAGTATCGCTTATTCTTCAATGCCATTGGTGGTTGACGCTTCATATTACCAGGAAGGTTCAAGTTTAACGATCGATAGTGGGGAATCATCTTGTGGCCGCCACTGCTAGAATTACTACTTAATAACGCCGTGGTCTCATTGGGCGGCGGCTGGTTGGTTCCATTATACGGAAACCCAATATTGTTATCGTAATAGATCAACTCGTCGTCAAAGTCCTCGATATCAATATCGTCAGGAATGATACTGTACCGCCGTGGCTGGGAACCCTTTTTGTCAAACAATTTCGACGTGGTGGACCTCAACTTTGACGAGGATGTGGCTGACGATTTATAATTACGCCGGGAGTTGGTCTTGCTGGAAATGGACGGCGGTGCGGGAGATACCTGCAAATGCTGCAAGTGGGCGAGTTGCGGGGTTGGCTGTGATAACGACTGGTCCGGTACTGGTGCTAGCTGTTGTCTAGACGTTTGCTGGGCCACTAGAGTGGTATTGGTGGTGTTATTACCCGATCCGGTATTTTTAAAGAAATCACCGTCAGTAGATTCATCGTCAATCATGTTATCGTCGTCCTCAATCTCATTATACGAATAGGTGTCATAATTGTACTGCTGGTTTATCGAATACGGTACACTAAAGTTCCTATTTCCAGCCTCCATAACCATAGTAGCTACTGGCAGTCTTTCCGACTCCACAAACGCACTAAGGGGAGACTGGGTTAGAGAATGGTCTCCAGAAATAGGCACATTCACACGAGCTGGACCGGTGAGAGGTATATCGCCGGTTCCCTGAACACTTCCACTATCGTCAGCGGTGAGATTCATGGCGTGGAGTTGCCGTCTATCCAAGTCATGGTTACTGCCGAAGGAATTGGCAATGGAACTGGCTCTTTGTGACGCCGTGGTTGAACCAGCCGGTATTGGTTGCTGGATCATCCCGAAACCAGGATTGTTTTTTAACCGGCAATTAAGCGGAGATTCGTTGTGTTGGTGCTCCAGAATGGTGGGCACATTGCCTCCATCTATAGAAGGTGTATGGTGTATACTTCCTGGGCGTTGTGATGGTGCCATGACACTTCCGTGGATGCTGCTATTTTCCACGTTGGATACACTCACAGTTTCGTAATTGTTACTATTCTCATAGACGAACGTCTCATCGCTATCGCTGCTTTCGATATCATCGACGGCGCTGGCCAACTTGGCTGCGAAAAAGTCGGTTCTGGCCGAGTTTTGTTTGGAGATTTTTTTGTGCTTGTTTTTGGTTTTGGTGGCGGCGTCGTTTTCTGCCGGTGACCGAATTGACGGAGTGGGTGCTTGGATGCCGGTGAGGGTGAGTGGTGGTGCTGGAGTGCTTGTGGTGCCAGGTCCAACTCCGGCTCCGGCTCCGGTTCCAGCACCAGTTCCAGCACCAGTTCCAGCACCAGTTCCAGCACCAGTTCCAGCACCAGCACCAGTTCCAGCACCAGCACCAGTTCCAACTATAGGAGCACCCAGAGCCGGTATTTGCGAACTAGACACAACCATTGGCTGACCCGAAGCTGTGGATACAGATTGGATATGTGCACTTTCTGCTGGAGACGTGGTCTTCACGGGGTCCACGGCCTGCAACGCAGTGGCACCATCACCCAGTTTGAGAAATATAGTGCTACTACCAGCACGCTCGCTAGGAACACCATCTATAGTGCTTAGTGTAGGAATATGGCTGGGTGTCGATACTAGAGATGAGTTTTTCAAAAGGTTGGTTGGTGGAGCACCGTCGAATTCGCCTTGGTTGGATGTGGGGAGGTTATCTGGGGTGGTGTTGCTGATGATGTTTGAAATCAAGGTGGGGTTCTTGGAATTGGGGGCGTGGATGACTCGTTGCTTGGCTTTCAAGGTTTTGTTGATATTGGAAATGGTGTTCTTGTTTATGACTGTTGGAGGTGGTGGTGGTGCTATTGATGATGGGGTGGGTGCTGGTGTGGTTAGATTGGTGGGGTTGGTGCCGGAGGGGAAAGCGGTGTTTACTGGTGTGGCCACGGTGCTTATATTGCTGGTGGTGGGTTGTAGTTGCGTGTGTGCGATATTCGGCGCGCCGACGGCATTTATGGCACTGCTGGGTCCAGGGTTGGTGGAAGTTAAGTTTGCTACTGTGGAAAGGTTGGTGTGGCTGGGTTTATTGGATAACGGTACGTTGATGGTGGACTTTGAGTCGGACGAGGAGATAAGCACTTCTTTGGGGAGTCTCAAGGAAGCCACCGACTTTGGTGGTTGTGGTTGTGCTTGTTGTGCTTGTTGTGCTTGTTGTGCTTGTTGTGCTTGTTGTGCTTGCTGCTGCTGTCCCTCTGGCTTGGTTACTGGTGTATGGATTGTGGGCATGGTTGTGGTGGATTTCTGTTTGGATAACTCGCGGCCAGAAACCACAAGTGTCGAGGCAGATGAAGGCACAGGTATCGAAGCTGCCGGCAACTCTGGTTTAACATTTTCAGGTCCCTTAGTGCTTGACAACGTTTGCGGTACGGGGTCTTTTTTGGTGACAACCTGCGCAGGGTCGTCGTGGGACATTGTGTTTTAAAATTACCCTGGTTACTGGGATTTAGGAAGTAGACAATGGGGTTTCACTCGACGGTGTGGTTTAGAATTGGTGGAGCCAGCTGACAGATCTACTTTTGTCTCATATATGATAGCTAGGGACTGTTTTATTGGTGTTAGTTTATTGGTGTTGTTCTGTGTACTTATGATTGTCTATTCTCAGTCCTTTTTTTTTTGTCAGGCTCTCAGTGTATGCGTGCTTTTATTAAGCAAAAATAAAAGGGCGTTCTTTTTTAGTAAAAGATATTTTGCCGTTGGCGGAGATTGTATGGTATGCCCGCTCCAATAGGCAAGATAACTGGATTGTGTATTTGTCAAAGGTCTTTGCTTGGATTCGTGTATTATTTAATATGTGTGTAACTATTGTTGGTGGGTGTATCTATTGTTGGTGGGTGTATCTATTGTTGGTGGGTGTATCTATTGTTGATAGGAGTATCTATTCTAAGCATATAATGTGTGTATTTCTGTGGGAGAGTTCTTGTGATGTTTCTTTTTGTTGTTGTTTTGTTTTTTTCTTCAACTTTGTGGGTGGGAGCAGTTGGTGATTCTGGTGTACGGGTTACTTGATTCTGGTGTGTGGATTCCTATTTCTGGTGTGTGGATTCTTATTTCTGGTTGTCATGGTCAACTTTACCGTTGCAGTTTTAGTTTGCCAAGGCCATTACTCGGTAGCATGGAAGCAATGTGACATAGGGAGGTTGGGAACTTTTGGTTGTGAGCAGAAGTTCATCTGAGTAGAGAATCAGGTGAGAAAGTAGCTCTAGAAACAGTGTAGATATATATATATATATTCATATAGATACTTGTAGACATATTCACATGACAAAAAAACATAACCAGGCTATAAAGAAATTGCCCAAGGAACTGAGGATACTCGTTAGAATGGTTACACTTTGCAATTTCTTAGGAGTGGAGTATCTATTGCACAAGTGTCATATTCCATTCTCGCGTTGTCCGATATAGTCTGTAAATGGCTCTACCTGACAACTGATATATGACGATCCGTCAACCTCCTGAATTCATGAAACAACACCGCCCCTGTAACTAACCCCTGGCAACACCATCCCTGTAACCACCCTTTCTCCCGCTTGTATTAACTTACAAAACACACTTCTACAAATGCTTACATCTAATTCTGGCAAAAGTGCCCCCCCCATAAAAATAACCCATCATCCAACCCTGTTGTATCCTTTTTCACGAAGGATTGAACGGGATGATACCGAACCCCCCGCCCCATTGATCGTAACTGGCACCGGCGCCGCCGCCGCTCCTCCTCGACTGCGGCTGTTGGGCCTCGGGGAATGTAGACCCTTCTCGGGTGTAAACGTTGTAGTACAACCCATACGAATTCAAGGTTTCTTGGTCAACTCCTGCATCGACCTCCCGTCCAAGTTGTTCAAACTCTTCTTCCTCTTCCTCTTCCTCTTCTTCTTCCTCCTCTTCTTCTTCTTCATGGTAAGGTTGTTTGACCTGGGGTGTTGTGGACGCACTACCGTAATAGTGCAAGGGGTGGTGCTGGGACGCGGGTTTTCGCGTAAATTGGACATCAATATTACCCCCGGTAGGAGTTGTGCTTCTCAACATTGAACTGGGGCCCTGGTAATTATGCAAATCAGTCAAGTTTCTCATGGTTTCCCAGAAATCCATCCCTTCTTCGTCCTCACTAGGAATCTCAATGCCACCATTAGCGGTTTTCGACTTCTTAGCATAAGTATCTGTACCAGACACCAACCGTCGCTTTTGGTTTTCCTCGGCCGCGGTAACTAACTCCACAGCCTGGGTCAACGGCGTCAAAGGATTGGAAATTGGCGTTGATTCTCGCTTGAATTCCAGGTGCTGTTGTTGTTGTTGTTGTTGCCGCTGCTGGCTAGCATTATGCTCAGACGTATTTAACAACTTCATTATATCGCACTCCTTTTCAGTAGACCTGCTTATGCCCCCATGAGGAGCGGGTAATGGTAGGGAGCTCCTACTTTTATTGTTTGTACTGGAAACTATCGTGTTGGTGGTAGCAGTCGCACTTCCGCTGCTGTGATGGTGGTGGTGATGATGGTGGTGATGGTGGTGCGTAGACCCTGACTTGGAACTGCCTTCGCGCGATTGGGACGACGTCAATTTAGGAACCTCGGTTAATGGTGGGAGATAGTTGAAGTGCTGGTACCTCGACATCAGCTCCTGGGGTTCCACGTAGTAGCCGTTGGTGCTGGGCGTGCTGGTTTGACTCTTCTGGTCGTAACCATCCTGATGAGCCGAGTAGTCGTCACCGACCGGGAACGGCGAGTAGTGGTGGTGGATATGCTGGTGGACGGTGATTTCCAAGCTGTGGGTCTTGGCGTACGAGATTAAATACTGGGCTAACTCTTGGTTTCTGATTATCCCACCATTTTCCTCGTTGAAGAGCTGATTGTGGGGAAGGTCGGGCTGGTAGTTGAACCCGTCCCGGTCGCTTCCTGATAAGGTATACTTCCATTCAACTTCGCTGTTTGCTGGACGGGTTATTGCCGATGTGGAAATTCTCGTGGGCTGGGGATGGTGGGGTCGTATTGCCACATTGGGTGGATGGTCTACGTATTGCAGATGTGCAGTATCCAGTTGCTGCTGCTGCTGTTGCTGTGTCTGCTGTTGCTGTGTCTGCTGTTGCTGTGGCTGCTGCTGCTGTGGCTGCTGCTGCTGTGGCTGCTGCTGCTGTGGCTGCCTTTTTCTCTTTGGTTCGGCTCCGTTGGGACTCTCTTTGCAACTTTTATCCAACTCCTCCTGCTGTCTAGCTAACCTGTCCAAAACCGATGAGTTCCCATTGGTCACAGCTTCCACGGCACTCTTCACAGTAGGATTGGCTCGGCCGCGTACAACCTCAGTTACAAGCTTACGCCATCGGTTCCTACACGTCAAACTAGGACGGTTACCAAACTCCTGGGCTATAGTTCTCCACTTGGTTCCATGAGACTTCACTAGGTGGATTAACTTCAAGTCTTCCTCTTCGCTCCAGGGCTTCAATCTATCCTTGGTCTTAGGATCCAATACTTCGATATACCTTTTGGCGCATTGGTCGTCGGTTCTTCCCAGGATCTCCGAGGCAACCTTCAACCAGCTAGGCCCGTGCTTCCCGTATGCTAGCAATAGCTGCTCATCTTCTTGTGCCGTCCATTTCCCCTTTCTCAATGTTGGATCGAGCGAATTGGTCCACCGTTTTCGGCAGTCCTTCCCCTTTCGAAGTCCGTCTGGGGAGATTAATCGTGCAAGTGTGTCCCAGTCGATTTTCTCGATATCTATGTACTGGTACCTATCGTGCAAAAGCCGAGCAAGAAGAGTATCTTCATCCTTGCTCCATGGTTTCCGCGGACCTTTCCTATAAGTCTGGAACCCAAGAGACTCAGTAACAGCAAGCGGATCAATGGGAACAACCCGTTTCTTCACCGATCCAGCTGTGATTGATGACACCGAAGATTCTCGGTCGGTGCTGGTGGATATTTCAAGAGCGGCAGTCATCTCGCGGAGGCGCGGAGTTAATCTCACCAGTATCTAGTATTTAGATTGGAAATCACACGCACTTTCTTGGCTGCTATGACTCAGAAAGAGAGAGAGAGGCGGGGTGATAGCAATATTCTGACTCGTAGCTATCTCTCTCTGACTCTTTTTCTGTCTCCCTTCCTAATAGATACTACCACCTGGAGGGGATTATATAGCCAATGCCTTAAAAAAAAAAAATCGGGGAAACGGGAAAAAAGGAATAGCACTAGCTATCGGTATACTCTTTTTGCTGGTTGCTTGCTCTTTATGTATACAAGATAAAGTATAAATAAAAATGATCTGATAAACAAACGTAAAAACACCCACAGAATATTTGATCAACGGTTTGGTGGTGGTGTGGTTTCTTCTTCCCCCTATCTATGTGCCAGTGGTGGTGACGCACGTACTTTTCGGTTTATCTGTGCTAGTCACAATACAACAGAGGCTCACGGTGTAATCCCACCTCTCTGTACTCCTCCTCTTCTCTTTGCAACGAAGAAGTCAATAAAAATTTTCCCGTCTCTTGTTCTGACTTCTCCGTCTCTCTCCTATTAACGATCTGCGCACGTGATCTGCGATGCGAAGCGGGAGAACAGTAAAGGGGAAAAAAAATTGTGTGCGTGTGTGTGGGGGGGCAAGATTAAACAGACGACCAAACGGAAGGAAGATAAAAATAAAAATAAAAATAAAAATAAAAATAAAATTCCCCGGGGTCTCTGCACATACATAAACCTGGGAAAAAAAATCCTATTCACGTGTTCCAGTACACGTGACTTATGTTCCCCCAGTTCCATCTTTCTACGACCGGGCTTCGGTGGATGTGGTGGTGTCGATAATGGCGTATGGGCCAGCGCCTTTCTTGTCGCGGATCTGCTTATTGTTGATAAGCCGCAACAAGTTCCTCAACAAAATCGAAATGGTGACTTTTCCGATGGAGGGAACGTACAACCCAGCCTTCTGCTTAATGTCGTCGTTAAAGTTTTTGGCACTGGAAAAGTTTATAACCACTGTACCATGGCTCACCAAGTCTGTGGGGAACTTGTAACTATCGGAGGGTACCCCGGTGATAATAACGTCGCAGGTGGGTGCAAGCTTTTCTAGGGTGTATTCCTGGGTATCCAAGTCAACCACCTTATGTCTATGCTCCTGCAAGCCATCGCCCCGGGTAAATTGCTGGACATTGTTAATATCCATGGAATACACCGTGGCCCCGTCATTGGCCAAAAGCGCCGCCAATGGCCGGCCCACAATCTCCGATCTGTTCACCACCAATACCTTTTTCCCATATAATCGATTTCCGTAGTGTAATATCTGGTTGTACACACCCAAGTATTCCAAGATCTTCACCATAGCCAACGGAGTACAAGGCAAGATCGATTTCTGTTCATTGTGGGGTGGGTCCAAAAATCGGACATTGTGGTACAAATTGTGGTAGTACAAGAAATTCAATCCCTCCACGTCCTTTTCTGGAGAAATCAACTGCTGGATATAAGTGTCTTGGTTATCACCAAATACCGGGAAATAAACCATAATTCCGTGGACGGTGTCGTCCTTATTGGCCTTTATCACTGCGCTTTCCAAATCATTCTTGTTCACAGTAATCACGTCATATTTGAATCCAAGCGATTCACACGTCTTCCCGGTCCAGTCAGCATACATCCTGGCCGCGGGGTCGTCATTAGCTAAGAACCCCACTAGTCTAGGAGTGAACTCTAGTGCCTTAACTCCTTTGGTGATTTCCTCTATAAATGGTTTGGCAATTGTGGATGCCAAAATCGTTCTTCCGGCGGGTTTTGCTGCGAGAGACATTGTAAAAGACTAAACAGGGTGAGGGCAAGAAAGAATTACTCAACTATCGCTGTTTCCTTAGTGGTGATTGAAATTAATCCGGTACTGGGGAATGGAAGAGATGGCTTGAGTGGAAAATTCTTTCTCATCGGAGAACCCGTGACGACGAAACGAGGGGGGGAGGGAAAAATCGGAGTTAAAAAAAAATTATTATTATTAAGCCAAGGCTTATCAGGATGGATTTGACTTCGTTTAGTTGGGCTGGGGGGGAGACAAAGGTTTGGGTTTAGGTCTAGGAAATATGGCATTACTGGAATGAAACAATTCGATAATATAACACCAGTTGTGTGTGTCCATAATATATATAGTCAGGCCAACTACCGTTTCTGGCAATAACTTTAGGGGAATGCTTGTAGAACCACTCCTATGGAAACACCTCAAAATCGTAAACTCTCATCATTGAAAGCTGGAACGGTAGAATAGCTGATGGCATATTGCTACGTACATCTACCTTAGCAAACTCCCCCCCACCATATGTATACATTTATCTGCAAAAAAAAAAACACCCCAGCTGGGATATACAGTCCTCTCTATTAAACCGCATTCAGGTACAACCAGGTAAACATCAACTTCTTAGATGCGCAGCTGCGTTCTTATATAGACTCAGCCAGATAAACGCTTCACTCAACATCATCTCTATATCCCGCTCTGTCCAGGACGAGGTTGGCGGTTTCTGAAGAAACAAGAGGATTTCCTGGAAATCCCGGGCCTTTAAATCACTGCTAAACTTGATGAGAAACGCAGCACACACATACGTATGGAAAGTGTTGAACCCCAACGGAGACTCCGATAAATAGGTATCCCACATTCTTATAATTAATGGCATGGGTAACTCTCTCATCAAGAGACAGTTCATCCACCGAAACGCAAACTGCATAAACTCAATGCCTTCGTCGTCGAAATGTCTAATTAGCTCAGCATCAATCTTGAAAATTAAGTTCTTTAACTCATTCACCTGTCTGATTATCCCCGGTTGCTGGTGGATATAATTATCGGTGATGTTTTCTAATAACCGCGATAAACACCAATACGTGTCGGCCTCTATGATCCCGGTGACTCTGGTGGATAATAACTCGGTGTTGAAATTATCTAAACTGTAAGTAGCGAGTTTGGGGTCCTGCAATAGCTGTTCTTCCTGCAAATCTTGCTCGTTCTCGGAAGCAAGATACCCCGGGATAAACAACTCCGCATCCTCGGTCTCTTGCAGCTTGTGTCTAAGCAGCTGTTGTTTCTGCTGCAACTGCCAGAGGTAGTTGTTCAAGAAAATCTGGTAAAACGGAGTGCACAAATCATTGATCCCTTGCACGTACCCACTGGCAGGGTGTCTTATTGCCCAGAGATAGAGGATTTTACGAAGAGACATCTGGGTAGGTTCCTGGGCGTACAATGCAATAGTCGGGTTGGTTCTTTTCACGTCAATATTTATCTGGTGGTACAATTGACTATCTCGGTTGGCATTGGATAGGGAAACGGATGAGTCGTTATCGGGAGGACCATTTCCAAAGTTAATCGTGACATTAGACAACCCTTCCAAGTACTCCTGCCGTTTCCGCTTCAATGTTGAATGCTGGCGAGATTTGTTGGTGGGTAGATACCCTAAAAGAAGCAACCATGACACTGCCCTCAATTCGTTTGGAATCCCATTCCAGGATAATTTCCTCAACTCGTGGATATCGATATTGGTTTCCGAAGTCAAAACCTTTCTGTACTTGGAGTATTTTCTGTTCAACAAGTTCAATTGGGTTATCTCGGACTTGGTCTTCTTATCATCATTATCCATCGATTCTTTCGATAGGCTTAGTTTCCCTGGTTGGGGCGATTGTTGTCCCGCAGTACTGGACAGGATAGTCAAATCGGGGTACAACGAATCTACGATATGGGGACTTGGCTGTAATGTAAGCAGGGTACCTAACGATTTACCACTACCAGGGGCCAGATTGCGTTGGTTCGTAGACACTTCCTCTAAACCAGCATCCCAATCGTCGTCCAAATCAGCATAGCGCACAGTGGATTGGGATCGGCGCGCAGGAGGCACGTGTTTGGTTGAGTTATACGGTGATAATCTGTCACCGCCCGGGATAGAGTGGTCTGATGACTCATACTGAGGAGAGCCGGGCATCCTCAGAGTATTCACAGAAGGAGTGGATAGCGTTCTCTGGGAGTTGGTGGGACGTTTAGGGTTGAGAATAGAGCCACTGGTTAAACTGGCCGAGCTATTCTGGCTCCCACCATTATACCCTAAACTGCCATAGATGTTACTATTGACCAGTTCATAATCATCAACTCCAGTGTTATTAACGGCATTCTGTGATGACGATACCGACGCAGCCACGGTCCCGGAGGACGACGAGTACCCGGTTAAGGATAAGTTCCTTAGAAACGACGATAAGTTTTTCCCTTTCCCACCATGTTCACCAAAGATGAATTCGTTGGTGGAGCCACTATACACCTGAGCCATTTCCTGACGTTTCTTCCCCATTTTTTTTATTTGTATTGTACACTTGTTTGTATCTACGGTGTGCACTTGTGGGATTGCCTAGGTGTGTGTGTATATATTGGTATGTTAACACTGGAGCAATACTATTTGGTATGCGTCTATAAAAGCGACCTGTTTTCTTGGTATATGGAGTGCCAGTAGGTGAGGGTTTTGTTTCCTGATTTTTTTGGTGGGTGGGAACGAGCATGTGGGACGAAGGTGGGGAGGGTGGTGATCAGTGAATAGTGAGTAGTGAATAGAGTAGCGAATAGTGAATAGTGAATAGTGAGTAGAGTAGTGAATACTCAACACTCAACACTCAACACTCAATTCTGAATACTCAACACTACAATGAATACAACTAACACACCTCCCTCTACACTTACCCCTCCTACAATGTAAACAAATCTTCACACTAAAACTATACCCGTCTATTAAATCTAAGTAGAAGTAACCTCACCTTTAACCACTTGCCCGCCTTGTTTCAATTCTCTACCAGATAAATGTAATACCCCGTTTTGGGTGATATTAACAGTAACCTCCAATTTAGACTGTGGCTTCAAATCCTTCAAGGATAATTGCGCCAACAAGTCCCCAGCTTCATAGATGACTTCTCTCTTGATATCTGGTTCTTCGTCCGAGTCCTCATCCTCGGAATCTTCGGTGGCTTCTGGCTCAATAACCGTTTCCTTTATGGTTCTCTTTCCTTCGTACAACTCAACCGTGACGGATGAAGCTTCGCCGTTGGTCACTTCAAGAGATCTCTTAATTGGGTACGCCGTCTCCGCCACCAAAACCGGCACAAACTTCCCGTCGGCATCCTTAATTCCAATGGGCTTGGCTAAATGCTGGGTGTTCACGACAATGGGCTGCAACGACTCGTTGATTTCCGACTCTTCAAACCCAGCAACCAAAGAAGCCTGCAATGCAGCACCACGGGCCACCAACTCCGAAGGGTTCAACGCCTTGGCATCTAAAGATGGAGCGACAATCTTGGTTGATTCCGGGAACAAGAAGGAAATGTTGGATGCAAGCTTAGGAGTATTAGCAGCACCACCAACCAACAACACCTCGTCAATATCCAAAGGATCCAAGCCCGCCTTGGCAACGACACTTTCAACAAACGCAGTCATCTTGGATAATGGTTCTCTAGCAGCCAACTCGTATCTCAATCTGTTAATACTGGTGTGGAAATCAAACCCTTCAGCCAAAGACTCGATAGAACAGGTCGAAGTTTGCACGTTGGACAAGGTCTTCTTCACAACAATGGACTCGGCTTTCAATTTGGCCACAGACCTGGCATTGGTCCTGGGGTTGGCCTTGTACTTCTTTTCGAATTCCTTGGCGAAATACTCCGCCAACGCAGAATCCAAATTGTCCCCACCCAAGCCGTGCTCGTGGGCTGTGGCCAAGATGGTTAAGATGCCTCCTCTGGCCGAAATAACCGCACCATCAGATCTAACCCCACCAAAATCAGCCACGACATACAACTTATCTTCGCCCAATCTTTCTTCCTCCACGGATAAATGGGCCAATAACGCCGCCGATGGTTCGTTGATCAACTGTAATACCTTCAACCCAGCGTCGTTGGAAATCTTGGCCAACTCTTCTCTTTGGTGCTCATTGAAATCGGTGGGCACAGTCAACACCACACCTTCAATTTCCTTACCAATGAAATCTTCGGCAGCCAACTTCAATTGCTTGAAATGTCTCTTACCAATTTCGTGCACGGAAAGAATCTCTTCTTGTTCGTTAATGTTAAGCTTATAAGCAACATCGCCGTTTTCGCCTTTAATTGGTGTCGCACCAACTTGGAAGGGCGCATTGGGGTTAATCTCGTCAAACTGCTTACCAATGAAATCCCGGAAGTTGATCACGGTGTTTCCAGCATTTCTGATTAATCTGGCCTCGGCTTGAGTACCATGGTATTCATCGGATCCAACATACGACAATGCCGATGGAATAGCACGGTCACCGTCAGGATTGGCAATAACATCAACCTTGCCATCTTGCGTGGCAACAGCAATGGAAGACGAGGTGTTACCGAAGGTTATACCTATAACTGCAGACATATTATACAAGCACAGGGAGGGGGGGTGGTGGTGGGTTGTAAGGTAGTATGGAATGGTTACACTTCTTTACAAAGTAGAAAAATTTTCATTCTTCAAAAATAGCGAAGAAAAAAAAAAAAAAATAAAAAAATTCCCTGATGAGATTGAGGGAAGTGCATGGTAGCCCAAACAGATCTTAAAAAAAAAGAAACAGGTCGTACCCGGATTCGAACCGGGGTTGTTCGGATCAGAACCGAAAGTGATAACCACTACACTATACAACCAGAAGTGTTGTTTAGTGAATATTAGCACACAGTCATAGTATATTATTTACACGTGATATAATCGTGACATATGTGTGATTATATTCACGTGTGCACTACTCTGAGACATTCACTTGGTGGTGTGTATAGCTTGTTTGAGGTCTATTTAGTGGAAATTCGGGGTATTTGCGTAATGGCGGTGGGTGTGGGATAATGTAGGAGTTGTTGTCGAGTCTTTTTGAGATGGTTTACGAGGAAATGATTGCAAATAGTTGTCATGGATGTATTGGGGGGAAAGGTGTCCCAGAAATTTGTCAAAAAATCACCATAAATGTTAGAACTAGTCAACCATATACTTGTATATCACATTCCTTCGCCTCTCAGGTTATTCCCACTACGGTAACCACCCTCTAGGAGGAAGCAAACCATACCTACCCCAATAGAACTCCTTCCAGCCTCAACCCTCTCACCCAATTAAACATCTCCAATGCTTACTCCAAGAACCAGCCATGTTGTTAAGAGAAGTAGAGGGGTGAACACAAAAAAAAGAAAAAAAAGGCTGAAACCGCGTGGAACTGGGGAATCATGCCCTACTTCACTAATCAGCATAACAACATCAACTGCTATATTCATCTCTTTCAGTTAACGCATTATGTCGAGACAGGGCAATAGACACCTTCGGGTGATTTTTTTTGCGTTGGTAATCATCCTGGTATTTTTATTCATTCTTGGCCAATCCAAATCAGCCCGGTCACTCCCCAATTTGTATCTAAGACAAATCCAGAAGCCAGGGGTAGAAGATGAAAACCCTGCACCACCACCACGCACGAATAAGAACCATGTGAACAACAACCAGGATGCATACGAGGAGGCAGAGGAGGCAGAGGAGGAAGAGGAACCAGTCAAAAAGAGCAAACCCAGCAAATCTAAGCCCAAAGATGAAGACTATGATGGTGTGCCTATTAACCGAGGTAAATACAAACAGTCTGAGTCCGAGCCTAACAGTAACGATTCCAAGAAGAATGCAAAGGGAAAGTATGTCGATGGAATTGAAGCCGAGGAAGATGAAGAGAAGGAACCTGCCCCCCAAAAGAGCAACAATAAAAAGGTCACTGACGAGGATTACGAGCAGGAAGAACCGTCCCCGAACAAGCAGACAAATAACAACAAGCAGACCCAAGCGCAGGATGACGACGACGACGAGGATATGGTCCCTAATCCTCCTAAGAAAAAGAAACCGCTTGATGTTGCTCAAGAAGATCATGATGAGTTTGATGACCAGTTTGACGACGACTTTGCCGATTTTGAGGAGGTGGAGAGAAAATTCAACCCGAAGAATCCCCACAATTTCCTTGGTGGTACGGGCGAAATGTCGCCATCGGAAAAGGAAGACGTTGCTGGTTCGTTAGAATACAACACTGGTGACGAGGAACCTGTCCAGAAACTATTGGGCGTGCCCACTCCACAAGAGTTACACTTGAAACCGGTGCTAATAGACGAACCCCCTTATCCCGAAGATATCCCCCAGAATTTTAAAACCATTAAAATCAAACCTTTAAAGTTGAGAATTTATTCCCACAATATTAAGAACGGCGCTGCCCGGGCATTATTTCCCGGCGAACACGAGTGGCGTGTTCGGGTAAAGCCAATCGCGGCATCTATACAACTCCATGCTGCCAAAGAGAATACAATTATTGGTTTGCAGGAGGCTTACAAGTACCAGGTGCTTGATATTCTCAAAGAGCTCAATCGGTACTCCCCTGGAGAATGGGACTATTACGGGGTTGGTAGGATCAACGGAGACGAACTCGGCGAGTTTGTGCCCATTATCTACCGTCCTCTGGAATGGGAGCTTATTTATAGCGATACAATGTGGCTCAACCACAAGAACCCGCGGATGGCTCTAGAAGGCTGGGACGCGACCTATCTCCGGATCGTATCGTATGTGACGTTGAAACACAAGGATTCTGGAAACTACATCAATATTTTTAATACCCATTTTGACCACGAGGGCACACAAGCACAGTTGGGCTCGGCAAAGTTAATTTTGGACCAGATTGACACCATCAACACCTGGCCATCGTTCTTGATGGGCGACTTGAACAGCGAGCCCAAACACGATGCATACAAATTGATTAAGCAGCACATGTCGGACCTGTCTCGCTTGGCCACCGTGTTTAACCGCTACGGCCACCTGAAGTCGACGGTGACTGGGTTTGAAGGCGAAGTGTTGATTGAGGGCGGACAAAACATTGACTATATATTTGCCCCCAAGTATGGGCGGAAAGTAGACTCGAAAGTGGTGTGCGAGACGTTGAACCCCCATTCGGTGACTAATAAGATTGATTTGGCGTTAGAGCGGTTTGGAATGTTGCATTCTAAATTTGATGGGATTTATATGAGCGACCACCGTCCGTTAGTGGCTGATTATCGCATGGCAGGGAAGTGTTGAGGGTTTAAACGGGATGAGAGTTACAGAAACAGGATGAGAGTTGCAGAAACCGAGCGAGAGACAAGCGAAATGGATATTTGCACCCAATGGAGAGAAAAAGACAAGAACGACAAGGGTTGGTGGTTTGCCTCTGATAACTATTAAGTATATATTATAGAACTAGACTATACACGGCTCTTTTGGTCCATATTGTATGTAGTGATTACTTTTTGTCAGGTCACTATTATGCGCACGTCGCTAGATTTATGTAATGAACAGAATCACCAGAGGTCTTTTTGAATTACAAATCAGGGACATTTTTCAGTCCGATTACAAAGTCTGGTAGAAGAGCAACTGAGAGGATCCATTCCTTGCTGATAATTGGTTAGTGTGACATAAACGTGACCATCAGTAACTCCATACAACCAAGATCTCCTCACTATTTAAACCAATAATCGTTAAATTATGCCCAACCATCTCTTTTACTCCCCCCTCTCATCCCCCCCCACCACCAACACCACCACCACCACCACCACACACAGCCACTTTCTTTGTTGACAGTTTTCTTTTTTCCCCTCCCCTCCCACGTCCTTGGGAAAGCACCCGGAAATGTAAGCACTTGTAAAAAATTAGACTACACCTATTCTACGGATAGACAATAGATCAGGTATATTTATAGTCGTAGAAGATCAACCGTGTGTGATACACACAGAGTGGGACAGTTCGTGTATTTGCTGCTAAATTGGGGGTTTTTTTTATTATATATTTTTCATTTTTTGGAAATCCTTCTCTTTGGAAACACCGGTGCATATTGCCGGATATACCCCAACAAGGGACACAAATCGAGTTATCACCAGTAAAGAATGAATAATGTATATGTGACATTGGATGGAGAGTATACGGAACACAAGCTACCCACGGCCACCAGAATACCTCCACCACCACTAGATACTCCACCACCTATACCCAAAATAGAAGTCAACCACCACCACCAACAAAACCCCCACCAGAAACAAAACCACCCCACAGTGCCCAAAATACTAGGCGACATCACCACAACCCAGCCAATATCTCCACCATCAAAAGAAGACTTTTCCATGTACTACACAAAGCTTATAAACTATGAGTTTAGAAACCTCCAATTAGACCCCGAAATCAAATCGAAATCACTCTTTGATTTGATCGACTTCTGCGAGCTCTTGTTCGAACAAGCCAGTGCCCAAATCTCCAGTCTTAGTCCCAATAAACAACTCCAGGGACTCCGTGCATACACCAAAGGGTTCCTTATCTTCAACTATTTCATTAATAGTTTTGTCATGTTGAACTTTAAAGGGTTTGATTCGTTTATCGACACCAACGAACAGGATTTCATTATTTATTTGAACATTTTTGCATTTTACAATACCGACGTATACTTCCACAACGGCACCTATTCTATCACCTCGGCGAAGCTACGGGGGTATATCAAAAAGTATTTGACCAATACGAAATTGTTACAGTTTGATATTGATGAATTGTACGAATGGCTCTACGAATATATCGAGTATTTGAAAGAGAAAGATAAGCTGGTTGACCAAGATAGCGACCAAAGGCAAGATGAAGAATCAGACTACTCATACCTCAACGATCCCAGCCCGTCGCCTGAGAAAAGACACTCTTGGAGCCAAGACTCCCACTTGGAATCGGATATCCTGGAATTCCAGAACCGATTCCCTTCGCTCAAGATCAGCGACGACAAAGCCAAAACGGGAACCCTGCCACCACCACCGCCTCTTTCTGCGTCGTCATCTCCAGCACCACCACCAATGCCAACAGCACCGAAAATCTCGGTTTCAAAGTTCCCCAACTATCAACTGCGCTCACAAACAACGCCAACGCTATCTTCCAGTCCCAACACTTTCCCCTACCCCACCGATGCCGTACCCCATTTGTCTAGTTCCGAAATCTATCCCCCACAGCCCAAATACAACCGACCCCGGAACGAGGTTCCCGCAAGTTTGGCACCGCCCAGCCAGAACAATGGTGTAACCAGAAATGGATTCCCCGGTGAATATGGATATGCACAGCCGGCACCGGCACCGGCACCGCTGGACTACAACCAAAGCACCAACCTCTACTACCAGAATAACTACCAACCGTTTATTCCAGGAAACGACAGGAGACTGTATACTTCCCACGAGCCGGCTTATACTAACCACAACCCGGCCTACACTAACCACAACCCGGCCTACACTAACCACAACCCATTCCACCAACCACGAATCGCGGTGCCGGTCCCCACTGCTCCGGTAATGCTACAACCGCCAGTGGCTTCACCGATAACCGACCAGCAATTCCGGTACCAGCAAACGAGCTTGGTGAAGGAAAGTGCCATATGCGGACTAAGAAACTTTGGATCGTCGTGCTATATCAACTCCACGATCCAGGTGTTATTTGGATTATCGAGGTTTAAGCGGATTTTCCAAACCGGGTACCACAAGTATATTCGAAACCCGAAATACGCACAGTTGGTTAAAAAGTCCAATTCCCACCACAAGGCCTCGGTATTACTATCCGAAGCCATAAACGCGTTATTAGCCACATTTGAGCAGCACGGAGGACTTCCTATATCGGCCACAAAGTTCATTCGCGTCACGTCGTTGTTGAAACCCGATTTCAATATCCCACACGAGCAACAAGACGCACAGGAATTCCTTTTGTTTATCTTGGAGCGCTTGCATGACGAGTTTTCCAGCGATAAGCGAGTCGAATATACCATGGAGGACCTTAGTTCCAAATGGCAGATCAACATCAATGTCAAGGACAAACAGGAGTACTTGACTTGGTGTAACTCATTACTTCAGCACGAAGGGACGTCCCCAATACACGATCTATTCCAGGGCCACTTACAGAACAAGTTAACCTGCAAGACCTGTGGCTATGAGTCCATCAGCTACTCCTCATTCAGCATTTTGTCCTTGCCCATTCCTAGCAGAAGACACGCCAGGAGTGTGGTTAATTTAGATGATTGTTTGCGGTACTATATAAAGGACGAAGTGTTATCGGGAGACAATGCCTGGGACTGTCCCAAATGCCACGGCCAGACTGGACATGTATTGGATAACCATCCGGTTTTTGTCGATAAGAAGCCGGGGATATTTAAATTGGGCAAAAAGAGCAAACCGGTCAAGAACCCCAAAGTCTCCAGCCTGAAAAGTGTATCCACCAAAAGTCTTACGTTTATTAGGCTCCCTCCGATTCTATTCATTCACTTATCGCGGTTCTCGATGTATAACATCACCAATAAGTTGGACACGGTGATTAAGTATCCGCTTTTGTTGAAGTTCAATAATAGCGGCCACGAGATTGTTTATAAGTTGTCGGGATTGATCTACCACTACGGGACGTTGAAGAGTGGACATTATACTTCGCTAGTTAATAAGTCAACCAAGAAAAATGGTGGCGGTTTGGATAATTTGTATACCCCGTTCTGGTGTTTATTTGACGATGAAAACGTGAAGGTGAATCTCCAGCATGGGTACTTGAATCCGCCCCATGATGAGTTGACCTCGAGCGATGTGTACGTGTTGTGCTACGAGAGGGCGTAGCCGTTTTATAAGCATTTATAGAGAAGGGGAGGAGTTTACAATATATATATGTGCGTATGCTAGGAGGGTTTCGCATTTCATCAACGTCCAATGGGTGTCTCAACACCAACGGTGGATATGTAGGGATCTTGGAAAATATATCCTAGGCAACAACATAAACCTGATATATAGCCATTACTCGTTATCCTGTTCAGCAAATGCCGATAATATCTTCCTCGCTGGTTGTTTCTTGATTGGCTTCAAACTAAGCTTTATTGGTCCAGACACTACGGGTTTAGTCTTGTCTTCCCCGAACCTCTCCTTTTCTTCCCGAGACTTTTCCTTCTGCTGCTGTACCTGCTGGCCACGCCTAATCTGCTGATGCAAGATCTTTTCCGAAAGGTCTTGTTCCATTTGGACTTCACGGTCGCGGGAACTCTGGGCCAGACAGCTCGTGCGATCCACTAAGCGGATCTCAAGGTTCAACTCATCGTCGCTGCCGACAGTTTCCACTCGCACAAGTCCATTTTGGCCCAAATATTTCACAAATCCAGTTAAGCTATTCCATTTGGTGGCGTTCATATGTATGTGGTGTCTGTCATGGAGGATATATTCCTGGTAGAATTTGTTGGCGTTGATTTTCTTGGTGCCGTGGTTTATTCGGAGTATCCGTAGGAAATCCTGTTGGAACTGTTGCGAACACTCGTCAATTAATTTAGTGGCTTCTCCCTGTTGTTCTATATTGGACACACGGCCTATATGCGATGGTGACGATATGTGGTTTTTGAATCCGTTGGCATCACGGCATTGTTTCTGGCATAGTTGGCAGTAGTATCGAAGTTTCTGTAGTCCAGCAGCCTTTAACTTTTTAGATTGGTATTTTGCGGAACCTATTTCAGAGCGAGCCATGGTGGGGTGTAGGAGATGAGGCACTATAGATGAGGCAGGAAGGTGTATACTTAGTTCTCTGAATACTGGGGGAATAGATCGCGATGACGTACTGTTGTGCAATAACATAAAATCTTTTATTTGTGTCAGGGACACGACGAGTTCCATCTCTGTAGAAACTGGGATTTCCCCGAACTCAGAGGACTCGGCGGTTGTACTAAATCTTTGTAATGTCTATTATCCAGTGCTAGCGTGGATCTACTGGAATTGGTACTTATCTGAGATAGGCATAAGCTATTCAGATTAAGCCTAAAAGACTTTCTGGAGTATTGTCAAACTCGATCTTATTTATGGTCGCTTCCTATGTTTCCTTGGAACACGACTTTACTTCACCAATGTCGCAAAATCTGTAAATCGCCAGAAATGCCACTTAAGACATTACTATGCGACATGTACCTTTTTTTTTCAATGGCTCCAAATAGCCTCGGGATATCCAAGTACTCTATACCAACTACCCACTTGCAATGTTATCAACATCGCCGGTACTTCCTCGCTCGAGCCGATTAGTTTTCGCAACCTGTACTTTAACCCTGCGCAGATCGCTCTTCCAAGTATACGCTGGTCCTCCTCGAAAATCGTACTTGACAAACAGAACCTACCCGGCGTTGATATGGAATAACTTAATCCCCCACCAGCTAAAATACTTGACTGGCCTAGCTCTATTAGGTCTAGCAATCTCCAAGCTCCATCCTGACTACTTCATCATTGGAGGTCCTCCGGTGGGGTTGGCGAGCTATTTCGGATACCGAACAATCCGCCATAGCCAGTACCTCGCTAATGCCCATAAACTATCGGGGTCTGGTGACGCTGACGACATTGTACGATTCGAGAAGTATGACGAAACGAGCGTAGACAACGTGCTACAAGGGATGGACAATGAGTATGATTCCCTTCGAGTTCAAATTGCCGATGTTGTGGAACAAAGGATTATCGATTACATTGCCATGAACGGATCACAGAATGCCATCACTAAACTTTTGATTGACGAGAACCACCAGTTTAATATAAATATTCTGGATTTGGAAATCGAGACCTGGATGACGAGTCGGGTGAAGGTGCCTGACTCGGAGGAATTGGCCAGGTTTATTAAATTGTCCCTACCATTTTATTCCAATAAGGATACCCACACTAGGAAACGATTAGGAGTCATGGACGTCTATCTCTTGCAAGCGAAACCGGATGTGGAAGAGTATAGGATTGGTATTGACATTGTCCCGTTATCGTGGTGGAAACGGAGGTCGTTATATGTCAGTAGACTCGCTGGTCGTGGAGTGATGGAGAGTAAGTTGTACACCGCGAGAAGGGAACAAGAGGAGCGAGAGGAGCAGGAGAATAGCAGAGACGGGAACAACAACTAGCAGATCTGCAAATGTATAATAAACTCCTATAAACCACACCTGTACATAACTATCTAAAGAAGGCTTTACTAAAATGAATAAATCTGTCATACCCATAGCATCCCGAACTCTCTCTTATCTGGTTTAACTTTGGTAACCAACTCGTAATATCGTCAACTCTTTTCGAGGTGGCCGGATGGGTCGAGAAGAACTGCGATAGTGATGTTTCTACCGTTGCACCACCAGCCATCGACTTTTCCGCCTGGCTCATTCTATTCCAAAACTGGATCGCCTTTTCCGGATGGTAACAAGCCCGGGCCAACAACTCACACCCGATTCTATCTGCTTCCGATTCCATGTCCCGCGAAGCAGGCATCGTCAATAGCCCGCGAATTATCAAGTCGCCAAATAGCGATATCCCCGTTGTGAAGTACACCAAAGATGATAACACGATATAAAATGGTTGTGACGATAATTGCTCGGATGAATGTTGCGCTAGCTGGTGCGATAACTCGTGTGACAACACCGTGGCCAACCCATCGTCGTCGTGGCATATGGGAAGAATTGAACTGAAAATGAAAATCTTGCCATTGGGTAGGATAAATGCATTGGGAGGCATGTCATCGGCAGCAACTATATTGATTTCCCAATTGAGGTTCATCAAATGCTCCTTGTGGGAGGTATTGTACTCGTCACTACTGGTGAGGGCCACATTAAGAAGTTTATTCATGATACCCCCGACCCGAGCATACAAGTGGTTGGAACGGGGGAGAATCTGGTTCTGGTACTGATGATAGATCTGTTGATAGGAATAGTCGCCAATTTTTTGCTCCAACCACATTGGAATCCAAATAAACCGACGTCTCCTGGTGAAGGGAGCCTCGTGAATATTGTACATGTAGAATGCCAATAAACCTCCACCCACGTATAGGAGTTTACGGCTGGTGAGGAGTTTGCCATAATCAACCTGGGAAGATGTAGAGTTGTTAAATCGTTTATATGTAGCGTAACCACGCGAGAGTGGGCGCGGTTTCCATTTAGGCACTGTCCAATGATACCTATATGGTCCCAGCATCTTCAATATCGATGTAAGCATCTTTAGTGTTTAATCTGGTGATGTATATTTAGGTTATTGGGAAGGCAAAGGCAAAGAAAAAAAAATTGGCTTCTCCACAATTGGTGTGTACTAAGATCGGAGAGATGTTCCTTAGATCTTACACTAACTGTCGATGAAAAGAGTTCCAAGAATACCGACTATGACAAACCCAGTACCATACAACCGAAAGGGACTTATATGCAGTCACATAATACTTACAAGAGGGGAAATAGAAAGCTCTCACCCCAACCCATAAACCGTACTCTGTTAACAAAGAAACCAATTAGATACACAAAATACAACTATACTTAATCAAACTAACCCTCACCACAGATTAAACACAAAAAGAAAATTTTAATATAAAACCACATACCCGATTTTGTTGCATACCCTATAACCGGAGCTAGACTGGGAGGCTTTTCTCGTGTTGCTTCAAAAGCCTGTATATACCCTCCCCCCAGCAATCTCCTTGTACATGTGCCATACCAATAAAGACCCGACAAAATTACCATATTTATAAGCTTGCCCTCGTTGATGATACATTTATGACAAACATGGATATTGCTATCGCCTAGTGCTATGAACAGGGTCTTGTTCGTCTTTAGTACTCGCCACGTCAAAGGTTTGTGCCTGGTATATAAAGTGGTCATTAATGGCCCTTGTTTCGTCAACCAAGTAGTTATTCACCACATCAGAGCTAGAGTTATTCATTGACGACGATTGCAACGGCGTGAACCGCGGCTTTAGCAATACCTGGGTGGCTTTACTGGGTAGCTTCTCAAAGAAGGCCGGACTATTTAATTGTTTTGCAAGGGTATCCAACTCATTGCTATTACCAGTAAGATGTAATACCGAAGAGGCAGAATCGCTCTGGGTATGTACTGGGGTGGAATCCAACAAGTCGGTAGTTGATGCTCGTGGCGATGGTCGATTCGAGAGGTTGGGTTGGTTTCCTGGTAATACGGGGATGAATGTTTCGTAAAAGTCGTAGGTGGATGGTGTGCGAGCCTGGTGGTGATGGTGGTGGTGATGGCTTTGTGGGGGTTGTTGCATGTGGGTTGGCGGCTGCTGCTGGATATGCGGCTGCTGTTTAACCGTGGTCGATTCGGAGCTGTCTGATGACCCGTGCGAGGAGTCCATGCCGAGGTATGTCATGGTGCTTCCTTCTTTTTCAGGTTTCCCTGTCTGTCGATGGAGCTCTTCATGGAACTGGCTAAACGAATGGTCATCTCGTAATTCCAAATCTATATCGTCATGGGCCATATCTTCCTTCATTTGCTTGCGGTGGTTTCTATACCACAATAGTAGAACTATGGTGATGATTATGAAGGAGGGTATTCCCACCGCTAACCCCACTGTCAATGCTTGAGAGTCCACCATAGTTGGATTGTTTGTTGTAGTGTATAAATGAGGGGGGTAGGGGGGGACTGAAATTTGCTATTGACGAGGAAGAAACTACTCCTTATGGTCTAATTTGATAACGGTGCCGAACAGTTAACAATATATGCTACTGGTGCGTTGGTATTTTCCCACACTTCTCAAATGATTCTCTCTTTGGCCTGGTCAAGTATCCAGAAACCTGCTAGTGTTGTATTCCACAAAAAAAGAAAACGTGAAAAAAATATACCAATAATCGGTTGGGATTCGATAGAACTATAGTATGGACCACTCTAAAAAGTCAAAAAGAGGAGACGCACACACACAACAGAGTTTGTTCCTATCACGATCTATCGAATAAACGTATGGATTTCTCCCACTGATTTTCCTAGTCCCACCAAACTTTTTTTTGCCAGTCCAAGAAACCACAACTAAAAAGCTCGAAAAGAAAAATAAAATAAAATAAAAAAAAAAAAATAAACCCGGCCCAAGCAATCTGTCACACTGGAACAACGGAATGGCTCTTACAAATAGACGAATATAAAACACTAATACCGTTTACTGGTAACTTTGAAGGAGAAAACCAGAAAAAAAAGCACGGTATGGAAACGATTAGAAAAAGTAAAGTAAAGTAAAGACGACTCAAGCATCTCCCCAAAAAGAAACCAGGAAACTCAGACACACACACACATCAATTTCGTTATTGTGCCATTGTCCATAGTGAGGTTTGAAATTAGAGACTCTTCGCATAATTGTTTGGGCGCAATAATTTACTTTCTAGTTGAGGCAAAAAAAGGGGGGGGGAGAAAAAAAACATCAGTATTGTAAATGGTGTGTCATCCATTGCCAATAGTACAAAGTCCCTCATGTGCCCAGATGGATGGGAGTGAAAAGTGGCAATTTTTTCTTTTGGTGCTTGTAGTTGTGTGGAGTTGCAGGTGATTACACGTTTTGTGTATTGGTTAATCTATTTCCTTTGTATGGAGAACTTTAATATTCCTACTGCGTTCTGTAAACGGTATTAAATTACGAAAAAAGTTTATTTCTGGTGAAGCGTGTATGTCTGGTGAAGCGGTAAACAGTACCAGTTGCAACATCGCCTTGTTTAGAGAAGTTTGGGCGGGGGGTTGGTAGGTGGAAATAGGATTGGTGATGAATAATGCGCCTGGCTTTGAGGCGGCAACTGGAAATCTTCCATTTTGTGGCAATTGTGTGAATTTTTTTTTTTATTCCCTCATCGATTGTTTCCCTAATTATTGGAAACGTCACAATGGAAACCAAAACATTATAGTGGATTATTGCTATTTTTGGAATTTTAATTATCTCTTTGGGGGTGGTTGGTTGGCGGTATAGAACCGAGATAGCGTACAAAATGGGCTTTGTTTTATTTTATTAATATCTCCCATTCTACTTAGCCAGGGTTATTTTTAGGAGTTTTCAAAACTGGGTTGGGAACGGAATTGTGAGCATTTGGGACTGTGAATCTGGTCATTGTTATTTTATTGTTCTTTCAATTCTTCCCTTCGTTTGGCGATGTGTGTGTGTGGGGGGGGGAGGGGGAAGTGAGAAACTGTATACGAGGTAGTGCTGGGTGTCTCCCTCACTTGGGGTGTTCTTTAGGCGGTTGGTTTGTATCCCCAATGCACGCCCATTTGTGTTTGTTTTTCACGTGTGTTTATTGGCTCATCACTGCCGATAAGATTGCTGTATTCGATTTAGACTAAAATAGTTTGTGTTTCAAACTAAATGTACACAATTAACGTCACTGGAAAGAACAATGTCTTCCGAATCACGCGTGCGCGAAACAAGTGCTTGCTCTGGAATGTGTCTTTGTTAGTTCTAAACATAGACCTGGAGAAACGCGCGCGTTCCAGTGTAGACGATCCGGTGGATCTACACCATTCCAATACAAAACCTGTACCCACTAGACTTATTTGTCTTTTGGTATTTTTAGCCATTGCTTCCCTATCCAACGCGTAGTCGCCATTATATCTATTAAAAACAAAAATAGTGAAAATAATCCTCCCCTAAAAAAAGTGTATATTTGGCAGACCAGTCTTAAGAACGACACTACAAAAAGTACTCCAACCAGGCGAGTGTCAAGCGACACGTTATCTATTCAGGTGTTCCTGGAAGAGACCGCTACCCCATAAAGAAAAAAAACAAACAAAAATTAACAGGGCTACGCTTCAGACTCATCTAGCAATGCAAACATATTGCTGGATATGGCCGGCACCGATTCGGCCTCGTCAGCCTTTGGTCCAGCATCCTTGCCATAAAAGTTCTTCACGTACTCATCCTCGGCTTCCCGTTCTAGCTGTTCGGCAGTTTTCTCCGGCTCGGCAGACACAGACCGCGATTGCTCAAGCACCATATCATTCTGAATCACTATGCCCTTGTTGATTTGGTCCCACCCGGCTTTTCGAGCATTCTGCACGTACTTGGCTCTGGCTATGCTCTGCTCTATTTTCGTTGATAATACCCCCGATAGTTTATCGGAACGCTCGATTTTGTGCTTAAGACTGGCGGTTTTCTTCTTGTTGGTTTTTCTGATTCGGGAATTCTCCATCTTCTTGGCTAGCAAGTTCTCATTCTTGATTGTGGTTCGGATGATGGATTTCTTTACGTCATTCGTCTCGGCTTTGGGTACCGACTCTAGCGATTTGGTTTCTCCATTGTCCTCATCTGTTAATCCTCTCCTTGCGGCTCTACTACGTTTGGAAACTTATCATACTAGTTAGTACTACTTCCTGTTTACTGATAAACAGCGGTGATTAACCGTTTACGTTTGGTACACACTCTTTTTCGCCATGGCTGTCTCTATATAATTGGTAAATACTCAAACCATCTCATCTCCGGCATCGCATAGTTTTTTTATTATTTTTTTTATTTTTTTCCAGCCCATGCTTGCTGGAGAAACCACATACAGGACCGCCGCGTCATGTGCAGGAAACCGTTTTCTCGAGACACGCGCAAGACAAAATTACCCCATTAGGAAGAATGTTGCGCTTTACACCATACCAGTGTCCCTTTTATACAGTGTCCCATATATAATACCTTCGTGACGGTTCTCTGGAATTGTTTAACTTCTTATTCCCAGTCGAGTGTCTAGTAGTATTACAGGTTGCTCTACATCACCGCCCTAGTTTGTTTTTTTTACATCTGCCCCCCCCCCCCCACACCCCACCACTGTTCGCACCAACGCCATTATGAATCTTGATCAGATTTCCTCAAATAATTTACTTTCAAATAAGTTCCCCCAAACCTTACCCGAAACCACCCTCACCAGTCTTACTAGCCTGGACATGGGAATAAAGTGGTATTTTTGACTTCGCAATTCCTCCCCATTTACACCCAACCGTGTCATCTTTTGACCCGTCAGCTGACACCGCAACCACCAAGTGTCTTGTCATTGAGTTTGTCGAAGTACTGGTGAAAATCTACGGCATATTCCACCACCAGGGAAAAAAACTTTGCCTAATCTTTGATAGCTTCAGTCTAGAGACAGTTAGTTCTCAGCTAAGTGGCCCGCTCATTACCTCGCTCGCTGACTTTGTGAGTGAAGCGTTTGCGATAGAAGCGATGGCGGTGTTCATATCCAAAGACCAGCTTCATTTGTCCAAACAAATCATGTTGGCGATGCATACATTTTTGGATTGCCAGCTAGTACAGATGGATACACTAGACGAGTTCCACTGGACTAGTATGTTGTGTTATCTATGAAATTATATATCTTATGAATAGAAACGAAAATAATACGCACTAAAAGTAAAACAATAAATGTCCCACATGATACCACGATGGTGTCCATTAGTTATAGGGGCATTTTCTAGTAAGCACTACGATATGGATTAGGAGATATATTAATGAAATACAAAGTTGAATAAAAAATCTCCACGACAAGTGTTTCTCATACTCCCCGGGGGTTCTATTCATGGGTGCTCTTCGGTTCGCGCGCCTGTTGTGCTCTCACCGCCGAGACATACTCGTTGCACGCGGTATCAAGGGCTGTTTCTATAGGCAGCAAACAGTTATGAAAGTCCTTAACCACTTTATCTTTAAGTTTTTCGTTGCCCTTGATAACCTCCATACCAGCGAATAACTGGACGGCCCTGGTTTTCAATTCGGCAATGCCATTGCGACAATTCTTCAAATTAGTGAAGAGCCGTTTTAGCTGCGTGGGGTTGTTCCCGTGCAAAAAGAGTTTCCAAAAGTGGGATAGAAACTCTACCGCCGTGATATTGAAAGTGATGATTTCCTGAGTCAACGATTCAGGAACAAGGTTATTGGTATGTTCCTGGGATTCCTCTCGGTTCAAAAGCTTAAATGTCCGGAAATTCTGTTTTGTTAACTGCGATATCTCCACCGATGCCTTCTCAATATCCTGCCGCCTCGATTTGTAGGTATCTCTTAGATCAAACACTTTCCCAGCATCAAACTGGTGGTCGAGGTACGTGGCCACGTCTTCATGGGTTACGTCGCTAGAAGATTTCGTGGCCATCTCTGGATCGCCAACGGAGGCTGGGTTGAGGTTTATCCTTATATAGTTCAAATCCTCCAAATCGTTCAAATCCTGTAAATCCAACTCCTCCTGGTATTCTCTGACTTCTTCTACAGAAAGCCCATCGACCCCGGGCTGTGCCACAGTCGACGACTCCTCAATTGAGCTCATGCTCATCATTTTCGACGACAACTTATTCATGTTCTTCATCAAGATAATCATTTCATTTTCGCCAGTGGTGCTTTTGATGTCCTTGATATCTTTGTCATCGTACCTCATTGTGAAGTCGGGCCGGTTGCCTAGGCGTTGCGGGTTGTCTTCTTTGTTACCCAATAGGTCAATGAACTTAGGCACTTGTCCCATACTGCCAGGACCCGCTTTTTCATTCTGTTTTAGTTGCTGTTCGGTACGCTTAACTAGACGTTCGATCTGGGCATCGGAGTCATCGATGGTTTCTCGCTTAACCTTATTACCCTTTGCCTTCTTCCTGGGTGGCAGTGGCGCTGGTGCCGCACCCCCATCCCCATCAATGCTGTTCTCATCCATATACAAATACTTGTCGAGCACGACATCGCCACGGCTATTGATAGAATTGATCTTATCGCCTCTCAATCGCCTAAACAACTTGGAATTGAAAAACCGCGACCAAAACTCCCCTTCGTGGAATTTCAGGGGAACCAAGTCGGTAAATGCCCGTTTGATAATTGGGTATATCTCAAAGATCTCGTTGATGGTATCTCGAGTGACATTCACGTTAACCTGGTTATCGGACGTGGCCACAGGCTTAATTGTGGATAATACGTTGTAGGGCCCCCGGTGTTGGGAGATGGTTAATGCAAAAGTACGTAGCTGGTTTACCCGACTTGACCAAAACACCTGCGGAGAGAGCTGGAACTTGATCACCGATTTGGTGAAGATATCACGCAAACTGCGGTTTTCTAGCAATAGCCGTTTCTGTAGCTCGTGGTTTTTCAACAAGCTGGCATCCGATAGGGACTGTGGTGTTGAAAAGACAAGTGGATCGGTTCTTCCTGATGGTGCAGGTGATGGTTTTGCATGCAGCAACGAGGATCCACCCGCAGAAGGCGGCGATAGTTGCTGCAGAGTAGGAGTTTCGTTCGGCTGCGGTGTCGGAGTTATGGTACTGCCTTCTACACGAGTTCTCGACCGTGCAACAATGGCCTGAAGCGAATCCTTAATGTTATTCATAGTGGGTCGATTAGTGAATGTCAATTTAAATGACTTTTCCTCGTCTTCATTAGCCGGTTTGTAAACTACCTTTAGGATCATCTTTGGACTGGTTTCCTTAGTACTTTGGAGTAAAGTTAGCGTGTTTAATGGGATTGATATTGTCTTGTCTTCTTCAATGGCCTTCCATTCGAGCATCAGAGGGGCCAAATCCTCGCGGATGTACACCATCCCACCAATTTTATCTATCGAGCAAGCACCTCTAACCACATCCATTGCATTCCCTTAGTACTATATCTTCTTTTCTTTAGCAAGAAACCAGACCACCGCTAACAGAATTCCAATATGGTTCCTTATAACTGAACATTTCAGTGTGCCATTTAATTCCCCCCATCGAATCTCTCTCCGTGGTGTATGCAGGATGCGCGCTACCAAATTAACGAGGAGCCCAAAAAACGAAAAAAAAAAAACCTTTTTCAAAAATGGGCTTTGGTAGAGGAACAACCAACATTAGTGGAAAACTAGATAGAACGAAACGGGGACCCGTTCTATATAGATAGGTTTATATGATATCGAGACAATTTGCACGGGCACGTATTTCCCCGAAGTTGGCACCATCTTATGGTGTGATGGGATTGTTTGCTGCACAATCACGGCTTATTCACCAATCAGGAATGAGACTCAAGGAACAAAACCAACTGGGCAAAAAGACGACGTCGTCGCTGGCACTACAGTCACTGCAGTCACATACTGGCAGACAGGTTACTATTGATCGTGAATTGCCGGATCCGTTTCTAAAAGGAAAAGTAAACCGTCGTTACTTTGCAGTTTATGGTATTGGTGTTGTTGTTTCTTTGGCATTTATCTTCAACTATGAAAAGACGGGGTCTCCTGTGGTGCATTCGACGTTTTATTTCTTACGGAGATCAAGTATCGCCAAGGAGTTGTTAGGGTCAGAGATTGACTACCAGAGTAAATGGCCGTGGATCCAAGGTACTTTAAATACATTAAAGGGGAATATTGACATTTCGTTTGGTATCCAGGGAGACAAGGGGAAGGGGAAGTTGGTATTGGTGGCGAAAAGAGAGAGTGCGATGCAACCGTTTGAGGTGAGACAGTTTGCTTTAGTGATGAATGAAAACGGTAAGGCTGTAACCTACGATTTAACTAAGGACCCCGAAGTTGAATTCCTCATTTGATGAGAGTAATGGTGATAAATGAGCCAGAGTTACTTGTATATAAATTTATAAATTTACCTGTTTTGTGTGTAAATATATGAGATGGTATGATCTTTGACGCGGCACCTAGAGAAGAAGATGTCGACGACTAATTACGGTTAAAGTTTTTGGGAGAGAAGGAGAATAGTTGTATAATTGTTTGTGGAATGTTGGTGTATTGGGCTTTTCTCTGGTTTCATATTCACGGTTTTTTTTTTCACTTCTCGGACTTGCTGGTGTACTGGAAGGGGAGATACTTTAGAAGAACAAACACCTCAGAACAAACACCTCAGAACAAACACCTCAGAACAAACACCTCAGAACAAACACCTCAGAACAAACACCTCAGAACAATTAACTAACCCATCCCAAACTACCCTCCCACAAACCATGGTATCCCTAACCAACACAATCGAATTGCTAACGCTCGTGCAATTGTGCTTCGCTACCAAGTTCGTCCCCTTTGACAAATCCAAGCTAGACCCACAAGCATTTTTCGAGCAGTTTGATTACCCCAGCTTGAGTGCATCCCCATGGCAGGTTTCCAGTGCTAAAAAATTCGATAAGGGCCAAGAACTGGTGGTAAAATACCGGGGCAAGTGGGAAATAGGTCCAGCAACGGTGTTTCCCGGCTTTGACGATGACCCAGGGTTAATTTTAAAGTCCAAGGCCTCCCACCACGCCATTGCGTATAAATTACCCCATGGTTTCCATAACTCGGACCACGATTTAGTGGTTCAGTACGAAACCAAATTTCAGCGCGGATTAACCTGCGGCGGGGCATATGTGAAACTTTTAGACGAGTCTGCTTCAGACTATGCCCATTTCAGCTCGGAAACCCCTTACCAGATTATGTTTGGTCCTGATAAGTGCGGTAGCGAAAATCGGGTCCATTTCATACTCAAGAAACACACCAGTGCCGAGAAAGTCACTGAAAACCAATTAAAGAACCCACCTATGGCCAGGACAGGTGAGCTCTCGACGTTGTATACGTTGATTATTAGGGCCAATCAAGATTTTGAAATCAGAATCAATGGACAAGTGGCCAAGGCTGGTAATCTTTTAACCAACCCCCAGCTATTTAGTCCTCCATTCAATCCACCCAAGGAGATTGTTGATCCTGATGATCGCCAGCCGGACGACTGGGATGACCGTCTTCACATTCCTGATCCCAATGCCCAGAAACCACCGGACTATAGAAAGAAACATGTTGATAAATTCATTCCTGACCCACAAGCGCAAAAACCCGACGACTGGGACGAAAATGCTCCGCGGTACATTCCTGATGCCACTGCCGTTATGCCGGAAGATTGGGACGTCGAGACCCAGGGGCAGTGGAAACAACCCCTCGTGGTTAACCCCCAGTGTACCCAGGGTGGTTGTGGAGAATGGACTCCTCCCCAGGTGCGCAATCCCGAGTATGTTGGGCCCTGGTTTGCGCCTGATATCGTTAATCCCAACTATAAGGGGAAATGGCGTCCACGGATGATTCCCAACCCGAAGTATACCGAAAACCCCAGCCCAGGGAAGTTGGATAAGCCAATTGGCGGGATTGGGTTCGAATTGTGGAGTATGGATAGCGATATCCTATTTGATAATATCTACCTCGGGTATTCTATACAGGAAGCGGAAATGATTGGCAACGAAACCTTTAAAGTCAAGCTTGATTTGGAGTTCGCCAATAAGCAGCAGACCCAGCTGCAGCAGACAAAGAATGCTCCTCAACCGCCACCGCGCAATTTCGATGAGATCATATTTGATAACGAAGTGCCCACATACGAGCAGTTTTGGCTATTTATTAAGTTGTTTTGTTTAGGGAAGTATTTGGAGTTTCAAGACTTTTACTGGGAGTTTTCGCTTGACCCGGTGGGCGTGATACGTAAAAGCCCGCTTAAGGTGGTTGTATACGGTATGGTGTTTTTGACGGTCACTACAATTGTGTTTGGAATCGGGAGTACGATCCTATTTGTAGTTACCGGTGGTGAATATACTATACAGTCTACCCAGTCCAGCGGCAGCAACACTGCAGTTGAGCAAGAGGTGTATGTGGATGGGGATTCCCAGCATGGCAAGATTGAGGTGCTTAGTGAAACGATTGGCGGTACGAGTGCAATGTCAACACACGAAGCAGACTCTGAAATTCGGAAGCGGGAAGTATCCTAAACGGGGAGCTTGGCTCGGTTTACGTTTGGGAGTTACCCTATCAATCACGATTAGGTAGTTGGTAGTTTTCATTGCGTTTAGATAGTGAATATACAGTGACTGCAAAATATGGTCGCTCGTGTAATTGTGCACATAAAATATCGCACAGCTATATGCAGTGTCGTGACACAAAAGTGGACAGGGATCTACACCCCCATTGTCTCCGGGACAACAGAAATCGTGGGGGGAGGGGGGGAGCTGCTACATATAAAAATAAAAAAATAAGTGCCAGTAAATATATGATCATTATCAACGTGAAACAGGGAGGACAAACTTAAGGAAAACTCCATTTCGTACACCAGGTCAGCATCATTGGGAGTTTTTTTTTTTAGTAATTTATATTTTGACAGGCTGTAGCACGTTTAGGTATCGAGTGGAAAAGACAATCTCAAAGCAAAACCATGTCTACCGAGAACACTCCATTGTTGGTTGATGTTTCTCGTGGGAATCAGCAGTTAGTTATTGCTAAATCGAGGAGCTGGGCCGGACGGCGATTTGCCTTGTTTACTATCCCCACAGTTATACTCTTGCTTATTGGATTCTCGTTCTTCACTTTTTTCACTCCAAACAAGTCGATTTCTGGCATTTTGGGTCCAGACGTATCCGTGAGGTTTTATACCAACAACATTCGGTTCGATAACAAAAAACACCCGGATGAATTTGAACAGCCCTGGACGAAAAGACGCGTGCAGGTTATCAATTCGATTGATTTCCACACCAGTTTCCAGGGGGACGCGAATGTGGTGTGCCTCCAGGAAGTGTTGCATCATCAATTGGAGGATATTCTTGTTGGATTGAATTTAAACCACGATGATTGGATGTATTACGGCGTGGGCCGGAACGACGGGGAAACCGCGGGTGAGTACGCCCCGGTTTTGTTCAAGCACTCCGAATGGAGGGTATTGGAAAACTCCACCTACTGGTTAAGCGAGACTCCGTGGAAGCCGAGCCGGGGCTGGGACGCGGCGCTCGAAAGAATCGTCACCATGGTTACATTGCAATCGAAACGCAACCCATTGGTGAAGATTAATGTGTTTAATACTCATTACGACCACCGGGGCAAAGTTGCCAGGAGAAAGTCTTCGGAGTTGATTGTGGATAAAATGAAAAACTACAATGACTATCCGTCGTTTTTGTGTGGAGACTTTAATACCCAGCCCACCGACGAGCCGTATGCCATACTCACCAAGGCGGGGTTTAAGGATAGCAGAAAATTGATTGATAGAAAGTACTCCTATGGCCACGAGTCGACATTTACCGGATTTGACCGGACCCAGGAGGCCAACACCATTATCGATTATATATGGTCCCCCTATTTCTCCCGCGGTAATCTCAACCAGAACTCGCTGGTGGCACAAGCCGAGGAAATGAACAATTTCTATAGCTTAGACCACCACCTCTTTTATGACGTTACGATTAAGCAATTTGGTATTTTGCATAACTACTTTAAAGGGTTCTACTTTTCCGACCATCGGCCGGTCCTGGCGACATACTTGATTCGAAGAGTGAGATTGTTTTAGGGGGGTTGTGTTCACTATGACCAGGGCACTGTTGCTACTGGCGAAGGGCCAATGTGCAAAACAGTACGGTGTCGATACAAAGTTTTGGTTGTAGACCTGGCTCCTAAGCCGAGACCAAAGCAGCTGAAGAACCGGTCAAGGCAAGGCAAGTTTGCCAATGACTATTTTTAGATTATAGCACCAGCCCATAATATAGAAAGAAATGGGACAATGTAGAGTTGTTTTCTGTTAGGAAATGCTATTTGTTTCATGGGTGGGGCTATTGTATGTATGAATACACATCAGGTAAAAAGAAATGAGTCGAACATATAGGAGTCTGGTGCTCGTTTGGAAAATAGGGTCAAACAGGCGTTTGTGTTTCTACGTCTCTGCATGGTCGCCTAATTGGTTTCAAAGTTAGTGGTGCATTCCTGCGCCAAGACGATTCTTGCCGAGGTTGTTAATCAATACTGGTAAGCTGTATGTGTCGCCAGCGTTGTTTTGAAGGGAGGGGGAGAGAGAGAGACCAATACTTTCTCTTTATCAACCAGTGTCCACCCCCCAATAGATCACTCTCCAATCGGCTCACCAGTAAGTGCCTGTCTGCACTGTGGATGGCAATCTCGGTCAATACCCCCAGATATGATTTCCCCAAAACTAGTCAGACGAGATATGTTTACTGTTGAATGGTACACAGTCAGCAATTAATGTAGAAAGTCTAAAACTTACACCACTGTAAAAGATATCCCCGTATAGCGATAATTGGAGGGGGAAAGACGGATTCTTGGAAATGGTTGGAAACACACTTTTACTTCTATGCAGGCCCACGTAAATGCAAACACTTAACTGGGACTGTGGCTATTTCCTCCGTCTCGTACTCCCTCCTTTTCTTTCTATTTTTAAACAGCAGTAGGATATTGGACTGATTCAGGGTCCAATATGGTTAGGGGTTGGTTTTTTTCTTTTTTTTTTTTTTTGGCTATGTTGTCCTACATTTACCATGTCTACATGGGGGACCCGTTAACCAACCATTCTTTGCCAAAACCGTGTCCAGGATTTGGGAACCTCATTTCTTGAGTACATTCCAGTGAACAGGAATGGGTTTCTCCTTCTTTTTACCTGTGTCTTCAAGTATGGGAAGTTGCATTTTTAGTCTAGATGATTTCTTGGCTTCATGGTGGTAAGAGACTCCATCCTAGCCGTCGAGGCAAAGCGTTTGAAAACAGTGCCGGTTACAGCGCTATTTTTGTTCTTCTTGAAGCAAGCAACGTTATTCATGCAGATGCTGTTAAAATTGGCCTTGCTACTCTCGCAACTATCACGCCATTATCCAACCTTTGTTTCTTGTAGCATCGACAAGGAGACATGCTCGACCCACCCAATTATAGCATTGCGGTTGAGTAGCTTAAAAATAGTGACCCCAGGTTTGTTTATTATTTTTGTTTTTGTTTTTTTGCAAACCCTTGCTTTTTCCTGCGTGGCTGCGAAAAACTAGAAACCCGAGAGGAAACAAACCTATACCAAAACCCAAAACCGAACTCCAGAACATGCAACCAAAGGGAGTGGATGAGAAACGATTCTAAATTTAGGGTCTATTAGATCTCAATCTTATACCTATTTAAACCCGCCATATTTCCCAATAATTCACCAATTTGCTTTCTCTCTTTCCTATATCCAGCTTACTATTTCTACAACAAAACTAAGTATTCTTTCGCTTTGATACACAATAGAAAATAGTGTTTAGAGAGAGATGAAATTTTCTGTACTTATACCAGTGGTTGCCCTCACCGGTGCAGCCAACGCGGCTATTAGTGAAGTTTGCTTTAATGTTAATATTCCCGATAATTCCGACTATAGCGGCGAAGTTGCTCTTGGCCCAGACAACCAATTGGTTGCCGGTGATGGAACTGCTGCCAGCTTTAGTTATGATGACGACGCCTTGAGATTGTTTACTGGAAAGTCCAGTAAATCCGTGACCAGCGATGGAAAATTGCAGCTCGGTGACGGTAGTGACGTGAAGATTGGTGATGACGATGTCGTCAGTATTGATGGTGTCTCGAAATTCTTTGCTTGCTCGGTTAAAGGAGAGGATTACTTGGTGTTTTCCACTACCAATGGCGACAATTGTTCCCCAGCTACATTTACTGTAGTTGATGCAGATGAAGCAATTGCGCTTAATGTGAAACAAGCCAATGCTGATGAGCCAGAAGGCCCTGGAGCAGCACCTAGAGCTGCTGGAGATGGTGACCCAGAAAATCCAACTGATCCAGAAAATCCAAC